>JACTOM010000204.1:364041-472431 GCA_015832385.1 Elymnias hypermnestra | reverse complement strand
TTATAAGTTGCAAGAGTGAGTACTTAGACGATAGAAACGCGTGGGAGTGAACTGCTCTAATTTGAATTGAAATATATTAAACTAACATGATATTGTAATGATGATGATAACAAAAAAACAGAATACCCGACTGAGTTTGTTGTGGGCTCTTCTCGGATCGGGGCGCGAAGGAACCCTCGTAACTTTAGATTTTAAGTCGTTCTGGAGTATCATCATCAGACGTACATTAGAATTAGAGTGTGGAAAGGAAAAGAAAAAAACAAAAATTTGACGATTCAAAAGTGCTGTAATATGCCTACTTGAATAAAGATATTTTGATTTGATTTGATTTAATAACGATGTCGGCGGAGAACCCTACGCCCCTTTGCTTTATTCTTCTCGGTTCACCCTTATTCTCCGACATATATATCACAAATAACGGGGTAAATTAACCTATATACTGGCAACAATAAAATGGCGCCATCTGGTGTTAGTGTTGCCAGAAACCCGACGCCAGCGACTCCACTACAGTAGAGAAACGCCCGACATCGATTCACGGAAGCGGTGCGGTCAGACCTACATATTTAACGAACGAATTGTAATAAACCATTAACGTGTTATGTATTCAGTGCTAGTGCAATAAATGATACATTAGTGTATGTTATGTGTGCTTAGTGTGATCTATAGCTACACTTGTGAAGTGGTATTGTTCTGTGATAAAAAAAACTTATAGGAGTCTGCAGCCGGTATGTATTTATACATCTATTAATATATTAAAACCCTACACACTTTATCACCTTTACCTTTCACACAAAAACGATGAATATCAAAATGTTTTAACTGTATTTAGCATCGTAAAAAAAATGGATACTAGTCCCATTAATAGGTTAATGAAAAAGCCTTTGTAATTACTTTAATACCTGTTTCTTTAATTAAAAATAGATATAGTGTTAAAATATGTAATTAGATTTAACACCGGTCTTCATAAATAGGGTGTGGTTACATAGAATTGGTACGTTTTTAGCACACACAACTATAATGAGTAAGGTGAACGTATTTCTGGACTAGTAGTGTTTGCTTCTATTTTATATAAATACAAGGGTTTCCTGTACAAATTTTATAGTATATTTGATGTAATTATGTAGACATAATAGTATTTATTAGTTTATTTTGGGCGTGACACTTAAATTGCTTGTTATCTACCTCTATGGGATGATGTCACCGCCAGGGCGCGGATTGATAACCCGACCGATTGTAGAAGTCCATAGAATACAGTCGCGTTCACAAAATATAAAACCTTTTTAATTTTATCGTATAATCTTTTATACCTAGTCCATAGATAGGTACAATAATTGTTCAAAAGCACTGGGATTTGTTATAAAAACTGATTTGATCGAGGTTAAACACGAAATTGGTCTTCAATTTCGTGTTTCTAACGTGATTTTAGATTTTGTCGTCAATATATATTTGCTAGCTATTCCCTTAGCTTATAATAGTGTTATTGGTTAGCATTTTTAAAAATCTAAGCTAATTTTACAAATTAGACACTGCAATTAGCTTATTGTCCTATCTCAGGCTCTATATGTGTACCAAATTTAATTTAAATCGGTTAAGTATACGTGTTTTAAAGTGCTACAGCTTCTAGATTTAAATATGACGATGCTTTCTTCTCTTACAATCCTTTTTTCACATTAAAAAGTAGTCTATGTCCTTCCTCAGGTTCTAGACTATTTATTTCGTTTAAATAGTTCAGTAGTTTCTTTGCCTTTTAAATGTTAATGAATGCTGAATTTCATGTATATTTATAATCAACATTCTAGATTATAATGATCTTTTCACAGGCTTCGGTGTACCAAATTTAATTTAAATCGGTTCACTAATTTCGGTGCTTGAAAGAGTTGTGTTCGCATTTATAATATTAGTAAGGATTAAACCTATTAATTGTTACTTAACTGATAAAATAATGAACTTATAACCAAAATAGACTTATAAAGTTATTGTCATTATTTTAAAATGGAGTACATGAAATTATTATAACTTCATCTAGATATTCCTGGTCTAGTGGTTAGCATGTTAGTGTTTCTCAGTTAGAGTCCTGAGTTTCTATTAAGTTTTTCTCAATATTTGGGTTGTTGGCTGTGTGTTCCACCCCAGTGCCTTGGAGAACAAGTTAAGTGTTTGGTGCTGCACTTGATCTCTTTCTGTAAGTGTCAGATTTCCATCATCCCACTGTAACGTGGAGAGTGAAGCATTAGAGAGTGCACTTGTCTACACTCCCTCCCAATCGGCAGTGAAGCAGTGGGTCTCTTTCTCCTATCAGGGAAGACGCCTGTACCCAGCAGTGGGACATTAATGGGCCGCTACTTACCTACCTTATAAGAAATATGCAATAACTTAGTTTAATGTATATTGAATTTATAAACAATTTCAATAGCATAAAATAACTTTTCCATAACAAATAATTTGATGGTATACTAGTTAGTATAAAGCATTAACTCCCATGATTACGTGAATACTATTTAACTTGCTATTGTTCTGATTTGTGTCTGTGACATCAATTCTTGCGGGATTATGGGCAAATCAATAAATGATCGTGTAAATTGCAAAAAGGGTCTTACAAATATTTTCAAAATTGGGCTCAAGACTTCCCTCTCTAAAATATTCCTGGAAAGATCATGGAATTCATTCTGGTCTTCATCAAAATTGGCCAAAGGTATATACTATGCCTCCATACAATCGAAAATACCAAGGCAACCCTGGTTTTTCATCATAGATATGCTAGTTGCTGGATTACCAGTACTATCTTGCGGTTGCGCCTTGGTCATGCTTGCTCACCTGTGCACTTGGCTAAACTATGGATTAGGGACCACTCCATGTGTGAAATATCCTTCTTAATTGTCCCAAACTTTCCCACTCCATTTATGATCTTCTCCCTCCACATGTCCCTCTTCCAATAAATGTAGAATATTTGTCAAGTTTTGTATATAGTATTAACTGTAAAGAATGAATGAATTACTCATCAAATGTTTACTCTACGATGATGATCAAGTAATAGTTGCGTCATTCGCTAATGAGCTACAGGAGATGCTAAATATTATGAATGAAGCTTTGAAAGGGAAAGGAATGAAAGTGAATGTAAACAAAACGAAGGTTATGCTTTTTGAACGAGATGAATCTATGATGAATGGCAATATTTTGATAGATGGGGAACAAGTGGAAGAGGTGAAAGAATTTGTATACTTGGGATCTAAATTTACAAAAGATGGAACATGTGAAAGTGATATCGAAAGGAGAGTGAATGCAGGGAATATGGTAAATGGTGCTCTGCATGCTTTTATGAATAGCCAGATGGTGTCTCAAAGGGCTAGACTGGCAGTGCATGCTGGAGTGTTGGTGCCAACACTTATGTATGGTAGTGAAAGTTGGGTATGGCAGAAGAATCACAAAAGTAAAATAAATGCGGTAGAGATGAGAGCGTTGAGAAGCATGAGTGGATTAAAACTGAGTGACAGAGTGAGAAATAGTGTGATAAGAGAACGTTGTGGTATAAAAGAAGACGTAGTGACTAAAATTGAGAAAGGTATGCTTAGATGGTTTGGGCATGTAGAGAGAATGAATGAAAGGAGACTGACAAAAAGGATTTATGAGTCAAGAGTGAATGCAAAAGTTGGAAGGGGAAGACCAAGGCGAACGTTCCTGGACCAAATCCAGGACATTTTAAATAACGGCCAGGTTAAGAGTACTCTAAACCAACGAACTTGTATGGAAGGTTTAATGAGAATGAAAGAAGCGAAGGAGCCTGAGACACTGCCCTGAGCTACAGTTACCAAAAGTTACCTGAGAACGGTTTTTTGAAGTAAAACTACTTTATACAAGCTTAATTTGCAGAGGAAGCTTGCAAATGCGTGAGAAGAGCATTGCAATAAGTGTGATCGGGCAAGGTGAACAAAAGTTAATGAAGATAGGTTTTTTTTCTCGAAGTGTGTAGTTGCTTTTAGGCCTACTGGCTTTGACAGCGTAACCGAGAGGGGTGGCAAGCGCAGAAGCTCCCTCGACGGGTGGGTCCATAGAAGGGCCCTGCTGCGTCGTGGGGGAAACATGTCTCTTAGGGCGCCTCCTGCGAGGCTCGAACCTAGGCTTAGAGAAACGCTTGCTACTGCTTGACATAAACCCTTTTTGTCAGTCTCCTTTCACTCGTTCTCTCTACATGCCCAAACCATCTAAGCATACCTTTCTCAATTTTAGTCACTATGTCTTCTTTTAAACCACAACATTCTCTTATCACACTTTTTCTTACTCTGTCACTCAGTTTCAATCCACTCATACTTCTCAACGCTCTCATCTCTACCGCATTTATTTTACGTTTGTGATTCTTCTGCACTTCTTGATTTGGAGAACAATCAAAATTAAAAATCAGCAGCAGAATTTAGTTACATATATACATATGGAAGAAGATGCTATTCAAAGCGATATTTAAATTTGATTTCCTGTTTTTTATTGTATGATTCATTCGTTTTAATGTGTGTGAATTCAATTCTGTCGTTGCTTTTATATTTATGTACAATATATGATGAACTGCCTCATTGGTCTGGTGGTTAGCATGTTCTACTACAGACATGAGGTTCTGGGTCGGGCCAATGCAAATATCAATATTGAGTTTTCTATTAAGATTTTCTCAATATTTGCCTGAAGTTGGGAAGTTGGCATGAGAGTGAAGGAATAGTGAGTGCACTTGTGTACTATGCCTGCCAATCCACAGTGGAGCTATGCTAAAACCCTTGCTCCTCGAAGTAAGGAGGCATGTGCCCAGCAATGGGACCTTAAGTGGCTGCTACTTTTATGATTCTAATATATAAAATAACGCTTGACTGTAACCTTATCTGATGTGATGATATTGTCTAAGATGGAAGAGTTGTAAGAGATAGTTTACCTGTTATAGTTTTTACTCAGTATCATGCGTGACCACAGCCACAGCTGAACCCTCTACTAATCCAGGGTCAGACAGATTAGGAACAGCAATGTCTTATATACAGAGGATCAAATTAAGGTCATTTGCTAGAGTAATGGGTACAACTTTACAGCAACAGGTTTATTTATTGTACAGAATAAATTCTCTCTTTAAGAGCCATTAAATTATAAATAGAAAACTTGTTCGGGTACAGATATGAGGTTTTGGATTTGTGTGCCAGGTCAGATGAATTGAATTGTGTTTTCTATTAAGATTTTCTCAGTATTTACCCTGTGTGGTGCTGTTCCTGCTCCTGATCCCTTTCCCAAACCACATTCATGACTAGATGTATATCTTCTTGTCCAATTTTACCATATTTTCCAAGCATCTGTGTCAGATTAGAAGTATGCTTGTAGAAGGAGATACAAGAGAGGGAGAATGCTGCAGATGACATTGGGGACTTTGTAGATATATAAAAGGGGTATTATCCCACCATCCATACCATCCATACCGACTGATCTCTCTCTGGTCATGTCTGGAGTGCACTTGTGTATGATGCCTGCCTGATCTATCTGGATATCTCTACATAACTATCTATGTCTCTTTTTTTTCCCTTGAGTCTACCTGCTATCAGTCCAATGAATATGATCAGGTTTGTGGTATGGAGTATGGAGTTTGGAAAGAGCCACTGCTCTAACTTTCTCAATTTCTGGGCACATCTACTCTCTTCAATACTCTAATGTAGTTTTGCTGTAAGAATGTACTAGACAGTGGGTTAGGGTGAGTCGCTAGACGTACTTTGTGTTTGTCTGTGTAACCAGGAAGCCGATGAAAGTATGTTGTTCTCAGTTCTCTGGTGTAGACCACAGCTGGATCCCATTAGTCCAGATATGCTTTATTATGGAGCCGTACACTCTTACTTTGTTACTCAGTGAGAGGGCAGATTGTCTGCAGGTTCCTGAACCGTAGGTTGATTTCATTCCGCTTTGTTTTTATGTGGCCTTTCCATGTCATCCTACAGTCCAGATGCAAACCAAGGTATTTAACAGTCGTTTCGGGCGATGTGTTAGAACCTAACTTGACTGACGGACAAGTTGCTTGTCTTAGGGTGAATGTGATGTGATGTGATTTGGGGGCAAGCTAATAGGAGCTGGATCTGCAACAATCTACCTGCTTAATTCGGACCAAGGATACAGCTGAGAAAGGCAGCATCATCATGTCTCTATCTGTATAACATATCTGCCAATGATTGGTTGCATTGAGCTGGATCTGCAACAATCTACTTGCTTCATTCGGATCAAGGATACAGCTGAGAAAGGCCACATCATCATGTCTCTATCTGTATATCCCCATAGGTCTGTATTTATTGAGTGAGGCCTGTGCCCAGCAGTGGGACGTCATATGCTACATATCTTTTATATTAAGGTTGCACATGATTAATGATCCAACAATAAACTATTAAATATCATTGTGAAGTGACATCATTCATAGATTACACATTGAGATTGAGTAAATCATTGTTCACTATGTACACATGTTATCAGTGAATAATACATAATGTTATGTAACACGATACGACATGTCTGCCTGTGTGTAAACAGTAACACGACTCCTGGCGTTATGCAACATTGTTATTTATGTTAATTTTATTCAGTTTACTTATAAGTGTTTAGTTTTTCTCCATATTTATTGTGTTACATCTCTATCTACATATCTGGATATCAATCTATTTGTATATCTCTACATATCTACCTATTTATGCCTTCATCTAGCTGTATCTATACATAACTATGTATCTGTATATCTGCATCAATTTGTGTTTCATTACAAATCTTTCAATCTATGTCTCTATCTATCTGTATATCCTTACATATCTACCTATCTATGCCTCCATCTAGCTGTATCTATACATAACTATGTATCTGTATATCTGCATCGATTTGTGTTTCATTACAAATCTTTCAATCTATGTCTCTATCTATCTGTATATCCTTACATACATATCTATCTATGCTTCCATCTACCTGTATCTCTACATAACTTAGTATCAGCATCGATTTGTGTTTGATTACAAATCTATCTATTTGTACATCTCTACATATTTATCTATGTCTCCATCTAGCTGTATATCTTTATCTATCTCAGTGTATGTGTGTGTACTGATATATGAGTTACTTATTGGTAATTGATCCGTTCTTAGTTAATGTTTACGTTGCAAGATCAGAACTGACAAAGACACCAATACTTGCACAGATTTGGTAATGAAATCTTGCTTGTAAATGTATGTAGCTAGCCGCGGCCGAAGCCTCCCACCAGTACAGACCTAGAAGATACAGATACCAACTATATAATAATAAGAATAAATACAGCTATCTGTTATCGGGCCGCAGTGATAAATACTACTGTAGGTAGTCTATTCTAGTCTTTTCTTTTTCGGAGTACATCGCCAGGGTATGTCCAAATCACTCCAGATGAATGCCAAACCAAAAACTGGCAGAGGGAGGACGTTATAGACGCTCCTCCTCTTAGGCATAGGAGACCGGGACGTAGGAGGCGTAGATTTGCAGTCTCTGCCTCCTCACGTTTCCCAGCTGGAGTCTACCAGCGTAGATTGTGTCAACCGATCCTCTGGTGTTCCACTAAAGGATGGAGAGCTTTAAGAACGCCTCGGAGTGTGGTACTCCTGGATAGAACTCACTGGCTGTTCCAGGACACCCACCAAAACCCAGCGGAACCGTCTCTTCACATTGGTGTTGGGGTCCAGATGTTTACTGATGCATTCAGCTTTGGATGAATGGGATTTAAAGGTTTAGTTGAGGGAGAGTAGGCGGGCAGAATGTCGCTGCCTGGTGCCCTACATCTTCCAGTGAAAAGGAGCAGCATCTGCCATTCACCTTCATTCTCTAACCTGACTCATCACCAAGCATACCGCACTCAATGACACCTATGGTGATAGGACAGAGAAGTACAGCTAAATTTAGTCGTTTCTTGTACACGCACACTGGCAGCGGCCGTGTGCTGTCCTTGACCCGAGCGTCAGCTGATTGTGTTTCATAGTTGGACTGTTTATTAGAGTTTATAGGGAGAATCCAATAGAATATATTCTTAACGTAACAGCTGATAGGAAAAGCTTAATTACAGATAATATGCTCGCATAAGTCATACTAATGCAATTACAACCGCTAGGGAATTGAACCTTGGACCCATTGTTAGTTTTATTGTTGTCAATGACATATCAATACTTGTATTGAGGCTTCGATGCAATATCATTTTGTCCCTTTCTACCTATCTATCTACCTGGATGGAGTGATTAATAAGGAAGGTTTGTGTATGTCATGGTTTTGTGTCATCTCGTCCATCTAATAAAGAATCTGTATAATTCCGGTCACGACTCAGTAAAAATCATCCACATTCAAATTTGAGAGAGGAGTGCGCCAGGGTTGCGTCATGTCGCCCATACTATTCAACATCTATAGGGAATATATTATGGGCAAAACATCATTTTAAAGTAATTATGTAATAAATTGACTTGTACTTCTTCTTCTTCTTCAAGTGGCTTTTGTAAAAATGTCTCAACGAAAAAGACGCGCCTTTCGCTTGATGCCTATCGTAATCGCACAGAAGTTATCAATTACACACTTACAAAAGCTATTTACGTACAACCAACCGCCATGCACGTTTTTTTTTAGTTTGTATTGAGGCGTACGGCATAATTCGTTCCGGTTTTAGCGTGGTGGGTTTTTAGACGTAATAACAGACGTATCTTGACTTTATGACGCCGATGTTTTAGTTGCATTGCGGTCAGATGTTAATGGATCGATATCTTCTAAATGTGTACTGGTTTAGACTTTCGCCAACCTGCAGTGGAGCAGCGTGGTGGGTTTAAAACCCTCTCTCCTGTGAGCGAGCAATGGGACGTTTGTTTTTTTACAAGGCCATTTAAAAAAACTATATAGAGGTCAATAACCTTATACCAGGTCAACGCCCTTTCCATCATAGACTGTATCATCACTTTTCATCACGTTATATCACACTCGAGTGATAGTCCAAAATAAAAATATAAATAGACGCTTCACCATTGTCTCATTTGCGATGGAAAGTCTGAAACTATAAGTAAATGTTCCTGTTGCAATGTAGACGTTCACTAAGAACGGATTTGCTCATATTTCATCGGAATGGGGTCATGTAAGTCGAAAACTCTTTACTCGTTGGACTTAAAATTACGCATAATTGCTCCTTTCGCGACGTAGACGCTCACTAAGAACGGGTCTTCTAATATAACCACGGGATCTAAGTATAAAAGTGAGATCTTCATAATTATTCACTCGTTTGACTTCAAATTCGGCATACGTATTCCTGTCGCGACGTAGACGCTCACTAAGAACAGGTTTACTCATATACGCAAGAGATCGGAATATACCAAATTTATTCACCCGATTGACTCGAAATTCGGCAGACTTCCTGTCGCTATAGGAATAGCGACGTAGACGCTCACTAAGAACGGGTTTACTCATATACACAAGTGAGATCTTCAAAATTATTCACCCGATTGACTCGAAATTCGGCATACTTCTTTCAATCGCGACGTAGACGTTCACTAAGAACGGATTTACTCATGCACCCAAGGGATCGGAGGATACAAGTGAGATCTCGAAAACATTTTATTCGTTTGACTTCAAATGTGGAATACATATTCCTGTCGCGACGTAGACGCTCACTAAGAACAGATCCCCGTCGTATTTCCATGGGATCGGGATATGGAGCGGTGCCATGTAACCGTTGCTAAAGGTAGTTTCATAAAATAATACATTAGTTTACTCAACAATGAAACAATCAGTTGACGCTTGGGTCAACGAACGCACGTGACCCGCGCCGGTGTATGTGTGTGTGTGTGGGTATAAGAAGCGATTAATTTGAGCGAATGTGTGAAAAACCGTAGCGCTGAGCACGTGCGTTCGTTGACCCGGGCACCAGCTGAGTTTTATTTTGCATTTAATTGTTGATTTTTTGAAAGAATGCTAGTAATATATTTACCAGATTTATTTCAAATACAATAGTTTTTATCGGATACATTATGTTGTAACTAAATCGAACTGACAATATGGTTTTTATGCGAATATATACCTTAATGCTAAGGGATTAAGGTGCAAAATTAACTGTAGATATAGTATGACTTCGCTGATAAAAGAAAAGATAGTGGGTTCGATAATGTAACGTTATCCTTATCTGAATGATTGGTTTACTTAAGGTTACTGGAGAATGTCTTTATTTGATTTCGTTAAATGGATAAGTGATTTTGTATTTTTGAGCCACAGTTTTGATATTGAATTAGATTAAGACGTCACGCTGGACTAAGTAACGAGGAACGACAGAAATATAGCCACAGGAACTGCTGTGTTGAAATGAGATACTAAATGAAACGAAGGCTTCAAAAAAACACATAAAAAACAGCTGGTCCTCGAACACACGGGTCAATGAACTGTTCGACGCAAGTACGGACGCGGCGTGCTTTGTTCAGTTAATTGACCGCATTATTAATGATAGGTTCATAAAAAAGTACATTACTAAAACAAAAAGCCAGCAATGAAACATGAATCAAAACAGCAAGCGCACGGGTCAATGGACTGATCAACGAACAAACGGGCGCGGCGTGCTTTGTTCAGTTAATTGACCGCATTATTAATGATAGGTTCATAAAAAAGTACATTACTAAAACAAAAAGCCAGCAATGAAACATGAATCAAAACAGCAAGCACACGGGTCAATGGACTGATCAACGAACAAACGGGCGTGGCGTGCTTTGTTCAGTTAATTGACCGCATTATTAATGATAGGTTCATAAAAAAGTACATTACTAAAATAAAAAGCCAGCAATGAAACATGAATCAAAACAGCAAGCGCACGGGTCAAAGAACCGATCTACGAACGCATTATTTACGCTCCATCGTATTAGTACAGCCAAATGAAACGACAGTTTCATAAAAAATACATTACTTTAATAAAACAAAAAACCAGCAATGAAACACAACTGGTTTTTTTTTAGTAATGTATTTGTTATGAAACTCGTTTCATTTGGCTGTACTAATACGATGGAGCGTAAATAATGCGTTCGTAGATCGGTTCGTGGACCCGTGCGTGCGGTTTCATTATTGCTTTTTTTAGTGAAGAAATACTTTTTATTCGCCTTCGTTTCATTCGACTGTACCAATGTGATGGAGCGTAAATAATGCTAATAAAAAGTATTAAAAATATTATTTTTTTCTCTCCGTCCCATCATCAAGGGGATCATTGTTGCCGTCGTCTGTCTTCGTTTTGGGAAACGGTCTCCTAACACCCTGCATTGTAAATATGCACTTATTGACTGAGTCTGTGCCTCCAATCACGTTTCCTTTCAAAGTCCTACCTGTCTGCATCAAATAATCTATCAAAAACCTGGCATTTTTATGCATTTATAAAATGGCAGCCTTGTGAAGAAACTCGTTCTTAATAAGCGTTTACGTCACGAAAATAGATAGCTACGTCTCAAGTAATTTCGATCATAATAAAAGGTCGTTGATCCGCGAGTTGCCAATCTTGTACTCCCCGAATAAGAAGGATCTATATCCTAAGACAATATGCATAAAAAAACTCGACCTACCGCCTTTGTGTGACTTCTACCTATCCTAAAAGGTCATTCACCCTCGGAACTGGAAGCCTATTTTTTTCGCCAACAGACAGACATTATCTTAGGTACTGGACTATTTCAGGAATAACTTCATCGAAAATTTGCATAAAAAATTCGATCTACCGCCATCGTTACAAAATCTGGAGGCCTATTTTTAAAAATTCGATCTACCGCCATCGTTACAAACTCTGGAGGCCTATTTTTAAAAAAATCGATCTACCGCCATCGTTACAAAATCTGGAGGCCTATTTTTTAAAAATTCGATCTACCGCCATCGTTACAAAAACTGGAGGCCTATTTTTCCACCAACCACAAAAACTGTCTATTTCCTCAACAAAATTCAACACAAACGTGACCGACAAACAGTTACTTATATACTTGACTGTGTGAGGAATATTCTCGTCAAAAATTTGCATAAAAAATTCGAACTACCGTCATCGTTACACAATAATCTATCAAACTTACCTTTTTTCTCGCTAAAGTCTTAATTCCTTTAAAATATCATCAAAAATCTGACAGACAACTGACTATGTGAGGAAAAATCAAGCCGAAAATTTGCATAACAAATTCGATCTACCGCCATCGTTAGACAAGAACCTGTCAACCTTACGCCCATCTATCCGAAAAGGTCAATGACCTGCGAATCATCTTCGTTCCTCTCCAAATGCCCATCTATCTTCTAAGATTCGTCAGAAACGTGATGGACAGAGGTCCATTTGCATTCATAGACTAAGTGTTTATCGTGGCATCTCTTGCCATGTTTCCAATTTGGAAGGGGTTTAAGGAACCCGTTCTTACTGAGCGCGAAAAGAGTCAATTGCTGAAATTCAATCAGTCTTAAGTTGGTAATATCCGATCAAGATTTTTTCCGCAGTGTCATCCTTGTATTTGTAAAAAGGAGGGGAGGGGGGGGGGGCTCTTAAGGAGCTTCATCACTTTTAAACTCGATGACGAGCCCTAATGAGACCGAACCTCAGCTTGGACTAGCGTTGGCCTTGTTCTTATATCTGGATATTTATGGAGGATGTTGGGCACCCTCGTTATACAGGATTCCATGGGAGTACTAAATCCATATTTAGACATTCCATTGCCAAAACTAAATCATCTCCACATGCTTTGGTTTCAGACTCTGTAATGTAGACAAAATAAATAAAATAATCCCTTTATTCCAAACAGAAAGTGATACAAGGTCCTTAAAAATACATACATAGCATCATGCCTCATTCCCTTTGGGGTAGGCATAGACCACGTCCTTCCACTTGCCACGATCCTTGCATATCTCCTGCGCTTCTTCCATTCTCATTAAACCTTTTATACAAGTTCATTGGTTTAAAGTACTCTTGACCTGGCCCTTATTTAAAATGTCCTGGATTTGGTCCAGGAACCTTCGCCTTGGTCTTCCCCTTCCAATTCATTGGTGTCTATCTTAAGCCACCCTTTTCCAATTAGCTCCTGCTATCATCTTCAGCTCATCCTCCCACCTTGTGTGCTGTTATCCTCGCCGCCTTTTGACAAATTTGCTCCAATTTCCTGACGCATCATATAACCTGCCCGTTTTTGTTTGTCGATTTGCGAAAGTATATCTGTCAAGTTTTAGGCTAGTAATACTCCTTTCCATTGATCCCTATATGTGACGGACATAGGAAAAGACAAAAGAAGGAAAGGAAGACCAAAAAAGCGATGGAAAGATGACCTGTAGAAAGTAGCAGGACCAAAAGGATCATTAGAGATGGAAAGCATTAGAGGGTGTCTTTATCGAAAGACAAATTGAGATAGGAAGAACCGAATGCCAAGGACACAGTTTATTATTCACAGACATTTGGACTAATATTTTCAGATAGATTTATTAGATAACTCAAAAATTTGCATAAAAAACTTGATCTACCGCCGTTTTTACACGAGAATCTATCAAACTAACACCCATCTATCCATAAAGGTTGTTGACCCGCAAAACAGCGTGTGATGTGTGTTTATTATTATTATCATCACACGTCGCAAACTATCCGTTAGGTCACCCAGACTCTAGCTGGTACATGGAGTTTGTATACTGGATCCTCGCTCGGGACCAGTTTTAGTCTTGTGACCCACTTATTGCGAAGCTATGAACTTCGAAACGGCATTTTGAATTGAGATTTTTCCATCGCTCTTTATTTTTACGTCCGTCTATCGCATTACAGCCGGCAGCGGAGTGGAATCAAGGCCAATATGACAGCGCCCATGGTTGACGTGAGCTGATCGTTTCGCTTCCATAAAAAAATGATTTTTCAAATTTAGCTACCCCATTAGATGATCACGACTGGTGGTAAATGATGCCACAGTCTAAGATGGTTACTCCCTGTCCAAAGGCGTGCAACCAGACTCGGGTTTGTACATTGGGTCTGTATACTGGAGCCTCGCATGGAGCTAGTTTTGGTCTTGTGATCCACTTAATGCGAAGTTATATAGGTTTGTTATTATATCTCCTGTGCTAATGGCAAAACTCTTTGTGAGATTGGTCTCTGTGATCGTAATTAGGTGAGAGAATAAGTGAATAAGTGATTCCCTTCTTGGTCCAAAAATGATCGAAACTTGCTGGATCACTACCATAGGAAATAAAAGAAAACTCACTGATTTTACTTCAGAGTTGACGCATATTGCTTTGGAATTCTAGAAGGATGACAGCATGAAAGAACGAAATCGTTTAATCGCCAAAACGGCCTAAATATGTATACGTAACAGATGTGACTGACAAACGTTCGGTACGTAGCGAGTAAGCGTCCCGCGTGCTTTTTCTTTATTTATTGCTTGTCGCTCCGGAATCTTGGAATAATCGAAAGCTTGGAAGCACGCAATAACATTGCCACCAAACTGGCCTATGTGTGTAAATATAACAGATGTGACTGACAAACGTTCGGTATGCAACGAGTCAGCGTCCCTCGTGCTTTATATTTTGGTTATCGCTTAGGAATGTCGGAATAATCGAAGGCATGGAAGCACGGAATAATTTTACAACTAAATCGGCCTAAATATGTATAACTGACAAACGTTCGGTATGCAACGAGTAAACGTCACGCGCGCTTGTCTTTATCATATTTATTTTTATTCAACGTATTGGTCTCATTCTCACAATTCTATCTTACTATTTTATATAATCTAATAAAAATCTTATTTAATTCTGGGTATCCTGAGCTGAGCTATGTATATAGCCCGCGGTGTGCGTCAGGGTTACAAGCAGACAGTCCGGTCCCGCGAGTTTTTAATCACTATATCCATAAGCAGTGTCCGTTTACGCAACACCGGTCGCTGTATTTGGCATGTCTCTCCGCTCGTATCCCCTAAACCAGCCAGCGGATCGATACACATTTGCACTCGTTTAAATTGTCCGACATTTTATACATTACTAAGTCTGCATCTGTCTTCGTCATGACGCCATAAAGTGTTATTCACTTGTTTGTTTAAAAGCGTGGGGGGGGGGGGCACTCTACTCTAATCTTAAACATTACTGCTAATAATATGAATTTTAGCTGAATTATATCATGTCGTGGATAAATAAGAAGGCTTTAAAGACTGTTTTGTAAATAGTGATATAGGTGGCGTTATAGACACGCCCGTTTCTTGCACGTGAATACGCCTCACCCCTTTGTGTTACAGTAATTATAAATTCATTGGGCCTTTAGCTATTCAGTGGCGTAATTTAATTTCAGGTAAACATTTTCAAATCACAAGATCAAGTTCACAGTCTTGACCTTGTATTTTGAAAAGATTTGATTGGTTAAGAGGCTAGAATGATGAATCATTGTATTCTGAACGCGAACAAACTGTAGTTAAACACCAAATTGTATCCCCCGATTTTGGTATCATTTGCTTTTTTTTTTTGATGCGTATAAACAATTATGTTCCTGAAATCATTATTTTGTAGAACATGGGCAAAATTTTGCTATCGGAAACTGGATATCCTCTGCATAGCCCATCTTAATTCTACTCCTTGTTTTGGGCGACACCGCCGGCGGAGTCGAGGTCCCCGATTTCTGACGTCACCCGGACGTGGACATCACCCACGTTCCCGGGGGCGCTTCTGATTTTGTCCGTTTCAGGTGATGTTCAGCGATAACGTCGCTCCAAGCCGAGGCTCGGTCTCGCAGGAGACGCCCTTGGAGCGGCGTTTCCCCCGGAGAGCGAGCCCTTGTTAAGGCTCGCACTCGAAAAGTGGCGGCCTCCATAAGAGCCCGTCCATCTTCTGGTTACGCTGTAAAAGCCAGTAGGGCTAACAGCTAAATACACTCCGAACAAAAAATGTTTGGCTTTATCCCACTTCATTTGGGCACTTCTAGTTTTTAGCCGCCTAGAGCTTCTTGTGCTGTCCCTATCTAAACAATTATGATTCCCAAATCGTTTTTTTGTCCAATATGAGCAGAAATTTGCTCTTGCCCATTTCTTAACCCAATTTATTTGGGGACGACACTCCTAGTTTTTGTGACCCCAGGGCGCCTGTCTTGGATTGTCCCTGACAACTGTAATCTAATGATTTCGCAAACACAATTGTGTCCAGTTTTTTTACAATTTAGGCAGAATTTAGCTCTTGGGAACTGGATATCCAATCTTAATCCAGCTTCTTATTTTTGGCTTTATCCCACTTTATTTGGGCACTCCTAGTTTTTTGACGCCAAGAGCTGCTTGGGGTGTCGCTATCGACACAATTAATACCGAAATCATTATTTTGTGCAACTAAGGCAAAATTTAGCTTTTGGCAACTAGGTATCTTCTAACTGGATATCCTATCGTAATTCTACTTCCGGTTCCTGGCTTTGTTCCACTTTATTTGGGCACTTCTGATTTTTAGGCTCTTAGACCTTTTTGGGATGTCCCTAACGACACACTTGTGTTTGGCAAATCATTATTTTCTACGGCTTAGGCAGCATTTTCCTCTTGGGAACTAGATGTCCTGTAATTGCATATTCTTACCTAATTCTTCTTCTTGTTCCTGGCTTTATTCCACTTTATTTGGGCACTTCTAGTTTTTATGCGCCAATAACTCCTTGGGGTGTTCCTATCGAGACAATTGTGATTCTGAAATCATTATTGTGTACAACACGAGCAGAATTTAGCTTTTGGGTATTTAGACATCCTGTAATTGGACAACCTATTTTAATTCTTCTTGTTCTCTGCGTAAACCACTTTATTTGGGCACTCTTAGATTTTTGACGTCAAGAATTCTTTGGGTGTCCCTATCGAGACATTAGCCTGGTCCAAATATCTGGATACGGTTGTCCAACAAGTGGCAGTCGGTATTCCTTTCCTTTTTACTTCTCCGGATTGCCAAGGCTACTTTAAACTTCTTGGGCATCTCTCGTCATCTTTTTCGAAATCGGAGCAACTTTGGAAGTCCTGCGAAGCGAATCCACAAAAGATACCCTAATTTAATTGCCTTTATAAGTATTGCTATGAAACAATTGCTCTTTATCATAGAGAAGTTAAAATCTTGGAGCATCCTGTTGTTTTTATGTCTTTAGAAAGGAGATGTGACGTCATAGGTCATCTCGCAAATAACCTCGTCCAGAGTCCTTAACGTTTCGAAAGCATTTTGAACGTCCGTCTGTATGTTGCGTAATATAATGCGATTGTACCGAGCCTTATGTAGCATGTTTCGTAATTGATGCTTCGAATTGGAAAATTGTTGCAGTTTTGGATAGCCCATTTATCGAGGAAGGCTACAGGCTGTATAAAACCCTGTCACGCCCAATAGGAGCGAAGGAATTAGGTAAAATGTTGCAAAAACGGAGAGAATGTTTGCCTTTCGAGAGCTTCCGTTGCGTACGATTCAAAAAAGCCTTTATTTTTTCACGCTGGGAAATGCCTTTACGCACCCTGTTCAGACAAAATCTGAACGGGAGTGTGGGACTCGCTGGCAGTCAGCCAGAATACACCACTAAAACCCAGCAATACCAGCACCAGAGGATCGGTTGACGCAATCTACCCTGGTACTCCGGGATGCTACTCTTGCTGGGAATTTAGGAAGGGGGTAGGAGCAGCGCATAACTACGCCTCCTACCTCCCAACCTCCTGCGCCGGAGAAGAGGAGCGTCTATAGCATCCTCCCTCTGCCTCTCATGTGCCTCCTTCAGCGAAATAACAGATTCGCAGAAGGAGGCCACTGCCTTCCACTCCCTTTCGCCAGTGAGCATTGCGCCAATTAGAAAAAATTCACTTCTTGGATACTTAGAATATTTCTGGCTGTAGCCAAGTCATGATCTTTCTGATGAAGTCAAAAGCTTTCAAACATAACCTACGTCTTTATGTGACCTTTCTAGCTATAACAGGCTCATGATCTTTCTGGTAATGGATAAGTCAAGAAATCCAAATGTCCCTGCGTCATTCCAAGACCTTGTGTTAACGGTGACCTAATCTAATCTTCCAACTCGGTTGGGCTGCGTTCGGGAAGCTACGACAGATATTTTGGTCCGATAACCCTCAGTGCCTGAAGACCAAAGTCTTCGAACAGTGCGTGTTGCCAGTGATGACCTACGGTTCTGAGACAT
Source organism: Elymnias hypermnestra (assembly GCA_015832385.1). Classification (NCBI taxonomy): domain Eukaryota; kingdom Metazoa; phylum Arthropoda; class Insecta; order Lepidoptera; family Nymphalidae; genus Elymnias; species Elymnias hypermnestra. The sequence goes on along the minus strand of JACTOM010000204.1, from coordinate 454,325 downwards.
GGTCGCTGACTATGGGCCTCATGCGGAAGCTCAGAGTCACTCAGCGTGCGATGGAGAGGGCTATGCTCGGAGTTTCACTACGTGATAGAATCAGAAATGAATAGATCCGTAGCAGAACCAAAGTCACCGACATAGTCCTACGAATCGCGAACCATCGGCAATGGGCGGGGCACATAGTCCGAAGGACCGATGGACGTTGGGGGCCGAAGGTGCTGGAGCACCGACCCCCCACAAGGTGGACCGACGACATAAAGAGGGTCGCCGGTAGCCGCAGGAGCCAGGCGGTGCAAGATCGGGCACAGTGGACGTCATTACGTGAGACCTATGTCCAGCAGTGGACGTCCATCGATTGAAGCGACGACGTCTCTGGCTATAGCAGAGTCAAATAGTCACAAACGTAGGTAAACGTAAACGTATCTTCATACTTCTGGATATTGTAGAGTCGAAATATATCAAAAGTACCTGTTTCTAGACCTTTTCTAGCTATGACGAAGTTAAAAACTCACATACGTTGTTTATTTAGACCTATCTGTCTATTTCAGAGACAAGAAGTCACAAATGTAACTATATTTTACTTTTCTGGCTATGATAGAGTCAAAGTATTATAAATATAACTATTTCTAGACCTTCCTGGCTATGGCAATAACAAGAAGTCACAAACGTAGCCATATCTTGACTAATCTGGCTATGATAGAGTCAAAGTAATATAAATATAACTGTTTCTAGACCTTTCTGGCTATGGCAATACCAAGAAGTCACAAATGTTTCTATATCTAGATCTTTCTGGCTGTGTCAGAGTCAAAAGATCGCAATAATATTAATTCAATTCCACATGCAATGGTAAAGATTATCACGGACGTCACTAGTCGAACCCTGGACCGGAGCCAAATGTGCCGCATCATTGCACGACGGTTTCTCCAAGTAGCCGAATTTCCACGACGATACGGTCTAATTTTAGACGCCGGCCAAATTTTTACAACGCTTCCTCCTTCTGTTATGGAATGTACGACTCGGGGTTTTTTAGAGATCCTTTTAATTTATACACGACTGTTATATTTTCGGACGTGGTTTTTATTAACTTTGTGGTTTTTGGACGATGGAATTTGAGAGAGCTGAGCTAAATAATAGTAAACCAAGGGTGAGAGAACTGGAAGCCCAGGATACAGTCTAGGATGCTATTATTCTGATTAGAAGTGATTGACATCTGAATAGGTTTCGATCTTACCTTGATGATGTATAGCATATAGCCTTCTGAGGCAATCTGATGAAAGAATTGTTCCAATTGGACCAGTTGTCTGTCCCTGAGATAGAGAATTTGGAATCAATCCGGTACATTCGTTTGTTGACCTTCAAATCAAAAGATAGACAAGGCAAATAGATGTGGAAGAACCAAGACCTTCACCTAAGTTCCTTCATAGAACTCTTCAGTTTTTGGTCGTAAACCTATTGTCATGGGAAAGACCAAAACCAATTTCCATATCGTGACAAATAGAAACAGGTCACGACCTTCAGCATTGAGGATGGTTATAAGGCAGTCATTGTTGTGTGATGATGAGTGGCAAAACCTTTAACGAATTCTTTCTAAATCCCTTCCTTTTTGTGATATCTAGTTGGCGCTGTCCAAAAGACGTGTAAAGACGATCTCCGTCCACTTGGCGATTATGACATCAGATGTAATACTTTTAAGTGAGACCCAAGGTCTTTTTATCTCCGACTGTTTAAGTCTAGACTGGATTACTGTAACACTTGTGTCACGTTTAATAATATGACGTGACCCGAGACGTTTAAAATCGGGATTCGTAACCTTTCTGAAGAAAAACCCACCGAAATACTTGAATGTGATAACAAGAAAGGCGAGTTCAAACCCCTTTTTTTATATATGAAACCTGGAACCCACTCGACCGGTCCCGATGAGAGAGATAGACGTATCTGATCACATGTAAGTGCGAGCGGGACAGAAAATCTGGTCGGTCCAAAAATTTATTCGTTTTCTCGTGCACTGCGTCGGCAATGTTGCTTATTGAACGATTTAACACAAGCATTTTATAAAGTAAAGTTGTATTATTCTAATATTTGTACTGATGATGTGCGACTGGCAAACGTTCGCTACGCAACGAGTAAGCGTCACCATGCTGGCCTATTTTGAAGTGAAACCTCTTTAGACTTTGAGGGCAAAATGTTTACGGATGAAACGCGTCATTACCGTCACGATGACGTGCAGCGTTTAAAGGTTAGGTAGTTTTAATATTGACAAAAAACGCGTGGCATTTTTATTTAAAATTCCTAACATATCTTTCATTTTCCCACCCTCTAAGTTAAGTTTTATTGTATTTTGTAGGCACGCACATTTCATTTTGTGTCCTTATTTACAGTACCACTTTTTGTACTGATGTTTTCTTTATGGATCGTGCTTAAATAGCTATATTTCTTACATGCAACTGTTTGATCTATTTTCTATTGAGGGATAGAAGAAAATTCACTGATATTTCATAAGACTGACAAACGTTCGCTAAGAAACGAGTAAGCGTTCCGCGTGGGCTATTCTTTATATTTATTAGTATTTGCGATAACGCCTTCCGCACTGATTATATAATTTAACTCTTTTGTTAAGTGCGTAATAATATTGCCGCCAAATGGCCTATATGTCGACTGCGACTGGCAAACGTACGCTAAGCAACGAGTAACCGTTCCGCGTGGGTTATTCTTTATATCTCATTTTTATTACTAAATGGTCGAATAGTTTCGGAGATCTAATCTTGAGCTAATGAGTAATAGTTTTTCGATATAGCCAGATCTCGAATAATTCGAAACCCGTTCTCAATGAGCATTTACATCATGAATTTAATGTGTATGCCACATTTCAAATCCATCAGGCGAAAAGCTTTGCGAAGTATTAATGAGTGATGGTTGTTCGCTTATATATTCAGATCCCGTAAAAATAATTTTAAGCCCGTTGACAATGAACGTCTACATCGCGAAAGGAATATGTATTCTGAATTTCAACTCAATCGGCGGATTAGTTTTGGAGTAAACGATCACTAAGTATAGATTAATCCATATTCCCATGGATTCGGGAACTACGCGGGGACACTTAAAGTATATGCATTTGAAAAAACAATATCATAAAAGTTTGAAGCAGTACCAAGTAATCTGTCCATTGTATCAGTTTATTGTCTTACTAAGTACCGACAACAGAAAAAATTTATTAGTTTTTTAATAATTGTTTATCAATTTATTGGATACATACACGTTCGGATACATGTTGGAAACATTAAAAGATCTAAGCGAATAGACAGCAGAAGCTACAAAATTTTACGTAAAGAAGACACATCACGTGATAACGAAGACAGGCGAGAGTACTAATGACACCTTTGGAGTGTCAGAAAAAAATATTATATATTTAAAACGTTTTATTAGCATTATTTACGCTCCATCATGTCACTACAGTTGAATGAAACGATAATTTCTAAGAAAATACATTAGTAAAAAAACAAAATTAAAAACAGCTGAAGTCTCAGCACGGGTCAACGACCGTACATCTTATTGAACCCGTCTAGTTTCAATCCCGTTCGGTGTTCTTGAGCATCATTTAATGCAGCTATAAATGATTAAAAGTAAGGTTTATATCAGCCCATTAACGTCCCACTTCTGGGCTCAGAGACTACGCATGAGACGAGGGTTTTTACAGCTAAACCCACCACGTTACTGTACTGTAGATTGGTAATTAATATATAGATATAATAATAATCGAAAAGTGGGATACCATGGCTTGTTACGGCACCAGTTTGTCTTGCTTCTCTTTCTTTCGCGTATATGTATACTCCTGGTCTCTCACTCTAACCCAGCGCTAACAGCGCTAGCCGTCTTTAGAGGCTTTCCCTTGTCTACTCAGTGTTTAGTGTGCGGTATACATATACCGTTGACGGTAAGCATATAAGTCGTTTGTGAGTGCGGAGGTCTGTGCCCAGCTGTGGGATGTTAATGGGCTGCGACTAACCTTACTTTAAATTTTTATAACTATACAAAATGATGTTTTAGAACTCCGAATGGGATTGTAACTAGTCGGATTCAATCCGATATACAAGGTTTTAGGAGATCGCTCCTGAAAATGAAGACAGACGATAGCACTAATGACACCTTTGATGATGGGACAGAAAAAATAATTTTTAATAAAATTTAATTTATTTAATATAATTTTATTAATAAAGTTTATACAGTAACCCACACTTTTTTCAAGTTGAATAATTTCAAGCGTCCGGAGACTTTTTTTTTTATTATTCGATGATTTTTTTTGCGGACGCTACATCCCCGGTCTGATTACTTGGCTGTGATTTGACACGTGCCATTTACGATTGCAATTTGTCGATTGTTTAGCCTCGACGTCTTTATTGCTGGGCAATTGGAGGCGAATTGAATGCTTTTAAGTATTTAATTCATTTTTATGCTTAAATGGATTCGAACCCGCGACTTTTTTTTGCCTCTTTTATACACTCCTGTAAGACTTTGATATAATTATATTACATTTTTACGAATTTAATTTAATAAAATCCAATGAAGTTTTGGGGTGTGTTAGATCGACGCGTGCCGTGGCGAAGCGTCGCCACGTAGCATCTTTACATTGGCTTCTTGCAGAAGTTTATATGGACACGGGAGCCGTGTTCAATTCGTCCAACATGCTGTGTACAGATTTTCGAATGTTGTAGAAGGAACTAATTCTGTGGAATGCTGCTAGTTTTGTTTCTAAATATTCATCAAATGTAAATGTATTTTTTGTCAACGTTACTCTATGGTAATGTTCGTTTATGGGAAACGTCCCCAATGTCAATGTATTTTTTATCCAATATAAATGTATATTTATACGGTCACTACCCAATGTAAAGGTATTTTTTTTTGTCGACACCACTCAATGTATTTTTTTTGTCGACGCCACTCAATGTAATTATTTTTATCCAATATAAATGTATTGTTTTTGTCGACGGCACTCCAATGTAATTATTTTTACCCAATTTTTTTTGTCAACGCTACTAAATGTAAATGTTCGTTTATGTGAAACGTAGCCAATGTCAATATAAATTTTTTTATCTAATATAAATGTATATTTATGCGGACACTACCCAATGTAAAGGTATTTTTTTTTGTCGACGCCACTCAATGTAATTTTTTTATCTAATATAAATGTATTGTTTTTGTCGACGGCACTCCAATGTAATTATTTTTACCCAATTTTTTTTGTCAACGCTACTCAATGTAAATGTTCATTTATGTGTAACGTAGCCAATGTCAATATCTATTTTTTTATTCAATATAAATGTATATTTATGCGGACACTACCCAATGTAAAGGTATATTTTTGTCGACGCCACTCAATGAAATTTTTTTACCCAATATAAATGTATTTTTTTTGTCGATGCTACTCAAAGTAAATGTTCGTTTATGTGAAACGTAGCCAATGTAAATATATATTTTTTTATCCAATATAAATGTATATTTATGCGTACACTACCCAATGTCAAGGTATTTTTTTTTGTCGACGCCACTCAATGTAATTTTTTTTATCAAATATAAATGTATTTTTTTTGTCGACGCTACTCAATGTTAATGTTCGTTTATGTGAAACGTAGCCAATGTCAATATATATTTTTTTATCCAATATAAATATATATTTATGCGGACGCTACCCAATGTATAAGTATTTTTTTTGGTGACTCCACTCCAATGTCATTATTTTTACCCAATAATTTTTTTTTTGNCCACTCCAATGTATTTTTTTTACCCAATATAAATGTATCTTTTTTTGCCGACGCTACACAATCGTGTAATAGCACTCCTACGATTTGACGCGTGTCACTCACGCGTGTTGGCGTCGTTGTTGAATTTATAATACAACATTAACGCAACGCTCTGTAGGTGTTTTTGTATGTATGTTTGTAACGTTTTCACACAAAAACTACTTGACCGATTTCAAAAATTTCTTCACCATAAGAAAGCTGCATTTTCACTGTGTGACATAGGCTATATTACTTTTTTAAAAAAATAGGGATCCCTAAAAAAATGTAATAATGTAACCCAAGGTGTGCACCAAAAATGTATCATCGCGTGCACTGAGGAAACTATTGATGATAGAACAAAAAAATGTTCTACAATATTATAGAACGTATTAATATCTACAAAAAAGTCTTTAATATCATCTGTCCAAGTACTATAGTTACGCCACTGTAACACTTACAAGAAGAGAAAGGCTGCAGACTCAGCAGAATAAGTGCCTAATCCTCATAGCAGGAGCTCTGTCGTATTTCAGAAATGACATCACTCATCGGGACACCAAGACGCCCATCGTGGAGGTGTTCATCCGGCACTGCACACATACCTGGAAAGCAATGGGTATTCACTACCTCGTGAGCTCTTGCTGTCACCACTTGGTGAAGATGATTGTGTAGACAACGCGACGGCAAAGACAGAACTCGCATTGAGTTGGATGGATGAGAACCAGCCCGTTATCGTTGATGCCTGAGAAAATTATTCCGAGTAATGAGGCATTGCCTCGAGGCCCATACCCCACAACTTGGTTGTCAAGAACCCCGGATGAGAAAACACTAGACCAATGAAGCAGCTGTATTCTGTAAAGTATCGTACCAGAACTCATTTTAATTGCTGGCAGCTACAACCAAAGACGCCCACCGTGGAAGTGTTCGTCTGGGGGCTGGCGAGGAGCATATTCAATTCCCCACGCACACAACTCCATGGTAGCCAGCCAGCGTCCTAGATCTGAAAGCATTAGGCGTCCACTACCTATCACGTGAGCTCTTGCTGTCACCACCACTAGGTGAGGGCGAAGATGATGGTGTTAACGACGCTTCGAGATTGGCAAAATTTGGATTGACCTGGAACCAGCCCGTTAGAATAACAGACATCGTTGATGCCTGAGAAAATTAGGCCGGGTATTGAGGCATTGCCACGAGGCCCTTACCCCACAACTTGGTTGTGAAGAACAAAGAAAAAACAATTTAACCATAATCCTATTAATTGAATTATTAAAGACCGTTTCAATATCTGTAAAATACTTTTTAAATTATTAAAATCGGACATTCCATTCGAAAGATATAACGAATTAAGATTTTGTTATGTCGGGCATAGTCGCGGGGTCAATGGCCGCTTGACACGGCCGCCATTGTCCGCCGCCATGTTTAATTTGAAGTGACGTGATTGGCTTATCTATAGAGATGGCCGATTTAAGTATTTAAATACGATAACATTGTTTTTATTACATAAAATGTTAATACACTGCTCGATATAACTACTATTGAGAAATAAAACTCATTGATTTCACTAACCGATGCCAAAAACGACTTATATATCGAATGCGACTGGCAAACGTACGATACTCAACGAGTAAGCGTTCCCCGTCTTTATATTTAATATTACTTGAAATAATAGAATACTCGGTCATACCATTAGCAATCGGTTAATTGTTAAGTGCGGAATAATAACGCCGCCAAATGGCCTATATATTGACTGCGACTGGCAAACGTTCGCTAAGCAACGAGTAAGCTTTCGCAGGCCTTTCTTTATTTGTATTTTAACTTCATTACTATTTACAATGACTGCGTCATTGGTCTAGTGGTTAGCATGTTCGACTACAGACATGAGGTCCTGGGTTCGAGTCCCGGGTCGGGCCAATTCAAAAATCAATATTGAGTTTTCTATTAAGATTTTCTCAATATTTGCTCGAAGTTGGGAAGTTGGCGGTGTGATTCACCCCCATGCCTCGGAGAGCACGTTAAGCCGTCGGTCCTGCGCCCGATCTCTCTCTCCGGTTGTGTCGGATTACCGTCACACCGGACTATGAGAGTGAAGGAATAGAGAGTGCACTTGTGTACTATGCCTGCCAATCCGCAGTGGAGCAGCGTGGTGGGTCTATGCTCTAAAACCCTCTCTCATATAAGCCAGGAGGAGTGTGCCCAGCAGTGGGACGTTAATGGGCCGCTACTTACCTTTACTATTTACAATACCACTTTCTGGCTTGCAACTATTTCATTGCCGAAAATGAGCTATATACTGAATGCGACTGGCAAACGTTCAATAAGCATCGAGTAAGCGAGACGTAACGCGCGGTCTACCAGCCGCTGCGCCTCCGCTTAGTAAATCGCTAATATCTTCTAAGATATCAATTTTAATGAAATGTCGTCAAGGGCAGTTTTAATCTACATTAAACACACAATATACGTAACATATTCAATTGGATAAAAAATTATTATATATTGTATAAAATACATCGATAAATGACACATATTTTTTTGTGATATGTAAATGATAAAAACGGTTATTGCGAGTTATCTTTTACAGATAAATATATACTGTCGTTGTATTTTTTATAGATCTTTTTATGATATACAATTATGTAATACATTGATTTGATCTATCTCGTAAAGTTTAGTAATTATTTGCGATTTAATCGCACAAGAAATGTGTTTACAAATGTATTAATTTCTCGTATTATCTGTACTGTAATATATGTTTATTATACATGTAAAGATTCCTATTTAATCGCTCTATTTTTAAGTGGAAACTGCATTAAAATCTGTTGGATAGTTGAGAAGTTATGAGCAGCATGGTGGGTCTAAGGTGACACCCTTTGTCCTTGCGTCTACTTCCAACGGCGTGATTACATTGACCGGTTAATTACGTTAATAGCTCATTTGTTAACACGTTTATTGGATCACGACATTGCCAGTGACGTCACAGAGGCGTGGTCGTATTCCTGGTGATGTAACAAATGTAAAGACAGCATTAACAATGTCACTATGTATAACTATTCACTAAAATTTTATGGTGATTTTCAACTAGCTATAACTTTAAGAGAAATGGTCGTAAATATAATTAAAAAATAGGAAATGGTAGCTTTGTTACACCCCCCCCCCCACCCTTCTTCGGATCTCGTGTGTTTGCCACTTAGTGGTCCGAAATGTTAAAGGGTTCCTTACGGTGATTTGCCTCAGATCAGTCGCCGATCAAAAGGAAGAAAATCCATATTGATTTTGATTGGGGTCTTTTGGTAACCCCCCTTCGGATCTCGTGTAGTTTTTGCCACTTAGTCCTTCGAAATGTTAAAGGGTTCCTTATGGTGATTTGTCTCAGAGCAGTCTTCGATCAAAAGGAAGAAAATCCATATTGATTTTGATTGGGGTCTTTTGGTACCCTCCCCCCCCCCCCCTTCGGATCCTATGTAGTTTTTGGCTAATTGGGCTTCCGAAATGTGAAATTACGGTGATTTGTCTCAGAGCAGTCGTCAATGATAAGAAAGAAAATCCATATTGATTTTGATTGGAGTCTTTTGGTAAACCCCCCCCCCCTTCCTTCGGATCTCGTGTTTTTTGCCACTTAGTGGTCCGAAATGTTATAGAGCTCCTTACGGTGAATTGGCTCGGAGAAGTCGTCGATCTAAAGTAAAATCCATTTTGACTTTGATAATCTAGGACTAGGAAACCAATGATCGTACAGAAATGAAAGTAAGGTTTAAAAAACTATAAAACCAATTCTACGAGTTGGGTATAAGGATAGAAATTAAATCCCTGAAAAAGTAATTTAAGTCACTTATTTGGGGAGGGGGGGGGGNACCCTTCCCATCCTATACTGGGGGAGGGGGGGGGGGGGAGCCGCTGGTCAAAGCACATAAATGAAACCAAAACATCTGGACATTTCCAAAACATTCGACTTGGATTTTACAAGAATGTTTTCCCCTTTTTGTTTGGATTTGAAGGTCACTAGGGTTCAGATTGTTAAGATGAATATGATATCCTTTTCTCCATAATCCATCCAGTTTTCCATTTAGCTTCTAATACGACTATTAGGAGTGAAATGATTTAAGCGTAGCATGTAAAACAGGTCACAGTAGTGCGGGCTTTGCAACCGGTACAGGGTCGCGTTGCGTCATCCGTATAACTGGCCCATTTCCGCTCCTACGTGGATATAATCACATGCCATTCAACATCTAGTGTGTGCTCTTTGACAATGGCTTCCATTTTCCGCTGGGCAATGCTTTATGCACGCAGGATGAAGTGTAGACCTCACACAGGATTGTGGACTCACTGGCTGTACCAGGAACCCACTAAAACCCAGGCTTAATCTAACTTAAAGGTTCAGGAGAATCCGTCGTAATCTCTCCTTGCTTCTCCAGTGCCTCTTTCTGCAGGATCAGAACTATTCAGTGGCTAATCGAGCTCGTAACACTGACTGAATCACGATGTCATGATACATAGAAATCCAGGGTACAGTAGTAGTCTTCAGTTCAGGATGATTAAATTCAATATGTAGTGTGCTCTCTTTGACAATGGCTTTTGTTTTTCGCTGGACAATGCTTTATGCACGCAGGATGAAGTGTAGACTTCACACAGGATTGTGGGACTCGCTGGGTCTAACAGGATGTCCATTAAAACCCAGTTCAGGGAGAATAATTTCAACATGTAGTGTTGTGCCCTTTGGCAATGGCTTCTAATTTTCGCTGGACGACGCTTTATGAACGCAGAATGAAGTGTAGACCTCCCACGGGAGTGTGAACTCGCTGGCTGTACCAGGATACCCACTAAATCCTAGTGAAACTCTATCAATCCCGGTTAAATCCGACTTAAAGGTTCAGGGGAATCCGTCGTAATTCCCCTTGCTTCTTTCTGCGGGATGAGAACTATTCAGTGGCTAATCCAGCTCGTAACACTGACTGAATCACAATGTCATGACTCATATAAATTCAGGGTCCAGTAGTATTAGTCTTCAGTTCGTCGCTTCAACCGATGAACGTCCACTGCTGGACATAGGTCTCACGAAATGATGCCCACAAGGCCGGATCTTGTGCAATCCTTATATCGTCGGTCCACCTTGTGGGGGGTCTTCCTACACTGCGTCGCCATTCCAGCACTTTCCGACCCCAACGTCCATCGGTTCGTCGGACTATGTGCCCCGCCCATTGCTACTTCAGGTTCGCGATTCGTCTTTAGTTCAAGATGATTAAATTCAATATGTAGTGTGTGCTCTTTGACAATGGCTTCTAATTTTCGCTGGCTGTAGCAAAATATCCACTAAAACCCTGGAAACTCCGGTTAAATCCGACTTAAAGCTTCAGGATAATCCGTCGTAATCTCCCCTTGCTTCTCCAGTGACTCTTTCTGCAGGATGATGAACCACGATGTCATGACACATAGGTCCAGTAGCGATATCATCGTGCTGAAGGACTGCATTAACTGAGGCAAAAATGACATGCAACATACGTACAATGACAATGGTTAGTCAGTGACTGACTCCAGGTCGTATCACTTCAACTATAATAAAAGGATAGCTCTGTCTCGCTCGCACACTGATGACCCTGTATTTGGAAACGATACGCGCTCCGGTCGTAACTATTGTGCGGCTTCAGAAATATATGTGCTTATAGGTATAACCGTTCCGTTACATTGGCTCGTTGTCTTGTTACTAATTATTATTATTATTTCATTTTTTTATAAAATTATGTAATATAATGCCGTATTATATTGTTGCAGGTAGTGCATGACTCCGAGAAGGTCGCAGTGCTTCTAACTCACCACGTATTACTACGTAAGTGTTTTTTTTTTATTGCAAACACGTTGTCCTTGATTGTGATCTCACTAGATGGTAAGTGACGAAGGTAACATTAGACTAATGAGGGTAAATTACCTGTTATGGCTTCTAGACAGCATATACAATGCTGTGCAACTCGAAGTTTTACGCCAACGCAAAATTACGCCAACGAGGTTACAGTGGGTCAACCTTAAAAGATAGACAAATACTGTCTTAGACTTTATTATAGAGCATTCCCAGAGGCACAATTCCGTCATACATGATTTTTGTGTAACCTTAACCGTTTACGCAGCGCACGGAACTGAAGCTGAGCTGAAGTTGTTCCGCTTCTATTGGTCATGATCCGAAGGTTCATAGTCCGTAGCCTTCCTCGATAAATGGGCCATCTAAAACTGGTAGAATTATTCAATTCCAAGTCGTGAAAATCCTAATACCAAACCGGGAGGCGAACCCGCATTAGTTCCGGTGTCAAAGGCCGGTGTTCACGATCGCAAATCACCTGCGGAACCCTACCGTTAGATCCGGGACGCGGCCAATTAGGGACGGGAAGCGACAAAATCGTCCCAACCGGGATATTGAACCCTAATACCCAGTCACATGGGTCACTGGGTACCATTATAATTTACTAGCTATTCCCTGAGGTATTTACCAGATATTCACCAAGATACCTGCACCAGATTATTGGGTGTGAAGAGACAAACCCCTGCCATCAGTGTGGTGCTACCATCGGCACGGTGAAAGAACACACGGTCTTTTTTTGACGCTGGGATATATTCTAATGTCCCCCAACTATAGGGTCGGGTGTATGGGACTCGATGAGGGTGGAGACCACGCAATACCCAATAAAACCCATCGGAACCCTCTACGTCCAAAGGTTCCCAAATTCCTCTTTGATGTCCTGGATAAGGCCAACCGAGAGTTCATAAAGGCGCAGTTTCCTTAAGTTAGATGACCGTGTGACACAAGAGGGCTGCTCTCGCCCAGCTCAGCCCAGAAGAGCAAAATGTGTCCACTGATGCCCCCGTCGATATAGCACATCCCCAGAATAGGACGATTAGCAGCATCTCCTTTTTTTCTTCTTCACGCTGCCTTTACTCATCCCGATTAGATCTATAGGGAGTGTGGAACTCGCTGGCAAGCCAGAATGCCCACTAAAACACAGCGATACCCTTTGCATCTTTTTGTGGAGCACCAAAGGATGGGTAGACGCAATCTACCCTTGACACTCTGGAAAATTCCTCTGGAAAACTTAAAACGAATGAAGGACAAGTGCAAGTATACGTCTTCTACCTCCGAATCTCCTGAGCCGTATTAAAGGAGCGTCCTGAAATAACAGTTTCAAAGGAGGCCACTATCCTCCACGCAATTATGCCCTCCAGCGAAAGGTTTTTTCTATGCCGGGTATTCTGTGTCACTGATTGGGGGTGACCTCTCGTTGGCCAGCATAGTAAGTTTGATGATCGCCAGCGAAGCAGGGGTGATGGTCTGTTATCTAGCTTAAAGAGGCTCTTGAGGGGGAGCGAGAGTTGGCATCTGACGCCCCTGCTATACTTTGCAGGTTGGTACACAGCCTTGAACCTCGATTCCTCTTCATCCGGGACACCATATTGGATCGCGCAAGCGACTACCTGGTGTCACACTTTAGAATGACGAGGGGCCGCTCGGTTTTAGTGGGTATACAGCTTGACAGTCAGTCCCACATTCATGGCAAATGGTAAAGCCAATTTGACCAACTTTTGGAAGCCATGTTTCGCTGATGGTTGGGGATCTCTCGCTGGTGAGCTTAATAAGTTGTATTCTTGTAGGATGAGGGAGTACGCTGCAGATGCCATTGCAGCCTTTCTAGATCCATAAAAGAGGAATTATCCCACCATCAATCGCCTGATCTCCGGTCGTGTGTGTAATCGCAGAGGAACAGCGTGGTTGGTCTATATGCTTTAAAAACCCCCTCACCTATCAGTGTGGATTCCTGTGCCCAATAGTGGGACCTTAATTGGCTGTTACTTCCTTTTTTAAATCGTTCGCATCCAGGCTTGACCTTCTCCGCCACTTGCAACATTTATCGTTATATTTCAACCAATTTACACGAAAGCTTGATGAATTGTATACCCAAATCTTCCTCGTGAATAGCCCTATCTATTTATGGAAACCGTATGAAAATCTGTTCAGTAATTTACGAGTTTACAGGGCATTTATCAGCCTCATGCTTGATGACAGCTGGCTCACATCATGAAATTGCATTTTTAGATAAGTTAACACTGACCGACTGCCTCATTGGTCTATTGGTTAGCATGTTCGACTACAGACATGAGGTCCTGGGTTCGAGTCCCGGGTCAGGCCAGTTCGAAATCGATATTGAGTTTTCTATTAAGATTTTCTCAATATTTGCCCGAAGTTGGGAAGTTGGCGGTGTGATTCACCCCCGTGCCTCGGAGAGCACGTTAAGCCGTCGGTCCTGCGCCTGATCTCTCTCNATGTTGCTGCCTTATGCAATTTACGCACTAACCCTGACCGATTACGAGTCAGGAGTGTGGGACTCGGCGATGGAAGGTCTCGCAATACCCACTAAAACCCAGCGGAACCCTCTTCATCCATTAGTGAGGCACCAGGTGATCAGCTTTCGCATTCTGCCCTGGTGTCCCGGATGAATCCGACGGAGGATTCACGGAGGCGGGAGGAGATGCGCAAACATGCGCCGCCTTATATTCCGCCTTCTTCGGCGGTGAGGGGGTGCATCCACTGCATTCTCCCTCTCTCTCTCGTGGGCTTCCTTCAGCGAGACTACCGTCTCGCAAAAGAAGGCCACTGCCGCCCACCATCTCTCGCTGGAGAGCATCGCGCCTATAAGGCTTCCCAACGAGAGGTCACCGCCGATCAACGCCACCAGGAGGTGACGCTGAATCTATAGCTGCGCCACACTGATGACAAGCGGTTGACTCCTCCCGACCAATTTGGTGCAGGAACTTTCCGAAACTCCCATGTCCGGTCAGAACCTGCACCAATCTGTAGGAAAGCGTCCCGTGCTCCCTGGAAAGCCATTGTTCCAGGTGAGGACGGATCGCCGCCACAGTGGCCATGCCCGCTACTGGGGGGACGTTAATGGGCTGCTACTTACCTACCTTACCTTAACACTGACCAGATTGGAAATACCATCTTATACGGTGTTATCACTAACCATCAAGTGAGATTGCAGTCGAGCTAAGCTATTAGGTATAAAAAAGTAAGTTGTCGAGCGACACCCACGTGACTCCACGCGAAAGGGCCCTGAGTCATACGGGGGAGGTCATTGACCCTGCGCTTGCGCAACCTTATATAAAAATGCTTGCTGAAGCACGAACAAATTTCGCTGTTGCTCATTCCGATATTAATTATTATCGATTAAATCGTCCTTAATACTATAGGTTCTCAAAGTTGATTATACAGAGAAGAAGCTGTATTAAAATCCAAGTGCAATAATTCTCAGTGGCTCGCAAGATTGATTGTATGTACGTATGCAAAGCACGGCAAATGATTTCTGGACATTCCGTAGCCATAAAGACAGTGTACAGTAATTCATGTATTGTTATTATTTTAAACTATATCAGTGAACATTTTGATGTAAGCACGTACTATCACAATAGAGTGTATAATCACTTAGAGTGTATGCCCACTTACGTTCCCAATAGAGTGTATAATCACTTAAAATAGAGTGTACAATCAATTACAATAGAGTGTATGACCACTTAGAGTGTATGCCCACTTACGTTCCCAATAGAGTGTATAATCACTTACAATAGAGTGTATAATCAATTACAATAGAGTGTAAAATCAATTACAATAGAGTGTATAATCAATTACAATAGAGTGTAAAATCAATTACAATAGAGTGTATAATCACTTTCAATAGAATGTATAACCACTTACGATCACAATATAGTATACAAAGACACCAATGCACACTCGTGTACACACGCAGGTCTTAACAGGTTAGCGACATCGCCTTAGACTGTATAATCACTTACCAACAGTTGAGATCAAAGTCAAGCGATAAAAAAAGCTCTGGCACAATAAATGGGTATATCTCGCCGCTGAGTCACAGTGCGGGTTCGGCTCTCGGATGATGCTAATTGCATTAATGAGTTCAATTTTGGCCGCGTGCCATTGAATCAATGGAGCTCTGTTGCTGCCAGTGAATGGGCTCGATTGTAATGTATATAGGAGATTAGCCATCACTGTTTTAATAGCTGACGGCTTACCTTTTTTTTTTTCACTGGGAAATGCCAAACCCAGCGGGACTCCACGTCCTGGACATCGGCACCAGAGGTTTAATGGGGACATTGAACTCTGCGACCCCGGATTTGCCCACTCAGCGTAGCAGGAGACTTGTGAAGGCCCGTCTCCTGGTTTCAGGTCTCCTATGGAGAAGTAGTCTCAGCTGCAGTTTCTCTGATGCCTAAAGATATCACTCGCCACTCTCACTGCTGAGCATATAGCCGATAGCGAGCGCTCAACGCCAACCAGAGACATCAGGTTCCACCAATCCATCATAAATCTCATCTACAGTTTGCCAATGACGTGGTCATTATGGCAGGGACCCTGGAAGATCTCAATACAATGCTCAGCAGAGTTTCGCAACAGGGGAGTTCACATACCTGGGACACTTAGTCCAACTAGATAAATCTAGTTTCCGGAAGGAGGTCAACCACCAAAGTCTTCGATCAGTGGGTGATGCCAATGGTGACCTACGGTCTTGATACATGGTCGCTAACTATGGGTCTCATGCGGAAGCTCAGAATCACTCGGCAGGCGATGGATCGAGTCAGAAATGTGGAGATACCTAGCAAAACCAAAGCTACCGNCTTACAATAGAGTGTACAATCAATTACAATAGAGTGTATGACCACTTACTATCCCAATAGAGTGTACAATCAATTACAATAGAATGTATAACCACTTACGATCCAATAGAGTGTATAATTACTAACAATAGAGTGTATGACCACTTACTATCCCAATAGAGTGTACCATCAATTACAATAGAGTGTACAACCACGTACGATCACAATAGAGTGTACATCACTTACAATAGAATGTATGACCACTTACGATCTCAATAGAGTATACAAAGACACCAATGCACACTCGTGTACACACGCAGGTCTTAACAGATTAGCGATATCGCCTTAGACTGTATAATCACTTACCAACAGGTGAGATCAAAGTCAAGCGATAAAAAAAGCTCTGGCACAATAAATGGGTATATCTCGCCGCTGAGTCACAGTGCGGGTTCGGCTCTCGGATGATGCTAATTGCATTAATGAGTTCAATTTTGGCCGCGTGCCATTGAATCAATGGAGCTCTGTTGCTGCCAGTGAATGAGCTCGATTGTAATGTATATGGGAGATTAGCCATCACTGTTTTAATAGCTGACTGCTTACTTTTTTTTTCACTGGGAAATGCCAAACCCAGCGGGACTCCGCGTCCTGGACAGCGGCACCAGAGGTTTAATGGGGACATTGAACTCTGCGACCCCGGATTTGCCCATTCAGCGTAGCAGGAGACTTGTGAAGGCTTGTCTCCTGGTTTCAGGTCTCCTATGGAGAAGTAGTCTCAGCTGCAGTTTCTCTGATGCTTAAAGATATCACTCGCCACTCTCACTGCTGAGCATATAGCCGATAGCGAGCGCTCACCGCCAACCAGAGACATCAGGTTCCACCAATCCATCATAAATCTCATCTACAGTTTGCCAATGACGGGGTCATTACGGCAGGGACCCTGGAAGATCTCAATGCAATGCTCAGCAGAGTTTCGCAACAGGGGAGTTCACATACCTGGGACACTTAGTCCAACTAGATAAGTCTAATTTCCGGAAGGAGGTCAACCGCGAAAGTCTTCGACATTGGGTGATGCCAATGGTGACCTACGGTCTTGATACGTGGTCGCTGACTGTGGGTCTCATGCGGAAGCTCAGAATCACTCGGCAGGCGACGGATCGAGTCAGAAATGTGGAGATACCTAGCAAAACCAAAGCTACTGACCTAGTCTTAAGAATCACGAAGCTGAAGTGGCAATGGGCGAGGCACATAATCCGAATGACCGATGAACCTTGGTGTCTGAAGGTGCCGGAGCGGTGGATTGTAGGCAGACCCCCCACTAGCCAGTGTAATTGAGAACGACCTCTCCCTACCAGTTGTTATGGCGAAGATGCTGGCGAAGGAGGTTTCTTGGAAGGCGATGATCTCCTTCTGTGAATCCGTCATGGGCCAGAAGGAGAGAGCTGAACGAGAACGAGAAAGAGCCACTACCTCCCGGAGACAGCAAGGACCGGGGCCAGCCTGTTGAAAGACAGACATTTAATGTACCTGATAGTGGCTCCTTGGAGTCGCGAACGGGCGCAGGAGGGGCTGTGGCCGTTTTCTTAGCACACACACGAATCTAGGAAGACGGCAGGTTATATCTCCCGACTGGGTGGACCGATCTTGATGATTTTTTTTAAATGAAAGGTGGTGCTCGTCATAGAGTCCCATTTTTTTCCCCATTTTTTAAATCTAGTTCTGATGATGGCATCCATGAGAAAAGCATGTGCGCGACAAATGGACGAATAATTCAAGATCATGCCAACCGATTTCGATGATTCTTTTTTTATTAGAAAGGATATATGTTTTGTGATAGTTTGGTAAGGTTCTGATGATGAAATCCATGAAAAAGTGACGGAACTCTTCAATTCTTAGTAGCAAATGAATGATACTCGGCGGAATCTTCTATAGGCTATCCAGATATTTGAGTCGCCTTCCGTAACTTCGGTAGGCTAGTCGTAGTTAAATATGAAGATCAATGGAACTCCTCAACGGCTTACAGTAAGGGTGCGATTTATGGTAGAATATTTAGCTGTCTGTAATCAAATGGCAATGACCTTACGTTTGTTGCTGCATTGCAATATTTGAAAGGTGAATTATGTGTGAAGCGGTGGTTAAGGGTTTCGGGAATAATTGCGTATTCCTTTATAGTGCCCTTCGTATTGTTATATTTGGAGTCGGTGTCAGCCAAGGTACCTACGTATAGGTGGGAGCTGCCAAGTGGACACCCGGGTAATATCTTCCTTGGCTGACACCGACTCCGAATATAACAATACAAAGAACACGCAATTATTCCCGAAACCCGTATACCACCGCTTTCTTTCGCAAAGACCTTCTCCCGACTGACCTGATCCAGCTGTTGCGTGATGCCGTGAGAAAGGGAAATGGGGTGTCGTTTTTATAAAAACAGCTATCAGATTGAGCTACAGCACGTCTATATACTCTAATGATTTCCGCAGTTTGATTCCCGTCGATATTCGCTTCGTAGTTGTGGGGTGGGGTGGGGGGGAGGTCGTTGAACCCGATCGATTTTTCGTCGTCTTTGTTCCACGTTACCTGTCGATTTGTATGACTGTTTTATATACACTATGTTGTCCCTTGGGTTGGCTTGCATTGATTTAATTGCAATGAAAGTATTGCTGAGGCTCATTCTGATATTATGCAACCTTTTAGATTACACGACTGAAGTAAATCTTAAGAAACTTAAACGAACTCGGTCTATCTATACTAACTTATACCTTCATCTCAATTTCCGTTCGCCTCGTCGGATCACAATTTTTTGTAACGCTTACGTAACGCATTTACCAGTTTACTTCCCAAATCGTGCCTAAAGAAGTTTTATTTCAAAATATGTTTAATCGCCCGATCACAGTTTTCGTAACGCTCTTGTCACGCATTCACCAGCTTATTCCCCAAGTCTAGCGTATGCGACTAAACGTTCTGGATGAATCCGACTCAAAAGTTCCCGATTGTAATTTAACATAGCAAACACAACTCAAGACTGATTTATTGACTCACATTGACTTTATTATTATAGTACCCTACATTACCTGACTTGAAGGGTTCCGGATGAATCCGACTCGAAGGTTCAAAAAAGCGTCAGCTGGCGGGCAAAATTGCACCGTCTCACACCTCTCCTCCTCCGGCGGGTGGGAGGAGAATCGATCGCTCTCTCCCTTTGCCTCTCTATCTATTTCTCTGGTGTCTCTCTATTTTCCGTGAACCAATCTATCTATTTCTCTGTTTTCCGTGAATTAATCTATTTCTCTGTTATCTCTCTGTTTTCCGTGATCACTCTGTCTATTTCTGTGTTTTCAGTAAATCAATCTGCCTATTTTTCTGTTTTCCGTGTGTCAATCTGTCTTATTTCTCTGTTTTCCGCGAATCAATCTGTCTATTTTTCTGTCATCTCTCTGTTTTTCATGATCACTCCGTCTATATCTGTGTTTTCCGTGAATCAATCTGTCTATTTCTCTGTTTTCCGTGTGTCAATCTGTCTATTTCTCTGTTTTCCGCGAATCAATCTGTCTATTTTTCTGCCATCTCTCTGTTTTTCGTGATCACTCCGTCTATTTCTCTGTTTTTCGTGACCACTCCGTCTATTTCTCTGTTTTCCGCGAATCAATCTGTCTATTTTTCTGTCATCTCTCTGTTTTTCATGATCACTCCGTCTATATCTGTGTTTTCCGTGAATCAATCTGTCTATTTCTCTGTTTTCCGTGTGTCAATCTGTCTATTTCTCTGTTTTCCGCGAATCAATCTGTCTATTTTTCTGCCATCTCTCTGTTTTTCGTGATCACTCCGTCTATTTCTCTGTTTTTCGTGACCACTCCGTCTATTTCTCTGTTTTCCGCGAATCAATCTGTCTATTTTTCTGTCATCTCTCTGTTTTTCGTGATCACTCCGTCTATTTCTCTGTTTTTCGTGACCACTCCGTCTATTTCTCTGTTTTCCGCGAATCAATCTGTCTATTTTTCTGTCATCTCTCTGTTTTTCGTGATCACTCCGTCTATTTCTCTGTTTTTCGTGACCACTCCGTCTATTTCTCTGTTTTCCGCGAATCAATCTGTCTATTTTTCTGTCATCTCTCTGTTTTTCGTGATCACTCCGTCTATTTCTCTGTTTTTCGTGACCACTCCGTCTATTTCTCTGTTTTCCGCGAATCAATCTGTCTATTTTTCTGTCATCTCTCTGTTTTTCATGATCACTCCGTCTATATCTGGGTTTTCCGTGAATAAATCTGTCTATTTCTCTGTTTTTCGTGATCACTTCGTCTATTTCTGTGTTTTCCGTGAATCAATCTGTCTATTTCTCTGTTTTCCGTGTGTCAATCTGTCTATTTCTCTGTTTTCCGCGAATCAATCTGTCTATTTTTCTGCCATCTCTCTGTTTTTCGTGATCACTCCGTCTATTTCTCTGTTTTTCGTGACCACTCCGTCTATTTCTCTGTTTTCCGCGAATCAATCTGTCTATTTTTCTGTCATCTCTCTGTTTTTCGTGATCACTCTGTCTATTTCTCTGTTGTCTCGCTGTGTTTCGTAAAGCACTATCTATTCGTGTAAAATCCTTCACTAGTTTTCGAGATTGTCCCGAACTGATGGACAGTCGTGGGACAGGAGAAACTTCGGCTCATTTCCCCGCGGCGCTTTGCTGTCTTTTGTTTGTAGAAACGAGGGAGAAGTTATCTCCTTTTGTATTCGCCCGACGCAGCCTCCGGGTGACGTTTCTTACGGGACGACGTTTTTCAGACGTCACGTTCAAAGCTGCGTGGTATTTATTATTTAGTATGTAACCTTCAACACCAGCCGCTGTGCCTCCGCTCTTTAAATTCATATATCATCTAAGATATCCATTTCAATCAAATGCTGTTGAAGATAATGTTGATATACAAGAAATATAAGGTGTTAGGGGACCGATACCGAAAACGAAGACAGATGGTGGTACTAATGACACCTTTGATGATGGGACGGACAGAAGTCATTTTTTAATATTCACGCTCCATCGTGTTAGTACAGCGAAAACGATTTCCCCCCGGCCCGATCACGCTTCTCGTTACGCATTCACCAATTTACTCCCCAAATCAAGTGTGACTAAAGAAGTTTTACTTATAGAAACGTTCGCTTTACCCAATCACAGTTTTCGTAACGCTCACGTAACGCATTCACCAGCTTACTCCCCCAAGTCTAGCGTGTGTAAAGTAATTTTACTTCAAAATATGTTCGCCTGGATGGATCACACTTTTCGTAACGCTTTCGTCACGCATTCACTAATATACTGCCCAAGTCAAGTTTGCCTAAAAAAGTTTCACTTCCAAATACGTTCGCTTTACCCAATCACAGTTTTCGTAACGTGCTCGTCACGCATTCACCAGCTTACTGCCCAAGTCAAGCGTGCTTAAAGAAGTTTTACTTCCAAATCCGTTCGCATTACCCAATCACAGTTTTCGTAACGTTTTAGTCACGCATTCACCAGCTTACTGCCCAAGTCAAGCGTGCCTAAAGAAGATTTACTTCAAAATATGTTCGCCTGGTTGGATCACACTTTTCGTAACGCTCCCGTCACACACTCACTAACTTACTACCCAAGTCAAGCGTGCCTATAGAAGTGTTACTTCAAAATATGTTTCATCGCCTGATCACAGTTTTCGTAACGCTCTCGTCACACATTCACTANCCTTCAACACCAGCCGCTGTGCCTTCGCTCTTTAAATTCATATATCATCTGAGATATCCATTTCAATCAAATGCTGTTGAAGATAATGTTGATATACAAGAAATATAAGGTGTTAGGGGACCGGTACCGAAAACGAAGACAGATGGTGGTACTAATGACACCTTTGATGATGGGACGGACAGAAGTCATTTTTTAAACGTTTTATTAGCATTATTCACGCTCCATCGTGTTAGTACAGCGAAAACGATTTCCCCCCGGCCCGATCACGCTTCTCGTTACGCATTCACCAATTTACTAGCCAAATCAAGTGTGACTAAAGAAGTTTTACTTCGAAATAGGTTTAATCGCCCGATCACACTTTTCGTAACGCTCTCATCACGCATTCACCAGCTTACTCCCCCAAGTCAAGCGTGTGTAAAGAAGTTTTACTTCAAAATATGTTCGCCTGGTTGGATCACAGTTTTCGTAACGCTCTCGTCACGCATTCACCAGCTTACTACCCAAGTTAAGCGTGGTTAAAGAAGTTTTACTTCAAAATATGTTCCTCTGGTTGGATCACAGTTTTCGTAACGCTCTCGTCACACATTCACCAGCTTACTACCCAAGTCAAGTGTGACTATTGAAGTTTTACTTCAAAATATGTTTAATCGCCCGATCACTTTTTTCGTAACGCTCTCGTCACATATTCACCAGCTTACTACCCAAGTTAAGCGTGGTTAAAGAAGTTTTACTTCAAAATATGTTTAATCGCCCGATTACTTTTTTTGTAACGCTCTCGTCACGCATTTGCCAGCTTAATAGTCAAGCGTGCCTAAGGAAGTATTACTTCAAAACTATGCAAGAAGCCATTCCACGTACAATGCTCCCATAGAACCGACCCCATTGCTGTCGCGTTTAAAATTACTTCCCGTCTGAAGGACTCTAAAAACCGTCGAGATTTCCATGTATTTTTTTTCCATCTACCCTCACAACAGCACTCCAAAAGGAAAACCGATGCAAATTCACCCATTCAAGTGTTTGCGTCGCGTAATTAAGAGACGTTAACCACGACCCTTATTACGAAGGGGCAAGGTTCGATTTCCTGTACGCTCTTTATAACTACATTTTCTTATATCACATTTGAATATAGCTCTTATCTTTATACCAATAGGGTGTCTTATTGCAGTGGCTTATATTTAGCTTGAATGCATTTGAAATGTTACAAGTGTTCTTTTAAAATTATACTAGATTTTACCCGCAGCTCCGTCTACTTCAATATACCCATGTTAGAGGTACAGAAACCGCTGCTACAGCGCCACTTCTATTGAAACTTAAAATGTATCCTAACTAAATTTCGGACGATTATGTTAAGTCATTTTTCTGTCTACACACGGAGACACACTCCACACATACACAAACAGGTATACACACACAGACTCGCAATTATCCACGCACACGCACATACTGCGTACGCACTCACACACACGACACTCACGCACTCACACACAGAGACAGCTATTCACACACAGACGCGCAATTATCCACACGCACACACAACGGGTACGCGCTCACACACACTCAGCCTCCCATTAACAAGAGGTGAACCCACTGACACACACACGACGCCCACGCATTCACACACAGTCGCGCAATCACCTATACACACACACAACGCGTACGCGCTCACACACACCCAGGCTCTCATAAACAAGATGTGAACGCACTGATACACAGAGACAGGTATTCCCACACAGACGCGCAATCATTCACACGCACACACACACAATGCGTACGCGCTCACGCACACCCAGGCTCCCATAAACAAGACTTGCACGCACTGACACACACGACACTCACGCACACACAAGCTATTAGAATCCACACTACGATATCGGGGTTAAAAAAAATTCAACATGAATATTTTTTCTAGTCTAATATCTACAATTTTTTTTTCATTAATAATCATATCGACTGCGCCCTACGTATAAAGAGTCAAGTATGTAATCAGCCTGAGATGCGAACTCAGACACCTTAGATTACGATATAATCATCGATATTATAAAATATATCAAAATGTCTTAACCTAAGGGGTCTTCTAGTAAATAGATAACTATCAAAGAATTGCTTCGGTTCGCTAGTTTACTCGTTCCGGGCGCCACGTTTTACGACACTAATGTCGACGCACGCGAAATTTGGCTTCTAAGAAAACTATCCATTTTCGGGGGTGGATTTCTGCGAACCCGTTCAATTATACACCCCGTTAGTTATTTTGGTGTCACGATACATTAAATTGGGTGTAGATTAGAGGATTCTTAAAAACTGCAGGTCCTTGTTATTTTGAAGTTGACGTCTTTTAAACTCGGTGCAAAAATAGTCTGGAGACTAAGAAAGCACTGCTTTTTAACGTAGACAGCGTAGATGCTCACTAAGAATAAGTATCCCCATAATCCCACGGGATCTAGATATGTAAGCGAAAAACGACCACCAACTGTGAGATCACCAAAAATATTCACCAGTTTGACTTGAAATTCAGTATATATTATCCTCTCGCAACGTAGTCTCTCACTAAGAACGTGTTTCCTCATATTCCCACGGAATATTAGCGAAACTGACTGAGAAATTTCCTTTACCTTTCACCCTTTGATTTAAAATTGGTCATACATGTTCCTTTCCCGACGTAAACTTACACTAATGACGGGATAACGCGATCAGGAACTACGCGGGGAACAGTTAGTATTATATGTATATCGCACAAGGTTGGGGGATCCTTTAGTTGTCACAACAATTCTCTTAACTGGTCCCTAAATGTACTTCAGGACATATAAAGCTAGGGGGAGGTTGGTAAAAGATGGCATTTATATGATAAGGTATTCCAACAGATTTCTATCCCATTAATTAATTAAAGTAATAAATATAACTGGATTTTTCCAGGTAAGGTTCCCAATCAAGTATTATATTTATCCTGGACCCAAAACTGGAGGTGATGTATTCGAAGTCGCGGGTATAAAATAGTATTATTATAGTCACAATCAGGTGACTAAACTTGTTTTGGTTAGGTTATGTTAGGTTAGATTACCAATTCGCTCCGATACGTGACGGATTTCCTCCATATTCCAAAGAAACTGGAAACTACGCGGTCGACACCGCCGATATAGTTTTGTATAATAAATGGTTTGTTACAAATTAATATATACGTGTAAACTGTTACTTAACTCGGAATGTCGGTGCGTGATATAGTTATTGATCCTACGCCTAACGACAGCTTGGCGCCCGTCGTGGGGCCTTTTCGTAACTACCCGCAGGAATTTTACCTAATTATTATGTTATCGTCAATAACTAAACGCAACCGCTGGGTTATGTTTCGTAGATTTTTATACAATGTTGCTCAACTAAATTATTGGAATACGTTAGTAGTCGATTTAAAAGTCAAAACCTTTTTTTTCAGCTGGGAACTACATTTATGCAAATGAGCTTAATGTTATACCTTCAATCAATAGTGTGGGATCTCCTGTAAAGCCAAACACCAGGTTAGCTTACCTGACAGTAAATGATTATACAATCTGTGACTGCAACGCGGGAACTAGCCTAGGGTTTTGGTAATTAGCCACAGCTGAATTGTTCAGAATCCAAAAATGAGTCAGCTCACGTAAAATCCTCGTGTTCTTTTGTCAGCTCACGTGAAAGCTGAGGTTCTTTTGCCATGCCACGTGATAGCGCATGTTCTATTGTCAGCTCACGTAAAATCCTCGTGTTCTTTTGCCAGCTCACGTCAAAGCTCAAGTTCTTTTGCCATGCCACGTGATAGCGCATGTTCTATTGTCAGCTCAGGTAAAATCCTCGTGTTCTTTTGCCAGCTCACGTCAAAGCTCAGGTTCTAATGCCAGCTCACGTGAAAGGTAACGTTCTGCTTATATATTTGTCTACATATTTCGATCCTGTGAATGTAAATTAAATAGTTTTTATGGAGTAAGTCATGACTGAGTTACTCAAGTTGTTCGCGTGTAATCCTGATATCGATCGCGCAGTATGCGGCACCGCGGCGGCTGACTCGAGGCCCATTAGTCGCGACAGAGGGACGGCATCTCGTGAGCTTGTATTTATTTTATTGCGATACTTGGTGATGGATGAGGAGTCTCCCCCTTGTTTTGGATAAAATAAATTAGGGTGTGAGTACTCGCTTCGCTGGCAGACGTCTTGGATGTGAATACCAGCAGGACGTCATTTAGGAAACTACATTTTGTTATTTAATCTGAGTTTGGACTAGTGGAAGACTTTAGTTGTAGCTACCAGCAATAAAAATGAGTTCTGGTACGATACTGTAAAGAATACAGCTGCCTCATTGGTCTAGTGGTTAGTATTCTATTAAGATTTTCTCATCCGGGGTTCTTCACAACCAAGTTATGGGGACGGGTCTCGAGGGAATGCCTCATTACCCGGATTAATTTTCTCAGGCATTGACGATACCCGGTTTTGTTTCTCCCCGTTATTCAACACCAACATCTGCACCCACACCTAGTGGTGGTGACAGCAGGAGCTTACTAGGTAGTGGAGGCCCAGTGCTTTCAGATCTGGGATGCTGGTTGGCAATGCCATGGAGGTGTGTGTGCGGGGAGATGGCCGCGTGGCGGAACATGCTCCTCGCCAACTGCCGGGCGAACACCTCCACGTTGGACGTCTTGGTGTCCTAAAGAATGACGTCATTCCTGACGTACCTTGGAGCTCCTACTATGTGACGTAGGCACTTATTCTGCTCGGTCTGCAGCCTACTCTTCTGGTACCCTGATCAGAAGAGTACCAAGCTGGGGCCGTATACTTCAGTGTAGAGCGGACGTAGACTCCGTAGATCTTTAGTGTCAGACAAGACTCTCAATATTAGTCTTATGTTGTGTAATTGTAGCTGTCCATACCCGTGCCCCGTTGAGTACTGTAAGCTGCCAGGTGCAGGACCGACAGCTCCTGAGTTATTCTCTCAGCGAGCGTCTGATTGCTGTCACATCAGACTATGAGAGTGGAGGAATAGAGTGCAGCAGTGGGGCGTTAATGGGCTGCTATTTTGCCTGTTACCGTATAGAAATCATTAGTCGTAAATTATCACTTACCTCACATTTTAGACGATATCGTCACTCACCATTAGGTGATCTCCTGATAATGTTATTATGCCCAAAATTTTCTCAATAGCTAGTTGAACACTAATTAATTGTGTAGGTAGTTTTATATTTACTGTCACCAGTAATAACGTTGGTATAAATAGAGCAGCACGACCAATTAATCGATCATTAGTGTTAGAGCGTTCGTACGGTTCGGACCTAAAGACACTCTGAAGTAGAACTTCTGTAGGTACATTTGGGAGGGCGCTGGTGTGTAATGCGTTACTAAAAATATTTTAATGAAAACGTTTAGTTACGTTTGATTTCAGTCGTGTGGTGAATGATGCAATAAATATTAGATTACCCTCCTATTTATAGATAACGTTTTATGATTACGTTACGCGTGCTCGTGTCGAAATTTTCGTTTGTTGCACTAATAGTGGTTTATTTGGACGGTGCAAGTTATAAATAGATTGCGGGTAGTTTTGTTTATACTTGTGTTGTGGCGTTAAATGGATCCTGTTTTTATCCCGGTTAAGGAGAATCTATAAGGATTATTTAATTATTTTGTACATTTGGATTACCATTAAAGCAAATATCATTCGAATCGATTATTAATCGATTCGTCGAATAATTCGTATAATTGATTATTTTTCACCGCTGATGGTGTTGTTTCTGATAAACGAACTTCATTATCATCAGATTCAGTATAATTTTATAAAATTTGTAAAAGAAAAATCACCAGGTCTTAATACCATTAGGGTGAATGTCATTGGAATCGAATGTTAATAATCGAGTCGAAAATCGAATCGCATAATTCGGATTTTCAAAATAATCGATTGGTGGTTCTTCGAATGATTCGTAATCGTTCGTTTAAAATCGAAATATATCGAATAATTCGCGATGAATCGATTAACAATTAGTAAATTTATGAAACGAAGATTTTTCCGAATTATTAGATTATTTTTTGCGAATTGAGATTATTCGATTCGGATCGAATTATTCGCAATTTCGAATTATTTTTTTCTTTTGTTACTTTTCCAAAACTTCTAGTAGTAAGTAAGTAGCAGCCCATTAACGTCCCACTACTGGGCACAGGCCTCCTCAATCCGACGAGCGAGGGTTTTTAGAGCATAGACCCACCACGCTGCTCCACTACGGATTGGCAGGCTTAGTACCCAAGGGAACTCTCTATTCCTTCACTCTCATAGTCCGGTGTGACGGCTTAACGTGCTCTCCGAGGCACGGGGGTGGATCACACTGCCAACTTCCCATCTTCGGGCAAATATTGAGAAAATCTTAATAGAAAACTCAATATCCATCCATTTTTGGATTGGCCCGACCCGGAAACCCAGGACCTCATGTCTGTAGTCGAACATGCTAACCACTAGACCAATGAGGCACTTCTAGCTAAGCAAGAACTCCTCGTAACTTCATTAATTTTGACGTCGTTACATTGAAAATTCGATCAGTATTCCTCATATACCCACAGGATCGGGAACCACGCGGGTAACAGCGCAGGGAACAGCAAAATACAGTTTTATTACAGCATCACGTGTTGAGACGTCACAGGGAGGACGACATGTTCGTAGGACCCGTTTAGTGTCTCCGCAGTCATGTAGCTTTAACAACTAGGCCAGGGACAATTGATAAGCGAAAGCGATTTCATAAAAACGCCTATGTAATGGCGATAGAAACATTAAATCTATGCAGTTTAGGAGTTTGTGGGTGTTTCGCTTGGTCGGTGAGTCCCACATTCTTGACTGGTTCGAAAGGGTGTTTTTCACATATCCGGTAAGTTGGGGATCGCGTGTTTCGCACTTCCGACCGATTGGAAAGATTGGTAAAAAAACATGCTCTCCATCCAGTGTTTTACACGAAGGACTGGATGGGGAGCATGTTTTTTTTTACATAAAGGACTAGTTGGGGAGTCGTGTGAAAGTGTGTGTGAAAGGACTGGTTAGGTAGCGTGTGGTACATACTCCCCGAGTAATTGATGAGCGTGTGTTTCACACAAAGGACTGGTTGGGGAGCGTGCGTTTCACATTAACGACTGATTGGGTAGCGTGTGGTTCATACTCCCCGAGTAGTTGGGGAGCGTGAGTTTCACACGANCCGCGAACTTCCCAACTTCGGGCAAATATTGAGAAAATCTTATAGAAAACTCAATATCCATTTATGGATTGGCCCAACCCGGGACTCGAACCCAGGACCTCATGTCTATAGTCGAACATGCTAACCACTAGACCAATGAGGCACTTCTAGCAAAGCAATAACTCCTCGTAACTTCATTAATTTTGACGTTGTTACATTGAAAATTCGATCAGATTTTCTCATATACCCACAGGATCGGGAACCACGCGGGTAACAGCGCCGGGAACAGCAAAATACAGTTTTATTACAGCATCACGTGTTATGACGTCACAGGGAGGACGAGATGTTCGTAGGACCCGTTTAGTGTCTCCGCAGTCATTTAGCTTTAACAACTAGGCCAGGGACAATTGATAAGCGAAAGCGATTTCATAAAAACGCCTATGTAATGGCGATAGAAACATTAAATCTATGCAGTTTAGGAGTTTGTGGGTGTTTCGCTTGTTCGGTGAGTCCCACATTCTTGACTGGTTCGAAAGGGTGTTTTTCACATATCCGGTAAGTTGGGGATCCCGTGTTTCTCACGAAGGACTGAGTGACAGTTTCACACTTCCGACCGATTGGATATATTGGAAAAAAACATGCTCCCCATCCAGTGTTTTACACGAAGGACTGGATGGGGAGCATGTTTTTTTTACATAAAGGACTAGTTGGGGAGTCGTGTGAAATATAAATACTCCCCGAGTAATTGATGAGCGTATGTTTCACATGAAGGATTGGTTGAAGGGCGTGTTCCACGTTTCTCACTGGTTGGGAACCGTGTGTTTTGCACTTGCGTCTGATGGGAGAGCATGTTTCACACACCCGTCTATTTGGTGAGCATGTTTTTCACACGAAGGACTGGTAGGGTAGCGTGTGGTTCATACTCCCGTAGTAGTTGCGGAGCGTGGGTTTCAGACGAAGGACTGGTTGGGGAGTGTGCGTCTCACATTAACGATTGGTTGAGTAGCGTGTGTTTCATACTCCCCGAGTAGTAGGGGAGCGTGTGTTTCACACGAAGGACTGGCTGGGGAGCATGTGTTTCACACTAACGACTGGTTAGGTAGCCTATGGTTCTTACTCCCCGAGTAGTTGGGGAGCGTGTGTTTCACAAGAAGGACTGGCTGGGGAGCAAGTTTTTTTTTACATAAAGGGACTAGTTGGGGAGTCGTGTGAAACACACTTTCACACGAAGGACTGGTTAGGGAGCGTGTGGTACATACTTCCCGAGTAATTGATGAGCGTGTGTTTTACTAGAAGGACTGGTTGAGGAGCGTGTGTTTCACATTAACGACTGGTAGGGTAGCGTGTGGTTCATACTCCCCGATTAGTCGGGGAGCGTGTGTTTCACACTCCCGATAGGTCGGAATGCGTAAAAGCATTACCCAGCAATAAAAACACTTGTACCACGCTCGTTATGCAACAGTGTTGAGAGATCATTAGCATGCTCTTGCATCTCGTGGGATACGATGATTCGATGTCATCTCCTCCGTATAAGGAAATGCGTGAGCGTTCCTTTACTTATATTTATCCAGAGATTAACACCGACAGACGGAGATTTTAATATAGTTCGCGATAAAATACATAGCTTTTTACCTAATGCACATTATTAGTTACATTACTCATCTACTAGGGACGAAACTGTCGTGAGGCAATGTGGTACTTCCGTCCCTCGAAATAAAGATGACGTTGTGCTTTAAGGCTAAAATTGTACGCAGACGAAGTCACACGAGTCAATTAGTATATATACATATACAAAGACATACCTGTCCCACGCGATATACATATATAGATGTCTGTGAAGGCGTCAGTTTGTTTCTGGTACTACAGCATCGACGATTGTATTCAAATAGAGCCTTTGTAACTCGTAGGTATATTGCATTGTTTTTATGTAGCAGAGATTTAAATCTGACCTGTCCATACAAATAAACACATGCCGCGGAACGCTTACTCGTTGCGTAGTGTACGTTTGCCAGTCGCATCTAATATACGTGTATAGGGTGTTTTTTCGGCAAAATTTCTCACTATTTCTTACTTTGGCAATAAGTATGCGTCTATACCAGTGTTTATGGTTTAAAAAAAAGATTTTTTTTCCGCTAATCTCCAAAACAGCTGTACAGATAACTGGCCAACATAAGGGCTACTTTTATTTAATAAAAGGCAAGGTTAATAAACTGCGGGAATCACAATGAATAGATAAGTCAGATGGCAACAGTTTTTCCTCCAAAAAACTCCGAAAAAAGTCTAAAAAGAAGTTTATTCGGAATTGTAGGTGAATACTTGTTGGTTTTTTAACGATAAGTGTCAAAAAATGACGACGTGAGTCACGGATTTGATTGGTTTTAAGTCAATATAGCCATGATGACTCATTGATGACAGGCCTGGATTCAAGTTTAAAGAAGTGGCTTTGAATCCACGGCAGGTAATTATGCGTCTTCTGTTCATTGAAACTGAGAGTCCTTTTGGAACTCTGAACCACCAGTTCAGGATGTGCCGGTCCCCCAGGGGTGAGACGCTGGGGTTCAACTTCAGAGACGTAACTGGAATTCTTTTCCTTCAAACTGACGTGATTGCTGATATCATGGTTCCGAGTGAGTCCCTACCGAACCTCTGGATCACCAGTTCAGGATGTGACGGTTCCCCCAGGGATGAGTAGCGTGGGTTTTACTTCAGAGAAGACGCTGGCGTTTGCGCTACTTCTAATCTTTGAAACTGTCATTATTGCTGAAATCTCGGGATCTAGGGAGAGAGACTCTCTATCGAGCCCCTGGACCACCAGTTCAGGATGTGATGATTCTCCCGGTGTAAAAAGCGGGGATTTTACTTTAGAAAAGTCGCAGGCAATTTTCGCTTCTTCTGTTCCTTCAAACTGTCGTGATTGCTAAAATGTCGGGAACCGCAGAGAATCCCCATCGAATCTCTGGACACCAGTTCAGGATGTGACGGTTCTCCCTGGGTGAGAAACATAGGTTCTACTTCAGAGGAGTCGTTGGCATTTGCGCTTCTTCTGTCCTTTCAAACTATCATGATTTCTGAAATCGTGGGACCCAGAGAGTCCCTATCGAACCTTTGGACCACCAGTTCAGGATGTTGCGGTTCCCCCCCAGGGATGAGAAGCGTGGGTTTTACTTCAGAGAAGTCGCTGGCATTTGCGCTTCTTCTACTCATTGAAACTGTCCTGATTGCTGAAATCTCGGGACCCAGAGAGAGAGAGAGTCCCTATCCAACCCCTGGACCACCAGTTCAGGATGTGGCGGTTCCCGCTGGAGTGAGAAGCGTGGGTTCTACTTCAGAGAAGTCGCTGGTATTTGCGCTTCGTCTGTTCCTACAAATTGTCGTGATTGCTGATATCACGGTTCCCAGAGAGTCCCTGCCGAACCTCTGGATTACCACTTCAGGATGTGGCGATTCTCCTAGGGTTTCAGTGGGTATTCTGTTCTACAGCGACTCCCACATTCATGGTTGAAGGTATTACTATTAAATTGCGCATTTAGCTGAAGAAAAACAACGTGGCAGTTAAGGTCCCGTTAAAATGCGTCCATCCATTTAAGAGTTGAGTCGCAACAAATAGACGGACAACGATTTTGAAAATTGTGTCTCGCTATAAGACTGTATATCCTTTTATATGGATTTTACAAAACGATTTTGTCGCCTAAACACCTATGTATATATACAAGTCAAATGCGACTGACAAACGTTAAGATAGCAACGAGTAAGCGTTCAGCTTATATTTATTCATACTTTCTTTTTATTCCAATTACAATATCTTATTTTAAAAATGATCTAATAATATCCAAGTGAAGTCTTTATAATAAAAAAAAGAAAGCGTGTTCCCCGCGTATTTATCACTCTCGTGGGAATATGGTAAACCAGTTCTTAGTGACCAATCGTCTTGACACTTGTTGTCATTTGTGCATCGAGCATCGAACACGGTAATCTTGCCGGTGAAGTAATCTTTACCGATGTGCCATGGCGGTAGTTAAAAATGACTCCTTTTTATATATCAAAATGAAAATATTTTAAATATGGAACAGCGGAAGCGCATTCCGCGTTCGAACGCCGTCTATTTCGGACGTGTCTACACGCTGTTATTTCTTTTTTCCTAGGCCTAGATTCCGATTGGGTGTCGCCGTGAACGTGGCTTGTTTTGACAGTTGTATAAGCTTCCCGGCGTCCTTTTATTTTCTTTATAAATTGATTTAATGCTAATTACTGAAATATCTGTCTACCCTCATGATGTTTAAAAAAAAGTTTCATACATATTAGACGAGGAGCGACGCCGACAACGACGTGGCCGTTTTTTTTTATTTGCCTAGAGGTTA
Source organism: Elymnias hypermnestra (assembly GCA_015832385.1). Lineage (NCBI taxonomy): Eukaryota > Metazoa > Arthropoda > Insecta > Lepidoptera > Nymphalidae > Elymnias > Elymnias hypermnestra. Next base: position 420,713 of record JACTOM010000204.1, on the reverse strand, counting down.
GCGCTTGGGGTACGTCTTTTGCTGGTAAGGTGGTAACTAGCCACGGCCGAAACCTTCCAGTCCCGACTCCGACAAATACCGTCTCCTCTGCTAGCAAAAGTGAGGGCACTAAAAACCCTTTTTTCTATATTTGATGAGCTATGCTCAGATGTGGGACGATAATAAGTTGATACTTACCTTTAATCAGATCAGATTGAGCCACAGCAAAGCGTGTTAATAAAATTATTTAAGGAGGTCAACCCCGAATCCAACTCGGTTGGGCTACACCAGATATTTTGGTCCGATAACCCTTAGTGCCTGAAGACCAAAGTGTTCGAACAGTGCGAGTTGCCAGTGATGACCTTCTGTTGTGAGACGTGGTCGCAGACTATAGGCCTCATGCGGAAGCTCAGAGTCGCTCAGTGCGTGATGGAGAGGGCTCGGAGTTTCTCTACGCGATCAAATCAGAAATGAGGATATCCGTAGCAGAACCACAGTCACCGATATAGCCCTACGAATCGCGAACCTGAAGTGGCAATGGACGGGGCACATAGTCCGACGGACCGATGGACGTTGGGGCCCGAAGGTGCTGGAGTGGCGACCCCCCACAAGGTGGACCGATGATATAAAGAGGGTCGCCGGTAGCCGCTGGAGCCAGGCGGCGCAAGATCGGGCCTTGTGGACGTCATTACGTGAGACCTACGTCCAGCAGTGGACGTCCATCGGTTGAAGCGACGACGAATGAAACCCGAGGAATGACTTGTAAATTGTTCTGTGTCGGCACGCGGCTGTGATGTATATTTAGACGGTGAGTCACCACACTGTTTGGTTAACGTCAAAGTATTCTATTGTTGCACGTTCCCAGAAACCAAACAAAACATTAACCTACTTAGAATCTATTTATACTGCCCGTCTTTTGACCGAATTTCGGCCATGGTGGCCAATCTCATTTAGAGATTTGCCATCTTGTGATATATTTATGCTGTGATGCAAACGAATTCGGATACCTCGTTTTCATATTGTGATGTTACGTCTAATCTCATATTGAGATTAGCCAACTGCTTATAAGATTTGACTATATTTGAAGATATGTCAAAATACACGTGCAATGTTTCTCTACTCACATTTATTGGTGGTTAATAAAAATCTATTAATCCTACCCGTCTTCGGACCTAGTTTCTAATCTCATTTGGAGATTAATTATTTTCGCATTGTATAATTATGCAGTGGCGCAATGATCTATGTGCTCTTTTGAATACCTTGTTTTCATGCTGAGTCATGTCCAATCTTATATTGAGATTAGCCATCTTATTATGAGATTCGAGTATATTTTTCCAGTGGCGCAAACACATTCGGATTCCTCTTTTTCGTGTTGTAATGTAGTGTCCAATCTCATATTGAGATTAATCATCTAGTTATGAGATTGGAATATAGTTGAAGATATACAAAAACTTCTCTTACTGTTATACGTGGGTAGCAGTAGCATCCAATCTCAATTAGAGATTTACATCTACGCATAAGATATTGGAGTGGTGCAAACACACACGCGTATTGTTTTTTATATTATTTTTACAGTAGGGTGTCGATGTCAATCTCTAATTAAGATTGGCCACCTGCAGAGGATATTTTTGCATTCGCGGAAACATGTGTTTTCTTGGATCCCTGATTTCATTTTGCACGGAGCATCCAATCTCAAATTGAGATTAACCATCTGCTTATAAGACTATAGTGAAAGCTATGTGAAAGCACATGAGGAAATATTATTCACTTTTATAGTGGATGTAGCGCCCAATCTCACAATGAGATTAGCCATCTGCTTATATGACTAGTGGAAGATATGTGAAAACACATGAGGAAATATCATTCACTTTTATAGTAGATGTAGCGCCCAATCTCACAATGAGATCAGCCATCTGCTTATATGACTAGTGGAAGATATGTGAAAACACATAAGGAAATATCATTCACTTTTATAGTGGATGTAGCGCCCAATCTCACAATGAGATTAGTCATCTGCTTGTATGACTAGTGGAAGATATGTGAAAACACGAAAACACATGAGGAAATATCATTCATGTTCATAGTGGATTTAGCGCCCAATCTCACAATGAGATTAGTCATCTGCTTGTATGACTAGTGGAAGATATGTGAAAACACGAAAACACATGAGGAAATATCATTCATGTTTATAGTGGATTTAGCGCCCAAGCTCATAGAGCGATTAACGACCTGCGTCTTTTGTATTCCAGTGAATTTTTTTTTATATTGCTGACAGATTAGCGCTTGACTGTGATCTCATCTGATGGTAAGTGATGATACAGTCTAAAATGGAAGCGCGCTAATCTGTTAAAAACACAAATCTCTTTGTTTGGCGGTACGTTTTTGCTGGTAGGGTGGTAACTAGCTACGGCCGAAGCCTCCCACCAGTCCAGACTCAGACAAATTAGAAAAAACAATTTTCCTACCGGGGATCGAACCCGGGATCTTGCAGCCAATCTCATATAGAGATTAATCAATATGCGCTTGAGATATAATAGTGATATCGTTGAATGAACAAAGACACTCCAAACTGTGATTAGACGCTCCAGCTATTTTCCCAATAAGCGGCTGTAATGCGACATGCGATACATAGACGCAAAAATACTAAATAGTGTTTAAAAACAATTAGGTCAGTCGTGTCATGATTTATAATTTAGGTCACGATAATAAAGCCGTACGAGCTACAAAGTGGCTTGAACAGAAAATCGATTTCGTTACGCCGAATACAGCTGGAACGAAACACGTCGTTATATAGAGTACGCACTGCGGCAGGTCGTTACACTTTGGCCAACGTATGCTTTATTGCAATACAACTTTGGAAATATATACAATGTTATTTAGAGAGAGAGAGAGAGAGAGAGAACGCTTTATTGAATTAAACAGAGTTCATTCAGAGTTAAATCATTAGTTGCCAACACTGATAGCTCTAGAACGCTCTGCCAAAAACATTGTGGCATATTAAGAAATGTTATGCAATACGAGGTAACTTTAACGAGCAGAACAAAGTCTCTTTTATGGTGCGGTTGTTTCTAAATCTTTACACTATTGTGTTGTAACGTATACGTAAAGTTTACAGGGAGAGAGAGAACGCTTTTTTGAATTAAATAGAGATCAACACCTCACTCTGTCGAATATCTGAATTTGAAGTATAAATCATTAGTTGGCAACACTAATAGCCCTAAAACGCTCTGCTAAAAACATTGTGGATTATTAAGAAATGTTATGCAATACGAGGTAACTTTAACGAGCAGAACAAAGTCTGTTTTATGGTGCGGTTGTTTCTAAATCTTTACACTATTGTGTTGTAACGTATACGTAAAGTTTACAGAGAGAGAGAGAGAGAGAGAGAACGCTTTTTTGAATTAAATAGAGATCAACACCTCACTCTGTCGAATATCTGAATTTTAACTATAAATCATAAGTTGGCAACACTGATAGCTCTAAAACGCTCTGTCAAAAACATTGTGGCATATTAAGAAATGTTATGCGATACGAGGTAACTTTAACGAGCAGAACAATTGCGTAAACAGAGTTTGCTTTATGGTGCGGTTATTTTAGGAGAAATGAAGTAATTATTAGCAAAGCACAAGTTGTGTAGATAGTTTATACAACTGGCAACACTTGAAATATTACGAAATGTTATGCGAGACGAGGTAACTTTAACGAAGAGAACAAATGTGTGAACAGTGTCTCTCGTGCTGCTTTGTCTTGGTCTTTTTTATCGCTGGGAAAAGCTACATACCCCTACTGAGGTAGAGAGTGTAGGACTCACTAGCTGAGCAAATATGGAGGACGAGGCCTCTTTACACCCAGCCTCCTCCTTCATACGTAATGACAGCCTAGCAAAAGAAGGCTTCTGTACCTCCTAGGAGGCTTTATGGAGACAACTGCACTTCATTACATCTTGCTGGTAGGTTTTTGGCTAAGTCATGATGAGAAGTAAAATATTTGCTTTCCAGTACGATGCTGCTTAGAAACTATCCTGGGGGCAATTCACCACTTAGCAGGTTACCTCGTTACCTTAGACTGCGTCATCCCTTACCATCGAGTGACGTTACACTCCAGCACTCATCAGTCACCATAAAAAACATCACTGGTTAGGCTTTAAACTGCTCCATTGTCCAAACTTCAGTTTTCATCAAGAATTCCCATGGGTATGCAATGAAAGGCACCTGCGGCTTTTTCGAAGCTTTCCATTATAGCAAACTGGGTTTTGCGACCCGTTTTTTCCATACGGCGCCTAGATACAGGGTGGCCTACTTGCGTGACCTACATGCTGATGGCTGATACGGAGGCTTTTACAGAAAATTTGACCTCCCTGTGCTTGTAACTACAGGGTTTGCTCGTCTAAATCTCAACAGAATAGACTGTTTGAAATGGTTGTCGTAATGGCGTATCCTTGGCTTGATTGCGATCATTTAATCCAAGAGTATATAAAGTTAGATCTCGTTGGTGTAATGGTATATATATGAGTTGCCAATGCCATGTCCTGGGTTGGCTTTAGATCCTTTAAATCCAAGAGTACGGATTGTCAAACCTGGTTGATGTCATGGTGAATATATTCGCTGCCAATGGCATAACTTGGGATTGAGTTAGATCTTTTAAATCCAATATTTTAGACTGTCAAGCCTCGTTGGTATATCAGCTTCCAATGGCATGTCCTGGTTTGGCTTTAGATCCTTTAAATCCAAGAGAATATACTGTCAAAAATGGTTGATGTAATGGTGAATATATCGGCTGCCAATGGTATGTCCTGGGTTGGGTTTAGATCCTTTAAATCCAAGAGCACGGATTGTCAAACCTGGTTGATGTCATGGTGAATATATCAGCTGCCAATGGCATGTCCTGGGTTGGCTTTAGATCCCTTAAATCCAAGAGTATATACTGTCAAGCTTCGTTGGTATATCAGCTTCCAATGGCATGTCCTGGATGTAATTTCGATCCTTTAAATCCAAGAGTGCAGACTGTCAAACCTGGTTGATGTAATGATGAATATATCAGCTGCCAATGGCTTGTCCTGGGTTGGCTTTAGAGCCTTTTAATCCCAGAGTACGGATTGTCAGAGCTCGTCGGTGTAATGGTGAATATATCAGCCTTTAATAGCATGTTTTGGATTGGCTTTAGTTCCTTGAAATCCAAGAGTACGGATTGTCAGAGCTCGTCGGTGTAATAGTGAATATATCAGCTGCCAATGGCATGTCCTAGGTTGGCTTTAGATCCTTTAAATCCAAGAGTATATACTGTCAAGCCTCGTTGGTATATCAGCTTCCAATGGCATACCCTGGGTGTGATTTCGATCCTTTAAACCTGTCAGACTGTACAGACACAGACTGTCAAATCTGCTTGATGTAATGGTGAATATATCAGCTGCCAATGGCATGTCCTGGGTTAGCTTTAGATCCTTTAAATCTAAGAGTACATACTGTGTTAGATAGCCCAATTATCGAGAAAGGCTACAGGCTATATAATGTCACACCACGACCAAGCGGAGCGGAATTGGTTGTCATTACCCAGCAATCATGTATGACGGAATTGTTGCCCTTAAAAAGCCCTAAATAAAAGTCCATCAGGGTGCATGTCTATCTTTTACCGTTGACTCAGAAATAGCGCCATATATAAACATGAGCTGGTGTTAAAGTTGACACTAACACGTTCGCATTGACATAAATTTTATGTTTATTTATGAGGACTGATTAATTACCATCTAAACGAGCGGCCATCTCATTGTTTAGCAAATAGATATTAATAGCTGGGACATGTGGCGACTGAGAAAGACGTCACCATTACTGACTTAGGTCATAGTTTTGACCTTTAAGTACTTCTTGTAAGGTTTAAGGACTTCTCGCCTTCTCTCGTCATTAGATCGATGGTGAGCAGTGAGAGTGCATGGTACTCGATGGTCTTTTATGGTAGAAGTAGACCATCACATGCAGGAGAAGGTCTAATGATGGATACAGGTGATCCAGGTCTAAGAATGCGGATACGGTGGCCTCCTTTAGCGACGTGGTGATGCCACTGAAAGAGGCCGCGGAGCGGCGTCGGTAGACGGATCACGCCGCCCACGCCCTCTGTCGTAGGCGTCCGGGGAGACGACGTGCGGTCCAGGACCGCCGTCTTCCCCCTTAGCACTAGCCTCTGGGACGGCGGACCGCGGAGGCCGTCGTCCCACGTAGCGAGGCTCCGTAGGTAGCTCGATCCTTAGGGTCAAGGTAGGGGCCCCTCACGGGGAGTCACGGCGGCGTCCGCAGTTTTACTCTAGAGCTTACCTGTCGCGTCGCCATTGTGACAGTGCGTAGGATGGCGGGTCGTTTTTAGCCGGTAAGAGTCCGGCATAACCGGGACGTACGCGTCCCGGTATCTTATGAGGAATTTTTCCCGTCCTGCCAAAAAAAAAGGGGCTAGGAAATTGTTGCCCAAAAAATAGAGTTCTCGTGAGATGGCCAGCGTAATTCGTTCATGGTTTAATAGAGCGATGTTGAGGAGCGAGAGTCCATGGTATACGATTGTCATCTATGGTATCACGTCAACGCAGAAGGATACCATCGCAGACTGATGTGAGACCAATCTCCTTAGCGGTGATCTGTGGATAACAGATTCGGATTTTACTGCCCAAAAAAAGCGAGGTTCCACGAAGTAGCTAGTGGCTTGACTGGTCCTCTAAGCAAGTCCCCTTTAGAGAAGTTATGGATCCCTTTCAGGATCGGATTGGTCCTCCTAACTGGCATATTGCTGGCTAGATTGCGATTGCTTTGTCAATTTTGCGCTCATTTGCGCGATTAGGTAACGATTGTGCCGTTCGTTGCCCAAAAAATCGAGGTTTCAAGAGGTGGATCAGGCAAGGATCATCCAGTTAAATAGGAGAACTGCTTTTAGCCGGAAAGAGTCCATTCATAATGGAATAGCTTCAGGTGTTCCGGGTTTCCACGAGGATTTTTAAAATGACAGCCATCGAGTTTTGCCAATGGATAACTTGGAAATGAGGGATCGCACTCTTTTAAGGGTCCCTAACTCATAGAATAATTCCTATCAGCTGTGGAAGAGATGTAGAGTTCTAAATGTGAGGTTTTGATCGTGATTGGGGGTGCAGTTGTGTGACTTTATCTCGGAATTACTGCCTTTCCAATGCAACTGGTTTGGGGCACGTCGGATGGATGGTTTCGCACTTATTTTAGACATAAAGACAAACGCATGTTTGTGTTTAATGTGTGTATGTACATTGATCTAGTTCCGTGTGCCAGTCGGCCCTCAAACCGCAGCTGATATACAATCGCGCCAGAAGCCGTACGTGGCACACTTCCTCGTAATCGGATATACGATATTGATTTTGCCCACTTGAATCGACGACAATTTAGGCTAATTATGCATCAACGACCGCCTCGCAGTAATTGCTTGTAAAAGTTACAATAAAAAAAAAAGTATCACGGTGCAATATCAGCAACAACATAGAGTAATGTCGCTGTGAACAATAGGCAACAATATCCGGGGAAATATGAGTTTGAATTTTGGCAACAATATAGAGCAATATCGCTGAGAATATCAGCAACAGCATAGGGAAATGTCACTGTGAACATAGGCTACAATATCCGGGGAAATATGACTTTGAATGTTGGCAACAATATAGAGCAATATCGCTGAGAATATCAGCAACAGCATAGAGAAATGTCACTGTGAACATGTCTCTGAGTATCTAAAATAATACCGGGAAAATATAACTGGGAAAATCAGCAACAATATCAGGGATATATCACTGTGATTGTCGGCAACAATATTCGAGACATCATAGTGAATATCAGCAACAGCAACATAGAGAAATTTCATTATGAAAATCTGTAATAATATCAGGAACATATCACCAGCGACCCTCTTTATGTCATTGGTCCATTTTGTAGGGGGTATGCCTATACTGCGCCGTCCGGTGCTGGGTCGCCACTCTTACACCTTCGGCCCCCAACGTCCATTAGTCCTTCGGACTTTGTTTCCCGACCATTGCCACTTCAGGCTCGCGATTCGTAGGGCTATATTGGTGACTTTGGTTCTGCTACGGATCTCCTCATTTCTGATTTGATCAGGTAGAGCGTAACCCTTTCTATCTCACGCTGGGCGACTCTGAGCTTCCGCATGAGGCCCATAGTCAGCGACTACGTCTCGGAACCGTAGGTCATCACTGGTAACACGCACTGTTCGAAGAACTTTGTCTTCAGGGACTGAGGGGTATAGGACGACCCAGTTGGATTCGGCGATTGACCTCCTTCTCGAAATTGGACCTACCTAGCTGGACTATGTGTCCCAGGTATGTCAACAATTTCGAGTGCTGAGTTCTCAACGATGACTGGGTGGAGCGGAACATGGATATTGGCCATAACTTTTGTTTTATCCATGTTCATTTTCAGGCCCACCAATTGAGAAGCTCTGCTGAGGTCATCGAGCATTGGATCGAGATCTTCCAGAGTCTCTGCCATGATGACGAATTCATTTTGACTATTGGCAACATTATGGGGGAAATATTGACGATAAGTGACGATACAGTCCCAAATGGTACCACTAACTTTTTATGAGGTGATTTACCTTTATTCTTGATCTTTGCTCGTGGAGTGGTGGTAATCCAAGGCCTTGCAGTCCAGAATGAGCCAAGTTATTAAATGCAACTGACCGTGTGTCAGGAGTGTGGGACTTGACGAACAAGCAGACCTCGCAATACCCACTAAAACCCAGCGGAACTATCTTCATCCATGAATGAAGCACCAGGGGTTCAACTTTCGCATTCATCCCTGGTGCCCCGGATGAATCCGACTGAGGATTCTCGACGATGGACGCTTACGAACGCTGCCTTGTAGCCCGCCTCCTCCGGCGATGACCTGCTGAGGATCGAGTCCAAGTCCTAACGAAGTGATCACCATAACGAGTGAACTTTCGTCATCGTTAAATTCAGGTTAATGATTCGAAAACTGTAATAACGATGGAGTCGTTAAAAACAGCTATTCCCCTCCAAATGTACACTTTTTAAAACCCACTATTGTCAATGATTACGGTCATTACGTTAACTGCCGGGCATCCCAACAAAGACCCGGTTTCAGAGAGGCCATTGAAATCTACTTCGCCATTATTATTTTAGTGGTGACGGTGTTTTAAACTCGTAGTCACCGATCTTAGTGACCGTCTACATTGGCAAGAAAAAGTTTACATAAATGGTGTGTAAAGGCTTAAAAAAACAGTTCATAGTAATAAATAAGTTTAATTTTAATAATTAGTGATAAGCTCTATTAAATTTAAAATTTGATTTTGGTTTAGATTTTCATTTAGATTTCGATTTAAATGAAGCTTCTTAATAAAATTTTAACTTTGATTTTGGTTTAGGTTTTGATTTAAATTAAGATGTTAAGCTTATTTAAATTTAAAATTTGATTTTGGTTTAGATTTAAAATTAATTTTAGTCTGACTTGGATTTGGATTTTGTTTTAATTTTAGATATTAAGTTCAGTTAAATTTAAAATGTTGAAGAGATTTTTGAAATCGGTCCAGCAGTTTTTGTGTGAAAACGCTACAAACACACATACAAAATCAAAAGAGCTTAATATATCATTGTCGAGTGCAATTGTCCCCAATAAAGAGGCTATAAGTCATAACTCGTCATGGCATTTGAATGGACGTGTGTCAAAAATGTCACCGTTGGGGGCGATGACCCCGCCGTACCTTGCCCCGATAGGGTTGGCGATCGCTGTGCTTTTTTTTACCCATTTTTTTAATCTAATTAAAATTGACTGATTTGGCCAATTTTGGTTATGAATTTGCGATAGTCCATTGAAGGTTTTTTCAACAACTTTGCATTTCTTCTTCTTCTCCTTCTAATGATTGGCTTTCAGGTGCGACAAAATACAAACAATTTCGCCAGTGTCACGTTAATTAGATAAGGCGCATATGAGATTGTACGTTTTCTGCGATTGTAAGCCTAAATTGTGATAATCTACAAATTGTTGCCTTTTTTGGCATTTCCTTAGAAACTAACTGTCAAACGTTTGACGTTAGTCTCGTCGTTTGACATTGACAACTAACAATGACAGAACGCTACTAATTTGACGGATAAAGGTCGTGTTCTTTTGTTTACATGTTGTTTTTATTCGTGTTAAGTTTTGACTACGTTTCAGGAGACGTTCTTTCTTCTGAACACTGTTCTTGTGTCCTTGTGATAGCTTCTGCCGTTGTATGACCAGCCAATCTCTGGTGCCCCAGTTCTGGATGCGAATGGTTCCGCTTGGTTTTGTGGTCTAAAGTCCCAGAAAAAAATGCCTCCAACCCATCTTATGCCCCAGTTTAGAAGAAGTGGCAGTTTTGCCACTTCTGCACTGCCTTATTGGTCTAGTGGTTAGCATATTCGACTACAGCCAATTCGAAATCGATGTTGAGTTTTATATTAAGATTTTCTCAATATTTGACCGAGGTTGGGAAGTGGCGGTGTGATCCACCCCCGTGCCTCGGAGAGCACGTTAAGCCGTCGGTCCTGCGCCTGATCTCTCTCCGGTCGTGTCGGAATCCACATCGGACTATGAGAGTGAAGGAATAGAGAGGTGGGTCAATGTTCTAAAAACCCTCTCTCATATGAGTGAGGAGGCCTGTGCCCAGTGGGACGTCTGAAGTCTTAGAGAATGTCCAACGCACCTCTGGTGCCCTAGTTCAGGATACGAATGGTCCCTCTGGTTGTTTTATCCTCCAGCGAGTCCCACACTTTATACAACCCTTAACAGGGTTGTTTAAATGCATTGTCCATCAAAAAACAAATAGAAATGTACATCGGTTCGTTAACAATCGCACATTTGCCACGTATCTGTGCCGATATGAATATTAATAATACATTCACCATTATTCATGAGACAATGGATTCACTGATGCACCGGTAAATATACAATTGCCATCTGTTAAGCTTATAGATGTATATTTATATATAGCCTAAGTTACCACTTAAAAAACCAGACATAAAAGATCTATTTAGATGTGACCTTCACAGCAGAGTGAAGGTCACGCCTTAATGGATTGTCTGTGTATTAAGTTAAATCCAAGTATATTTTATAATTACGTTATTTTAAAGTGCTTTTGTATTGTTAATAATATACAGTTGAAATGTTTTTATTAATAAAACGTTTTCCTGTTAGTTTACGGTCGAATTACGACAAACAGGCGATCTCTGGTAAACGCAAGTGAGACTTTTGTATTTGTGTGAATATATATGATATACGAGTATGGCTCACTAATGTGAGTTATGACTGCCGCCATATTGACCTTGGCTGCTTTGTATTTGTAATGTAATGTAACAGACATATTTTCGTGCGATTAAATCGCAAACGCTGACCAAATCTTACGAGATATTATATAATTGTATATGATAAAAATATCTATAAAAAAGTCTTAAATAGTATATATTTATCTCTAAAGAATCAGTCACAGTAGCCGTTTTTATCTTTTACATATTACAAAAAAAAATACGCGTTACTACCGAGCTATTTTATACAATACAGTACTATTTCTCATCTCATTGAATGTATTATAAGGGTTATATATTTAATGTAGATTAAAAACTGCTTTTAAAAGCGTTATTTATAAAAGTGACAACCCTAGGCGTATTTGATTTGAGGCGAGCGTTTGATGCGTCGCGTGCGACAGAGATGGAGATATAATGTCTTGCGGTTAGACAAGGACGGCGATAGGTGTCATGCTCATTGCCTTACCGGGTTAGTGATTTCAAAGTCATCGTGCATTTATTAAGACGAGTGCACACTTTATATCTGTAACACTATTTGTATTTGTTTGAACGCTTTTATCTCAGAAACTACTTGTCCGATTTGAGAACTCCTTTCAGTTTTTGATAGCCCATCTATCGAGGAAGGCTACATGCTATACATCATCACGCTACGATCAATAGAAACGGAGCAACAATAAAAAATGTTGCAAAAATTGGGAAAATTTTCTTTTTTTGTGACCTTCTGTTGCGTGTGTTACGTAAACGGTTACAGTTACGCGAAAATCATGTATGACATAATTGTTCCCCTTTAAATGATGTATAAAAAAGTCTTGAACAGCATATGTCTATCTTTTAAGATTGTCTCGCTGTAATCTTTTATATGCTAATCAAATCGGTTCTGTCTCTTATAAGGTCCTGTGAGTCTTTCAAATGAGGACCTTCTTAGGAGATACTACGTCGTAAGTGGACCTAGATAGTCCAAAATATACCCAGGTGATTCTGGAATGACCCAGACAATCCTGGTCTTCTCTGTGGCGGTAGATATGAAAAGTACTGGAATTAATTGGCCGGAGATAAACAGCATGGTCCAAAACTGATGATGCTGGACAGCAGGACACTATGAACACCGTCTGCACCATCTAGGAGACCTAAGTTTTTAAATATGATCGAATTTCGGTCAATGACGTCGTTAATTATGCAACCAGAACTCCTTCTGAGGTGTTCTTTCGACAGTTGGCGAAAAGCATGTTCAGCCAGTATCCTCGATCTTAAAGCACTGGACGTCCCCTGTCCCATGAGCTCCTGATATTTGTTATCACCAACAGGTGAAGTAGTAGACGATAACGTTGGTGACAGGGCGGCAGTGGCTTCACCTGGAAATGACCTGGATGGTCGATGCGTAAGCAGGCAGAAATAAATACCGGGCATCGATTAGCCCCACAAATGCTTTAACGCACCCTGACCAAAGAGTCCGGAGTATGGGACACATAAGACAGAATCCCAATTAAAACCCAGCGGTCCCACGTCATCCTAAGGGACACCAGCGGCTCGCTTGCGCAATCCAATATGGTGTCCGGATGAAGCCGATTCAAGGCTGTGGGACGAGGCGCGCGAATCAGCGCCTTCTGCTGCCTAACCTTCGGCGACGTATAGCATGGTCATCAGCATGGAAATCGCACGGGCAATCCTAGTCAGTGAGAGGTTTCTTTGATGATGATTTCCGGTCACAAAGTGTCCACTAATTGGAGGGAAACTACCTTAGGGGGGGGGGGGGGAACTAACCCTAATGCAGTCTCCAGCAATAGCTAGCTATTTGTGAATAGAAATCCTTTGAAGAGTTCACGTGCTCATTGCAACGTCTCAAACTGCTAATTATCATTACGCAATATGTATACAACTTTCGCTCGACCCCGTTCGTTGGTTTTTTCGCAACCCACTCATCTGAGTCCGTGAGAAGACTCCGCTGATACAATGGCGCGCTTTGTGCCAATTTTCGTATTACGAAATATATTATGTCTCGGTTAACTAGCGTAGGGTTTTTTTCTGGTTCTATCAAGATACCCACTGAAACGCAGTAGAACCCTCTTCATCATTGTGATATAGCCCAGATGATTGGTGTCGCATTCAGCATTCAGCAAGTTCCAGTACCAGGGGAATAGACTGGCCTAATTGGAATTTGTTCATCCTGGTGGTAGAGGCCATAAGATTCCTTTCGCATTCAGCGCTGTTACCTCAGGATGGATCAGACTTAAGGATCAGTTCAAGGGGAGCAGATTGGCTTAATTGGGCCTCCTTCAAACACAGCGCAATCCTCTCCATCCTGGAGATAGACGCCATATGATTGCTTTCGCATTCAGCGCTGTTGAAGGATCAGCGCTCAGGATGAATCCGACTTTCAGATTCAGTTCAAGTAGAGCTAATAGGGAAGGAAGGTGTAGCATCCTCCGAAGTTTTCTATACTCTCTCTTGTATTTCCTTCTGCTGGATGACAGCCTCGCAAAAGCAGCCAACTGCCCTCCAAACTGACGCATTACCAAGAGTATTGCCAACTATGTCCGAGTAAGAGGTCGCTCCATACCAGCGACATCATGATGTGGCAGAGGAGTCTCCAAACTAGGGTAGAGTTCCTCTGTCTCTACATCATATACATTGGCAGAGACCTATACGCACTTACAGACTGCTGGACATAGAGATCTTCCAGTGATGTCCATGTAACTTGGTTCCAATAGGCACGGGACCATTTACATAGAAGATAAAATGGATATACTGGAATTATGTTGTGTAGATGAAAGCTCTCATGCGGCTTGACTTTAACCACCATCAATTATCCTAATATTTCATCCAATTTCCATGAAAACTTGATCTATTGCTGAAAACCCTGTAAAAATCCGTTCAGTAGATTTTGTGTTCCACCAAAACTATTCATCCGTGAAGTTATGCGATCTCTCTCTCGAAGAACTGATTTCCCCAGATTTTCACGAGATCGAGAATGTCCTTCATAATGTAATAAATGTCTTTCCGTTTGACCGCAGTAACAGGCGAGCGGGATGGCGGACACCGACACGGAGACGCTGCCCAATGGCACCGGGACCTTGTCTGCTGAGGAAGAGGAGAGGCTCAAGCAAAGACCTGCTGATATAGACGCTGTAAGTGCTTAAACTATTGTTGTTTCTAAAAAGATAGTCTTGCTGGCTTAATGGGTGCAAATGCCCACTTTAGTAGCAGAGACCCTGGAAACTGAGAGGGAAGATGGCACAGAGGTGTGAAGGCACCACTATGTTTGAAGTGTTTGATTGATCATTCCAATCTAGCATTGTGAGAAGAGTACCTGCAGATCCCAGGCCTTATGAGGTAGATGTGTGCTTCAAACACTAAATGGATCAGCGTGGTGGGTCTATGCTCTAAGATCCAAGTATCCAGCAGTGACAAAACATTAACTTGGTTCGAAAGAACCTGTCAGGCCTAATTGACTAAAATATCATTTCGTGTGTATTTCAGGATGTCCGCGAAATGGAGAGAAGGAAACGCGTTGAGGCCCTCATGTCCTCGAAGCTGTTCCGCGAGGAGTTGGAGCGGGTGCTGGACCAGCAGATGCACGAAGGTAACGACGCCCCGCTGCTGCAGAGGATTCGGGAGATGGTTGGTGGACGGCTCCACACTGGTAGTCTTAGAGTGAGTATATTTCTTAGAGCTCGCTACTAACGCCATCTATTTTACAGGAGAAACAACTCTGCTGCTACAGCGCCACATACAGTAGAAACTCACTTATTAAGAGCGCTTCAAAACCGTCAAATTCTATCAGGGACATCCATAAAACCTTTTTTGTATTTTAGGGATACTTTCATAACGATTTTAAAAAGGTTATGACGTCACGATCTTTTACGATAACATCTAAGTAATGTCTTTTAAATAGGTCCGTCGCATACGAGCGCTCGGTAACAAATGACGTTTAATCGGTCGGGCGGCTCCATTTATAGCAAGCAGACAATAGTTATTGAACTACATTCACAATATTTTTTTTACTTTATACAATAAAAAGAGTGTATATATTGAAGTACTTTTACTCTAGGAGGGTGGGGGGGGGGGGCTATACATATGGTCTTTGCGACAGTTCACAATTTGCGTTACGTCATTTACCTGTCTGGTGCTGATAGCTTGATTGATCGAGTTGTAACGAAGTTTTCAATGAATTTCCCGTTCCCATAGATAGATCAGAAGGATGTATATGATGTATGTGGTTTCCAGGGTCCCAGCTGCGTCCTGCCCATCAACGACATCAGGGGAATCGAGGGTGTTGGATACGAGAAGGGGGAGAAGATACTCCGCTGCAAACTCGCAGCAGTCTACCGCCTCGTAGACTTATTTGGGTGGACTCAGAGTGAGTTAAAGTAACCTTTATAATCTAAAACCAGTAGTTAAAGTGAGCTTTATAAACTAAATTCAGTAGTTGAAGTGACCTTTTTAGTTTAAATCCAGCAGTTGAAGTGACCTTTTTAGTTTAACTCCAGTAGTTGAAGTGACCTTTATAGATTAAATCCAGTAGTTGAAGTGACCTTAATAAAATAATCCAGTAGTTGAAGTGACCTTGATAAAAAATCCAGTAGTTGAAGTGACCTAGATAAATTAGATACAGTAGTGAAAGTGACCTTGTTAAACCAATCCAAATCCAGTTTTTTCAGCTTTGATTAGTAATCCCACTGCTGGACAATATATGTTCTTCATTTTGGTGTTCACTTGGGTGGTACTAAACTATCCTGTATCCAATTTTCTCTGCACTGTCTGTCTGTTCATTCGCTATTTTCAAAATAGGATAAATAAGGAAATATTAGGATAATTGATGCAAGTGGTGGTGAAAGTTCATCCGCATGCGAGCTTTCATCTCAACACTACCTAATTCCAGTATATCCATTCTCATCTTCTAAATAAATGGTTCCGTGATTGTCAACCAATTAGACGGTTCAATTACCTAAGATATTTCATCCACATAATAATGGTCCTTCAAGCCATATATTTTAAATAACGATTATTGTTGCGAATGGTTTTCATCTCAACGCTGCTTAATCCCGTAGAGATATGACAAATACTTCTTTCTTTCTTTCTAATCATAACCTACATCTTCGCCAAAAATGGTAAATTTATTCAGATGGATACATTATTAATTCGATATGTCGATTTAAAAATCATTGTTATAAATTTTCGTCTGTCCGTTTGTTCTGGATAATGTCTGAAATATCTGGATCGATTTCAACGGGCATTTGGAATTATTCGAGTAACCTCAGGTCAGGGACAAATGCTGCCTAAATTTAAAACTTTCATTTGTTACTAGATGTCGCTTTTACATTATGGAACAAGTACAACCATGTGATAACAGATGGCGCTTAAAGCAAATATGTCTTTAGTTCCAATAAATAGGAGATTCATGTAAGAATTATTTTAGCCGTAATCTTCGGGCAGATTACAATCTAGCTGAACATGATTATAGATGGCGTTTAAGTCATGTCTTCGCTTAATTAAAAAAAATCCCGCTTTCGAATGTCAATGAATTGTTTCAGCCGGAATCAGCGGGCAGATTACTGCCCGGCTGAACATGTCCATGATGAAATTTAAAACTTTCGAGTTGCGCATATTACAGCCAAGCTGAAGAAATAAACCGAGTTTACAGTCTTAAAGAATTGTTTCAGCTAGAATTATTGTGCAGATTACAATCTGGCTGAACATGATAATGTTGAAAATGCCGTTAACAATAATGAATTGTTTCAGCCGGTATCAGCGGGCAAATTACAGCCCGGCTGAACACAGCTCTGGAGCAGGTGCTGACGACACCTCGGGGGCTTCTTCCACACGAGGTCACAGCGTCCTCGCTGGTGAAGGTGGATATGCAGGGTGTAGTCCAGGACCAGGGCACCACCAACTTCCCTGTCAATGTTGAAGGTTTGTGTATTTCAATCAACACCCTTCACGTAAGTATGACTAAGAGAACAGGAAAATTCAAGCCTCAGCAATTGGATGCTATCTTCCGATAGAATCTACTTAGTACAATGACTGGTCAAATTTCTTCCTACCCTTAAAAAATGTCTAACATATCCTCATTTCAGGTTTCTCACTGCACGCCTCGGTACATTCAGCCCGTCCGGATGTGAGATGCGTTCTTCATGTGCGTTCAGCTGGAGCTTTAGCCGTTTCAGCCACCAAACGAGGGTTGCTGCCACTTTGCAACGAGGCAGCCTTGCTCGGAGATGTGGCTTACCACCGAGTGCCCAACGGTGAGCATATCCATTAGCTTGGC
The DNA here is from genome assembly GCA_015832385.1 of Elymnias hypermnestra. Taxonomy (NCBI): domain Eukaryota; kingdom Metazoa; phylum Arthropoda; class Insecta; order Lepidoptera; family Nymphalidae; genus Elymnias; species Elymnias hypermnestra. The sequence continues at coordinate 403,179 of JACTOM010000204.1, read as the reverse complement.
TTTTTAATTAACAGGAGCAGCTGCCTCAACCCACCACCACCATATCTCATTCCTGTCCTGGTTAAACCATAGCATTCGCACAACAGGTGCCTATTGGCTTCTTCCTCGTTGCCTGCAAGCGGAGTCTTCCGCAATGTCCATGGTCTATGACAGTTTTACCTGATTGCCACTTAAACTCCTGAAGATTCGAGAAGCCTGGTTTTACTGTGTCCAAGAATGTTCTAGAACTGTCCCATTCTGCTCATCTGCTAGCTTGTGGCCTTTTATACAATCGTTGCCCAAAAACCCATGACTTGACTTATTGTATTGTTTTGTCCAAGACAATTAAAGCACAGGACCAGATCTGATCTTACTCATGTAAGTTACCCAGTGTCTTGCCTATCTATCATCACCTATAGGATTTGAAGCTTGAGTCCACCAAATCCACATATGGCCCAAAATCCACTTGAGAACCGTACCATATTGTTTTGTTCAAGACAGTTAAGGCACTGGACCAAATCTGATCTTGCTTGTGTAAGTTACCCAGTGTCTTCTCTTTCTATCATCACCCATAGAAGATAGGATTTCAAGCATAAATCCACCACACACTGTATTTCCAACAAACTGGGCAGTTTGTTTACATGTTTATTAGGGAACATCTTCACTATTTAATCCAATGGATCTTCTCTTCATCAGCAGACATGATGTACTGGTTAAAACCCACCATTACTACCAAGGTGTTATGTTTCAATTTAAAGATAAAGCCCACCATCCCCAATACCTGATGAGGGAGATTAAACCCATCATTTACGACAGAATGCTAGGTGATATTAGTTGAAGAGATTTTTGTGTTGAATTAGAAGCGCGTCTTCCAGGTCTCCTGGACAACGAGGAGCAGGAGAAGCTGGTGCGGGCGCTGGGTCCACATGCCAAGATTTTGATGCTGTCTGGTGGTGGTGCTCTATGCTGCGGAGCTACTCTGGAGGAGGCCTTCTTCCAGGCCAAAAACCTCAACGCAGCCTGCGAGGTTCAGCTCCGGCTGGCTTCATTGCCCCTCGATGAGCTGACTTTACTGGATGACGAGACCAGGAGACAGGTAATTGGAGATTGGACGCAATTTTTTTCGATTGCTGATAGTTTGGGTTTTGGGACCATGTGTTCTCTCTCTCTCTCTCCTGTGTAGATGTACGAGATGTCCCGCAAACCGCCGGCGGACGCAGCCAAGTGGCGCGTGGGCGGCGAGGAGTTCGAGGCGCTCATGCGCATGCTGGACAACGCCGGATTCCGCACCGGCTACATCTACCGCCACCCGCTCGTCAAGGTAGCCAACCCCCTTACCCCCTCGCTCCATAACCCTCTTAACACCGGCTACATCTACTGTCAAGGTAGTGAGCGCCCTCGCTGGCTAATCCTCTCGTCCCTCCTCTACCTCTCAGCTGAAAGGTGATAGGGACCTTTTTGTCACCTTACGGCATCACCCCGTCATACTGTCACCCCACAGTCCTCCTAATCATCTGACTCCTCACAATAGCACTTCTCTCGCTATTACCCCCTCAGACTATCATCCCCTCACACTTTCATCATGTCTTCCTTTCACCCTAATTACCCTCTCACCACCTCACTTCATCTCTCTCTCTTTCACAAACTCACCGCACCATATACCCCATCATATTTCGTGACTGTAATCTCACCTATATAAGTGATGGAATAGTCTAACATGGTATCGCTGATCTGGTAGTTAGATACAGGTAGTTACTTCATATGGTTCCTGAACAGCATCCTACAGGACCGCAAATATTTTGCCTGGTAATTCTTTGAATTCTTGAAGCCACACCAGTGCAGACTCAGAGCGAGCGCCGACTGTCATAATCGTGTTTCCAGAACGACGTGCCCAAGCCCAAGAACGACGTGGAGGTGCCTCCGGCGGTGTCCTCACTCGGGTACCTCTTGGAGGAAGAGGAACTCTACAAGCAAGGGTGAGTAGACCTTGGAGTAGATCCGATCCTCTCGTCAGTTGTTCTAAGCATTATCTGGAACGGCCAAGTGATTCGCGATGGAATTGAAATTTAGCAGACTCCTTTCGCGATGTAGACGCTTCCTTGGAACGGATTTTTTCAAATAGCCACGGGATCAGGTTCTATATTCAAAATGACACGCGATTGACTTTAAATTTAGCAGATTCCTTTCGCGAAGTGGACGCTCACTATGAATACACCTTGAAAGAACCTATTCTCAAAATACTCTTTTCGAGATGTACCGCTGATTTGATATTAAGCACACACCGTTCGTGATGTAGACGCTCACTAATTACAGATTTTTCCAAATACGGGATTGGGACCGATTCATCAGATAATTTCAAATTTAACAGATTCTTTTCGCGATGTAGACGTTTACTTGAAGAGATTTTCCCAAACAACCACGCCGTTGACTTTAAATATTGCAGATTCGCGACGTACACGCTCACTGAGTGCGGATTCTCCAATAATCTCATGGGATCAAAAACTATTCTCAAAATGATTCGCGATTGATTTCAAATTGAGCAGAATCCCTTCGCAACGTACACGCTCACTAATTACAGATTTTTCCAAATACGGCGATTAACTTTAATCTTATTAGATTCCTAAACCAACCAAAACCGGGCCTATTTTCAAGGGAGTCTTCGCGATGTAGACGCTCACTGAGTATGAACTAACCCATAGTCCCACGGCATCAGGACGCTAGACGCTAACTCAGAATGGATTTCTCCAAATTAAATTTAGCTGATTCCTTTCGCGATGTATACGCTCACTGAGTACGGATCTCACGGCATCGTTGGTCATAATATCACCGCGTGATTTTCCAGGCTGTGGAAGAAGGGTGGCGCTAAGGCTGGAGAGCGCACGCGCTGGCTGAACTCCCCCAACGTGTACCAGAAGGTGGAGGTGCTGGAGACGGGCACCAGCGACCCCAAGAAGATCACCAAGGTAGAATACCTGCGCCTCGAGGCCGAGTAGGCGAACAGACGGACAGACAAACACCTGGCTCTTTATACGTTAAAAAAAATTACTCGAAATTTTTTTTGTCAACGGTACTTTCGAGTAAATATTGGTAAACTTTAAATTCATCTTCACATTATTTCTTGCTAACGGCAATATTTACGAGGAAGCCCTGTATTAAACCATCATCATTATCATGACAATAATCATCATCGTGAACATCATCATCAAGTCTTGCTGTTATTTTGAGTAGAATAATATATATAATCGCATCATCATCAATATATAAATTGTCATCATCAACTTTATTACTGCACATATTTATCATTAACATCATCACCGCCTTCAAATATTCTTTTGAGTAAAACCTCTTTATTCGGCAATTGGACATTCGCATCATCATCATCGATAAATAAATCATCATCATAATAATAATCACCAATTTTGATAAAGAAGTGAGTAGAATGCTCTGTAGTAAGCCGTTGGGACATTGTCTTCTTACTTTCACATTTAATGTCATCATATTTATCATTAACATCATCACCGCCTTCATCTTCATCACAAAGAACATCGTCAACGTCATCACCATTTTACAACAATTCTTTTGAGTAAAACCTTTTTTTTCCGGCAATCGCATTATTGTCATCAATATCTAAATCATTATCTTCATCATCATTGTGTCTTTCTAATGGTACTTTTTAATAACAACTCCAGAATATTCAAACGTTTATATTAACCTCTGTAATAACATCATCAATATCATCATTTAAATAATAATCATCTTCATCATCATCATCATCATCATAATCATCAACTTTGTTAGAGAAGAGCCGCGCGTTTTGAACGGACATGTTTGATGTTTATATTGAAACATGTATTCACATTATCATCATCATCATCATCACCATCATCGTCGTCATCATCATCATCATCGTCATCATCATCATCATCTTAATGACAATAAAGAGCCAGGATTTTCCGTTTTCTTTTTTTTGGTGAATTGTAATTTTTTCTATATATATATATATATATATATTTGATTTAATGTCTTCGGCTATTTCGTTATAGAGAGTTATGATGCAACACCTCGATGATTGTGATTTGTTCAATAAAAAAAAAAAAAACCTTTTTTTTGCGAAGAAGTGACAAGAGACAGAGAAAAGATATCTAAAACGTGATAAATTTGTTTGGAAAATAAAATTAATTGTTGCTTTTTTTTGTCAACGCTACCTATATCGAGGTGTTGCCGTTTTCTTATACATAAGGTATCGTCCAAAGATGTAACTTTCTTTTATTACCTCTTAAATTGGAACTAACTCGTGTGTCGTGACTTCGCTTGCTTTACCGAGTGGTTTTCTCTAATATTACTTACGGTCAGGAAATAAACGGTACGGTTAGCAAAAAAATAAAATATCTATCAGTTTTATTCATTGTATTTCGGCGTGCAGTGAAATCGTAAGGTCGGCAAAAAAACCGTACGGTCAACAATAAAAATACAAGATTTCTTTAATTATACAGAACTTATAATTTAACATTCTATTACTGGTATATACGATCAGCAAAAAAAATATGTTATCAGTTTCATTAATTGTATTTCGACGTATTATTATTGATGCGTGCAGTGAAATCGTAAGGTCGGCAAAACAAACCGTACGGTCAACAAAAAAAATACAAGATTTCTTTAATTCACGGAACTTATAATTTAACATTTTATTACTGGTATATACGATCAGCAAAAAAAAAAAATACTATCACTTTCATTAATTGTATTTCGACGTATTATTATTGATGCGTACAGTGAAATCGTAAGGTCACCAAAAAAACCGTACGGTCAACAAAAAAAGTGAAGTTCTACTTATTTTTATTCTATCTATAGTTAATAGAAGCGATTATTAACAATTTTTTAATTTTTTTTATTTCCTATCGATTTTTCTGTATTTAAAAAAAAAAATTATATATCTTTTTTAAATTGCTTCTTTCCGCCATTTTTTCTATTACCATATTAAATTTCGTGGCATTTTTTATGTTTTTTTTTATTAGAATTTAAAAAAAAATCTTTAAAAAATGAGAACAGCGTATTTTTTTCATAAAGCGATAATGATATGCAAAAAAAAACCTTTCTTCTTTTTTTCTGCAATAAAGAAAAAGATACCTTCCTACTTTCTATTATAATCGATTAAAAAAAAAAAAGATCCAAAACAATATATATGTCGGAGAATAAGAGAGAAGGAGAAGCAAAAAGCATAGGCCGTAGGTTTCTCCCCGATATCGTCATTAGTGGCATCCATAATTCAATTTCCATACTGTGGGCGTTGGTGTGGGTAATGTTCAATCACTTAATGTTCCCGATATCAATTTATTCAATCTTATTAATAATAATAGCTAGGAACGCGACAGATTCAATAGTCCGCCATTGGCTCACGAAGTATGACTCTATCCTACGCCATAGACAGATGGCGCCAGCGTTCTACAGACTACTGCACTCTTGACATAAATATGTCGGGAAGTAATAGAGAAGGAGAAGCATAAAGCATTAGGCCGTAGGGTTCTCCGCCGACATCGTCATTAGTAGCATCCATAATTCAATAGCCATACTGTATTCGTTGGTGTGGGTAATGTTCAATCACTTAATGTTCCCGATAACAATAATAGTTAAACGCGACAGTTACAATAGTCGACCGCACCGGCGGGCCGTCACTCGAGAACTACCTAGAGACGCGCGCCGATTGTCACTATTGCACTCCGACACATAAATTGTTTTTTACAAAGACGAATATAAACGTTTATATTTAATGAAATTATTAAAAAAAAAAAATCTATTCTCGGTTGTAGATTTCGTTATATAGGCGTAGTTTTTTTTTTTTTTTTTAAATGTAATTGTACGTTATATGGAGTTTTTCTAATACATTCCCTTGCGCTGTTCGAAAGTGGAGACAAATTATCGGACCTTGATTTAAAAGCACGCATACACTCAAAGTTACTCCTATCGCAATGTAGACGCTCACCGAGGACGGCCTTAACCGTATTCCCACGTGATTGCATTGTAAAACCAAAAAAAAAAACCNATTGTAAAAAAAAAAAAAAAAACCCATCAAAGTAGCAACTTCAGAATTGGTTTTAAATTTGGTATGGACATTCGTTACGCAACGTAGACGCTCAATGTGAACGGGTTTCGTATGTGATTTGAGTGTGGAAAGCAAAGAGACGTTTTATTTTACCAGAATGACTTGAAATTCTGCATAAATATTCGTTACGCAACGTAGACGCTCACTAAGAACATGATTTACCATATTCCCACAGTGATCAGATTAAAAAACCGAAAAATAAGAGCGACCACTGTGACATCTCTAGGAAGTACTTTAAATTTGGCATAAACATTCCTTTCGCAACGTAGACGCTCAATGTGAACGGGTTTCCTATGTAATTTGAGTGTGGAAAGCAAAAAAAAACGTTTTTTTTTACCCGAATGACTTGAAATTCGGCATAAATATTCGTTACGCAATGTAGACGCTCACTAAGAACGGGTACTAGATTATTCCTACGTGATCGGATTATAGAACCAAACAAAAAAATGAGCGATCAATGTAGCATCTTCAGAATTGGTTTCGAATTTAGGTCATTCCGCAACGTAGACGCTCTCTATGAACGGGAGTTACTATATTCCCACGTGATCCGATTAAAAAACAAACGCGAAGAGAGATCTGTGTTACATCCCGAGGAATGACTTTGAATTTTCTTTGCGCAACGTAGACGCTCGATGTGAACGGGGTTTCTAGTATTTTAAACGGGATTGGATTGTAAAAGCAAAGACAACGATCGCTCACTGAAAAGTCTCCATTATTAGTAACTCGAATGATTTTAAATTCGGCATAAACATTGCTTTCGCAACGTAGACGCTCACTGGTAACGGATTATCCAAATGTATCTGCGGGATGCGATTATAATAGATAAAAAACGATCACTTACTACAAAGTATCCAAAACTGTTCTCTGGTTTGACTTGAAATTCCTTTCGCGACGTAATTGCTCACTAAGAACGGGTTACCCAATATACTACCATAGAATCAAGAAGAAAATATGTTATAAAACCCTTTCTATTACCAATTTACTAATATGATTACCATAAAAATGGTTATAGTGAGTCAATCTTAAAAGATAGATAAACATTATCTTTGACTTTTTTATACGTTATTATAAAAGGCACAATTCCGTCATACATTGTTATTGCGTATCATTAACCGTTTACGTAGCGCACGTGACGGAAGCTCACAGAAGGAGTGATTTTTTCCAATTTTTGCAACATTTTTCAATGTAGCTCCGCTCCTTTTGATCGTGACGTAATATTTTATAGCTTGTAGCCTGCCTAGATAAATAGGCTATCTGAAACCGGAGGAATTTTTCAATTCGCACTAGTAGTTTTTGAGATAGACGCGTTCAAACAAACAAACACTCCGGGTCCGATAAAGTGTTTCCTCTTTGACATTTAGTCAGTAAGTTTTAAAGAGTACTATCGCATTTTTCTCTAAACGCGCAAACTGTTTCTTCTAAATTATTTTTTAATCAACGTAAAATGTATAGAAATAAGTCTAATCTAGATTATATATATATAATAGGCTATAGAATGTCCTGTTTGTGTGTATTCGGAAGTTTACACAAAGAAGATGGTCCTTTTTTCGTTTAATTTTCCAAAAAAAATAGCGAAAACAGATGAAAACACGTTCATTTCATTAAAATAAATCAAATTTGATTATAAAGTTATATAGAATTACTTCAAAAAAAAATGGTCCTTCGAGCCATATAATAAGTTTTGGTAAATGAAATAACAAAAGTTCAAGGAAATATATTTCTTTTAATAACATAAAACAAATTTGATTATATAAATTACTTCAAAAAAAATATGGTCCTTCGAGCCGTATAATAATTTGTAGTAACAAAAATAGAAAGGAAACATGTTTCTTTCATTAAAATAAATCAAATTTGATTATAAAATGATATATAATTGAAATATTTACTTTGACGAAATATGGTCCTTCGAGCCGTATGATAATATTTGATAAAAAAAAAACAACGAAAATAGGTGAAAACATGTTCATTTTATTGAAACAAACTAAATTTGATTATAAAATGATATATAATTGAAACATTTGCTTCAACAAAATATGGTCCTTCGAGCCGTATGATAAGTTTTGATAAAAAAAAAACAATAAAAATAGATGAAACATGTTTATTTTATTGTAATAAACGCAATTTGATTATAAAATTTTATATAATTTAAATATTTGCTTCAACAAAATATGGTCCTTCGAGCCGTATGATAATTTTTGGTAAGAAAAATCATGTTTATTTTAATTGAAATTAACCAAATTTGATAATAAAATGATATAAATTTGAAACATTTACTTCGACGAAATATGGTCCTTCGAGCCGTATAACAATTTTTGATAAAAAAAAAAAAACAACGAAAATAGATGAAAACATGTTCATTTTATTGAAATAAACCAAATTTGATTATAAAATTTTATATAATTGAAACATTTACTTTGACGAAATATGGTCCTTCGAGCCATATAATACAACTATTTATATATTTTTTCAGTTAGATCTTTATGAATGAAACAAATATTCTTCATTGCGAAACACAGAATGCCATTTCGTAATAAAGAATGCCAATTTACGTATGTTATCGGACCATCTTCTTTTAAACTCTCTTTTTTTCGTGTTGAAAACTCTTTATCAACCACATTATAGTCAATTTTTTTTTAAATAGAGTGAAAAGCCATTTCAAAATGGAAATTTCGCTTTAAAAAGAGTTTTTATCGTTAAATAAAATTGATTTCGCTTTCTTTATATTGTCGTATGAAACTATATATATACATATGAGATTAATTATATACACGGTTATGTTGAAAACACTATTTCACTTGATGCTAACAAATTTTTAATTGAAATGTCAAAAAAAATAAACGGTTTTCCGCTCCTGACGTGAATATTTCATTGTTTTAGGCAGGTGTCACAAATTAAAATTCTGTAAACGTTAATGCAAAGTTTTTTCAAAGTTAATGTTGAAGGACTTTTATTATTTGATATTTAAATCGTTCGAAATAAAATAAGAGTTGGCGACTTCTGATATGTATACTTCAAAGGCTATGATAAAGTCTGAAATAGTAGTTTATTACTTTTGGCCTAAATCGCATACTGAATTTGATAAAAAAATTAAACCGATTAACAATTGACGATCTCTGACTTATATAGGACGAATTTGTAAATTGAACTTTGATCTAATTTTGGTTTAAAAAAAGTTAAACCGATTTAGATTTGACGATCCCTGACTTATACAGGGTGAATTATAAAATTGCTCTTTAAATGATACAAATTGGTTTTTTAAAGCAACAATAATAGCAATAAATTAAGGTAGCTTTTTTAAATAGAAAAAGCCTTTATTGACTTTAAAATTGGGATCTTTTTTGAGTGTTTTTCCAATATTTTGACATAGTGTATGAAACACCTATTTTATAATTAACCCTGTATATATTTTGGATATGCCCATTTGGAGCAATAGCTAAATCTCTACAAAATTGGAACTTTTTTGGCCTAATTAATGACTTAGCGGTACATCCAATTGAAAAATTAACCCTGTATATATTGTTTTCACACGAGCAATACTTTAAACCGTGTATATAATTATAAATTAACATATATACGAAATTTATAAACAGATTAAAGGTTTATTTAAAAAACAATAACCCCTCTATTCTTTGAAGTGCTCCGAGCGAGTGAAATGCTTTTGAATTTAAAAAAAAACGAGTGTTTTTTGCAATTTTTTTTGTTTTCTGTGACTAATACAATAATGTTTTGCAGTGGGTGGACGCTAACAACGAAGAGGTAAATAACTGAGGCGCCATTTTGTTTCTTTTTTCTTTTCTTAACATCTCTTTCATGTCTTCCGGGTTTTATTTCTGGTGTACTTTGTATATAGAGAGGGTATTTGGCTAATTGTTTTAAGGTATATTATAATTTACATTAACCTTTGATAACTTAAATGGCTTTAGGGGTCGTTTGAAGGTCATTCGTGAAAGAAACACTTAAATTGCAATCTTTTTTAGTAAATTGAAAAGTGTGTATGTTTCCTCTCCACAAGGTCCGGATTCGGTTACCGACAAGATAAAATTTAGGAGATTTTTTTCATCCCATCATCCAAAAGAGGAATGAAGTCGAATCTTTGCGCTCTGGTATGATGGTGTTTTGTTCCCGTTTAGAGGGAAATTACCTCTTACCATGTCAGCGAGCTACCATCACGCCTCATTCCCATAGGGGTAGGCAGAGACAACATCCTTCCACTTGCCACGATCCTTGCATATCTCCTTCGCTTCTTTCAATCTCATTAAACCTTTCATACAAGTTCGTCGGTTTAGAGTACTCTTGACCTGGCCGTTATTTAAAATGTCCTGGATTTGGTCCAGGAACGTTCGCCTTGGTCTTCCCCTTCCAACTTTCGCATTCACTCTTGACTCATAAATCCTTTTTGTCAGTCTCCTTTCATTCATTCTCTCTACATGCCCAAACCATCTAAGCATACCTTTCTCAATTTTAGTCACTACGTCTTCTTTTATACCACAACGTTCTCTTATCACACTATTTCTCACTCTGTCACTCAGTTTTAATCCACTCATGCTTCTCAACGCTCTCATCTCTACCGCATTTATTTTACTTTTGTGATTCTTCTGCCATACCCAACTTTCACTACCATACATAAGTGTTGGCACCAACACTCCAGCATGCACTGCCAGTCTAGCCCTTTGAGACACCATCTGGCTATTCATAAAAGCATGCAGAGCACCATTTACCATATTCCCTGCATTCACTCTCCTTTCGATATCACTTTCACATGTTCCATCTTTTGTAAATTTAGATCCCAAGTATACAAATTCTTTCACCTCTTCCACTTGTTCCCCATCTATCAAAATATTGCCATTCATCATAGATTCATCTCGTTCAAAAAGCATAACTTTCGTTTTGTTTACATTCACTTTCATTCCTTTCCCTTTCAAAGCTTCATTCATAATATTTAGCATCTCCTGAAGCTCGTTAGCGGATGACGCAAGTATTACTTGATCATCAGCGTAGAGTAAACATTTGAGGAGTAATTCATTCATTCTTAACCCATACATACTTTCTTTTAAATCTGTCAAACATTTATCCATGAAAATGTAGGGGAATGACGTTTGATTTTTCGATTACTTTCGATAAGAAACGTCATTCCCATACATTTTTTGAGCGTTGGCAATCTTCGAAAGTTACTTGTCGAGAGGCCCTTATATATGTATTTTATTGGGTGTATAAAAACTAAATGTTGAGTTTACAAAGGACATTTCAAAATCACCCTGTATATAATATTGTATAGAGACATATTACCTAACCTTAATTACAAGCTAACAAAATAGTCCTAGAACTATAGTTTTATTAATAGACGAAACGATAGACAATTTTTTTAGTTTTTTTTTTTAATTTACATAAAATAAGCTAAAAGTGAACTATTAAAAATATGAAAAAAATGCGAAAAAGTTTTCATTTTTCGTCAAAAAAATATCGGAAAAATGATTTAGGATTACATTTACATATTTTTTACTATCCTGTTTCAATATAACTAGTTTTCACAGACATATTTAGTGAAGTTAGTGCCTTAATTGTTATTCATATACAGACAAAAAAAAAAGTTTGATACCAGTATCATATTTTTATGTTCCGCTTAATATGCCGGTGTGTATATAATGATTTAATCTTAACCACCACCAATTTAAGATTTTCCGTATTTTTTTGTACAAAAAAATCCAAATACTAAGTTAAATAACTAAATTTTACAAGATTTTTTTTGTCTTTTTTGTACTTTTTTGCCGTACAAAATCTTATTAAGCATACTAATTAACACACAAATTTTTTTGGGTATTTTTTTATACGAAAAATCGTAATAAAAAAATAAGATAACTTGATTTTTTTGTAATAATTATATATAAATTTAACAGTATAAACATAAATACCTATATTTTTCAGATTTTTTTTAAATTTTTTTGTACAAAAAAGCCTATATTATAAGTTAGAATACTAATTGACATGCGAAAAGTATCCTTATACACTCACCCTATATAGCGAATTGTAACAAACAAGAGTCAAATACCCTACCCTCTATGTCCGCTTCGACCTTGAGGTATTATATGTCATAGGGTATAAAAAAAACACTTATTTTTCCATTAACATCATTCTCGAATTCAACAGCATTTCAACATAACCCTGGTGATTTGGTTAAAAAAAGTATTGTTTATACACAAAATACAAAAAAAAAACCACAAAAAAAAAACCATCGAGTTTGTACAGTGTAGGGCAAAAGAGAAATAGAAATGTTGCCATTTAAAAAAACCTCCTCTTTCTCCCTGCACCTTTGTTTTTTATGATTTTTCCAACCCTCTTTCGCAACCACTATAGATTTCGAGAATGTCATTACAAAAAAAATAAAAAATTTTTAACGCATTTGCGAAAAAAATGTGTACAATTCAATGCTTTTTTAAAAAGGCTTTGCATCTTTGCATGGGAATATGATGCGAATGTTTTTTTTTGTTTTATTTAAAAAAAATCGCAAAAAATACTGTACATGCTCGATGATTTATACCAGGATGTTATTAACCGCTTTTGTTTTGCACGATCTCATCGTTCTTCATGCAAAATCGTTTAATCCTCGACTAACCTTCAATCCTTGCTTCATCTACGAAAAATGGCAACATTTTTTTACTAATCGTATTATTTTTTCTCTTTTCCCCTGCACGGTATCGTCGATGCGAATAAAAATACGAAAAATGCCCAAAAAAAATACGATTTGTGTGGAAAAACCTGAAAATAGTGGGTGCAAGATGGATCTCCAGCTCATTCCAGTACACCGGTGAAGATCGACACACTCCAGTTTGTGCCCAAAAACACTAATCCGAAGGAGTTTAAGCAACTACAGCAACAGGTATTGTCATTTTGTTTAATTTTTAATGTAAAATTTTGGTCCTTCGAGCCCGATTACGAATAAAGTGATGATTTCAGTTAAAGGTCGTGTCAAGGTCAATAAATTATTGCTTTTTAATAAATATAACTAGGTATCCCTCTCTCTCTCTCTCTCTCTCTCTATATATATATATATATATATATATATATATATATATATATATATATATAGCAGCTCATTACCGTTTTTCTGCACAGAACAGGCCTCCTCGAGGAGAGAGGGTTTTTTTTCCCTCAAACCATAGACCCACCACGCTTATACACTTCGGGTTATCGGTATTTATAATTTTTCAGCGAACTAATACGAAGATCTGAGTAAGATTGTCTAAATGTTTATAGTGTATATAACTAAATATAGAATCGTTTAAATTCAGTGATCCGGCTCGAAGGGCCATAAAACAGTGACATTAATATGTTGTTTGGACTTTGATGTATGCGGTACATTTTATTTATGTACGTTGTGTTTATGTAAAAATCAGATAAAGGAGAACCGTCGCGCGGACAAGATCAGCGCGGGCCCACAGTCTCACATCCTGGAGGGAGTGACGTGGGATGATGCCGCTAAGCTGGTGGGCGAAGACGCTGCCAACACGCACACTGGGGACCACGTTGTAAGTATACTGCGTTGCTGACATTTGTGTGACTACGAATTTCCGAAATTTTTTGGACTACCCTTGATTTTAGAATTTATTATTTATGTTGTCGCCATGAGGCCCTGGATTCGAGTCTAAAAAAAGAAGGTTACTGAGTTTTCTACCTTTTGGTTTTCTCAAAATTTGGCCCGAAGTCGGGATGAAGACTGTACTCCACCCGAGTGCCTCGGAGAGCACGTTAAGCCGTCGGTCCTGCGCCTGATCTCTCTCCGGTTGTGTCCGGATACCCGTCAAATCCAACTATGAAAGTGAAAGAAAAGAAAGTGCACTTGTGTACTATGACTGCCAATTCTCAGTGGAGCAGCGTGGTGGGTCTATGCTCTAAAACCCTCTCTCATTTATTAGTGTGCTACGAGCTAGTTGCATATAGGTATTAAATAGCCGAAATGAATAGCTCAATAGTGCAGCCATGGCCAATATGGCGTAGTGTATGGCTCGCATTAGCTGTATCACTCCCATCGTGCTGTCGTAAAACCACGCAATGAACATACCAGCCATATTCTATCTAGATACATATTGCACAAGAATATGAGTTGTTGGTATGAGATACTGGGAGATTCCTTATTACATCTTAAAAATATATAGATTTGGACTTAACGTTGTCTGTGCGTAGGTTTTGATGGGTGCAGCGTCAAAGGGCATAATCCAACGCGGCTACCAGCACAACGCCACGGTGTACAGCGCGCCGTACGCCCGCAACCCCTTCGACCACGTCACCGACACCGAGATCGACGACTACCGCCGCACCGTGGAGCGTAAACAACGCTCCGACTGTGAGTATCACTTTATACGGCTCGAAGGACTAAAAAATTCATATGGCTCGAAGGACCAAAAACGCTCTGATGACCTGTAATGACCTCCGGTAACAACAGTTTACGCCTTTCAATTTGTAAGACAATATTAATATTGGTTTAATGTTACGCAAAGGGAAATTACGGTCGAATTTCAACCTCATAAGATATTACGACAAGAACTGTTATTTTATTTATTTACTTATCAACAAATTATTGTTATTATTTTCATTGTTTCATTCGTGATTACAAATTACGGTGGAATATCGACATATATTATCCGTCAATCGTAATTCCGCAGACGATACTGACATATCGGAGTCGGAAGCGGTGAGCGCGGCGCAAGTGACGTCACCCAACACCGCGCCCTCCGACACCGAGGACGAGTCACGAGACGGTGAGTGGTCACGCACTTGACTGACCGACTGACGTTATACATAAAACCCTATTTACTCAGACAAATCGTAACAATAACTTTTTATGTGTTGTTACTTTGTATTCATTATAGCCTGATTCACCTAACCTATAAATTCTAGTAGGATAAGATTAACAACTCATTTAAGGGTAACTGTATACGTTTCTATAATAAACTCCCACAGGCAAAAGGCAGATCAATTTACTTTAGCAATACTGGTTATCACAAAGATAATGATACATGCCCCGACACAGTCACTAAGAATGTGTGCGCTCTCGGCTCCTTTTATAGCACCTCTAGTGCGGGACCGACGCACGTGCCTTTAACGAGTTATTGCCGTCTCTTTCTATTTAACTTTAGCAACAACTGCATACGTGTACAGGTGCTCAAATAATATATACAGGGTTATATCTAAAGACCTATACAGGGTAAAAAGTTAACTTTTTAACGTCCTGCTGCTGGGCGTCCACAAGGGACGATTTGGAACGTATACCCACCATGTTGCTTTAATCTAAGTCTCATTTGAAAAGGATAAACGCCAGGTTCGGTTTCAGACTCAGCAAGTTTTCTACCATTTCTTAGACTCTTGTCATCACCTACCGTCATATGGATTTCAGAACAACGCGTGTTGCGGATAGAGACGAAGCAAGTGCCGGTGCGCAGTCAACCCGAAGTCGTTCTAAGCGATGGTGAGTGATCACAAACAATATATCGGACATATTATTCAAATGTAATTTGAATATTATTTCTTATGTGTTCTTTCTCGTATGTGAATATTTTTCGACTACCCCCGTAATATGGAAAAAAAAAATTATATTACGCATGCACTTTTACAGTTAGTCGAGTTTAGTCTCGTGCATTTCTAAAGAAAATTGCATCGTTTTGTATTTAGAAAAATGTAGTGAAATTATTCTTCATATGTAACTTTTTCGAACTACCCTCGAATTTGAAAATTTCCTTTGTTTCCTTTTATCACGCATGCCTTTTCGATTCAACTATAATTATTCAACTGTAAATTATTTTGCATTTAAAAAGAAATCGCATCTATTTAATGTTTAGTTGTTTTTTTTTTTCAAAACAGAAATGTTCCTAGCATGTGAATAAATCTAGTGTCTAATGTTATTATTGAATCATTCTTGTCGATTATTTTGTGGAATATCAATATAATGCTGTGGTTCAATCTGATATTCGCTATACCTGAAATTCGTATCCCCCCTCTCTTCCAAAAGTTCACGATAACTTCACCAGAAGAACCTTAATATTTTAAAGTAATTGTGCCTAAACCTTATAAACAGCTGGATAGGTTTTAATGGGAATTACTAAACCTGGAATATTTGATTGCTCCCCCTCCCCCTTACCCTCTTATCTCCTGAAACGACTAGACTGTTTTTAACACTACTTTCGCCATAACATATCACGCAACGCAAGTTGAATAGATTTCCATTGGATTTTCCATCTTGGAAAGTGTGTTGTCTCCCCCCCCCCCCCCCATTTTAGAAAGTACAAGGCCCATTATGACCGTAAATTTCCGAAACTACTAGGCCGATGTTTCGGGATTATTTTTGGCTACTGCAGTAAATAGTTGTCACCTCCTCCCACCCTTCCACACAACCGCCGAAGCCATTACCCATTAATGCCTTGATACGATGGGATTTCAATACCTAGAAATTCGATTGAAATTTGCTTTGGCTATTCCCGTTAACAGTTGTCCTTCTCTCCCCACTATCTCCGAAACCACTAGACCGATGACTAATGTCATAAGGATGTTGTTGGTAGGAAACTGTTGGTTAAACTTTAACGGGACTTAAAACATAAAATAACTAATATCAGATTGAGCGACGGAGACGTGTCTAGATAGATGGATTGTTTGTTGACCGCATGTGATATCTCTCCGTAGTTGATACGACTGATTTCTTGAATGCCGAGCGAGACCACGCCGACAGGACCAGAGGTTGGTTTCCACTTGACACGGTGGCAGACAGACACACACTAACACATTTGTGACATATAACACCTTCCACAATGTTTTGGTACACACTGACATTTTTATGTGTTTTTCTCCTTAAATATGAAGGCGAATAATGTTTTTTTAATAGCAATATTTACTTTATAAGTATTGCCTTTTCAATTGCAAAAGGAACCTTAAAATCGGTTTTTTTATATATAAAAAAATCATCCTGTATATGTAGTATCCAAAGTCAATATAGATTTTACTACGTATAGGCGCCTGATGGTTTTTTAATAGCAATACTCACTGTATAAATATTGTCTTTTCAATTTTAAAAGGACCCCTAAATTTGGATTTAAAGTTCTCAATCATTTTATAGATTTTAAAATCACCCTATATACGTATTGTAAA
Source organism: Elymnias hypermnestra (assembly GCA_015832385.1). NCBI lineage: Eukaryota > Metazoa > Arthropoda > Insecta > Lepidoptera > Nymphalidae > Elymnias > Elymnias hypermnestra. The sequence goes on along the minus strand of JACTOM010000204.1, from coordinate 385,970 downwards.
TATAAACATAAACAAACTCACAGACAGATTGAGAACAATTTCGACATTTTACGGCCTCCTTTTTGCTTGCAGAGGCCATGGGTACGATTCCTTGGCAAGCGTGATACCATCTTAGACTGTGTCATCACTTACCATCAAATGACATTACAGTAATGCGTGTTTTTTATATAACGCAAATGTCAGTGTGTATCAAAATAGTGTTACCAATACTGCTGTTAAAAATGCCTTATCTTTTTTTGCAGCAGAATTGGTCGCCATTTTGTTTATTTTTTGGCACGTTTTGCACGTTTTTACCTCATTTTGATCGCACGAGTGCGTTTACCTAACACCCTGTATACGATGTAGCGGATAAGTAATCGATATTTCGAATAAAAGTACATAGTCACCTTGAATGACCTTCAACAATATAACAAAGCACATAGGGCTTAGAGCTTCTGAAATTTAAATATAAATGAAAAATGGAGCTTAGACCCACCACTCCGTTGTGTATTACGCACTAAATGAATGTTTAGGTATCCTCACGATGTTTTCGTTCACAATTATGCATATTTATAATTCGTTTCAACGAAACGGGAATTCGGATTTCTTTGCACGGAATTCGACTACAGGACTTTGTAGCAAAAACCCACGAGCCTTACTACTGAGCTTGAATGACTTCTTTCAATTATATTTCGTTATAAATGCAGTCACCTTGAATGACCTTGACTTTGAAAACTATGAATTTTGTATTACTAAATGTGTTTGAGGGGTTAAATATGAAATATGGAGCTTAGACCCACCATTCTATTGCGTTTGGCACTCTTTAGGCAGGTTTCCTCACGATCTAATATCCTTTTGCGACTTCATTACTAAGGTGTCTTTGAATAAAAACATCGTGTCACCTTGGATGACCTTCAACAATAAAATTGCCTTTTAATTTCGTACTTTGGGCTTGAAGCTTCTGAGGATATTGGAGCTTAGGCCCACCACTCCATTGTGTTTAACAGACTAGCTGAATGTTTAGGTATCCTCACGATGTTTTCCTTCACAGTAATGGATTGTTATGTAAAGGATGTGTTTACACAAGATTCGTCTGCAGGGATTTGCAGCAAAAACCCACCCACTGAGTTATTATGGTCTGACAGGCTTCTTTTTGAATTAAGCTCTCATGTGACCTTGAATGACCTTCAAGTTTAAAATTCCCTATTAACTATAGAATAGTCTTAAAAATGTGATGTAACGCTTACACCCACCATTCCAGTGTGTGCTGGTTTCCACACGATGTTATTAATCAAAATACACGCGTATTACTTATGTTTTTTTTTTAAATTTCCAAATTCTAACACGAATTCCGGGTTGTACAAAGATTCACCGCGCGATCCGAATCTACTGTCTGATGATGAGGTGTTCCTGGATTCCACGTCGTCGGTACCCTCGGGGTCCACGTCCATACCGGTGCAGGGACCACTCCTGATTCGAACCCAGTACACTGCTGTCCAGGGCACTGTCGGGAAAGGTGAGATTGAGTTGGAGTGAAAGAGATGCTTTTGAGAAAGAGTTGCAGATTACGCAATAGGTTTTGTGATGTGTCTTGAATATGAATCAATAGAGATAAGAGAGATATGATTACTGAAAAGTGTGATAGAAAGGAAAGAGAGTAGTTAAATTGTAAAAAAGAGATAAAACATCTGACTAAACTTGAGTAAGTGAGGTGGAGAAAGAATGTGAGCTAAAATGGAGCACCGGTGTCATCTTTCGCATTCCTTTTTGGTGTCTCGGATAAATCCGACTAAGGATTCACGGTGGCTACCTTTTAAACTAATACATCTTTGCAACGTGGCATTATGGCCAAAATCGTCATTAAAACTAAAAGAAGTATAGAAGATGTTGATAAAGGAAGAGCAGAGTTAGAGAAATACATTTAATACACGCTATTGAAGGAGAAAGAGATAGAAATGAAGAAGCAAATGATGGAAACGATAGAAGTTGAATTGTATCATGCGAGAATGAGTTGTGTCATGATTTTGAATGAGATAATGAGAATGTAAGAGATAGAGCGAGTTTAGAAGAGAAAGTGTGTGCAGGAATGGGAAATAGATAAGAAGTGGGGTGAGTTGAGTAAGAGTGAGAAGGAATGCATGAAGTTATCGCTATATTATGTGGTTTTCAAAGTTTCGTTGCTTGTTGGTTGGTAACATTGAATTTTTTTGTTCGTCCGTCCGTCTTTTAGTGTATTTGGGCTCATTGCCATCAATCACGCTTACTTGTAATCGTCTTATGGTGTTGTTTTTGTGATTGTCATTCCGTCATTCATTTAGCTAAAAAATCATTGTGCTGTCTCGAAAACATTGCTGACTACCTTCAACAAAATTTAAATGACCTTGTAGATGACCTTTTCCAAATCCTATTTGCCTACCCTCCAGAAATTTAAATGGCCGTATACGGATCCATGCGTTCGTAAAGTACATTTGACGATCCTGTAAAAGTCTTTTAGGTCAATCTAATCATCGAAATCTATCTAGAAGGAGTCCTCCTTTAGGAGAAATTCAATAACATACACACATACAGAAGAATCACTTGACAATATTGATTACTTATCGTCCAAATATCCTAATCGCATGTCAAACTAACACACACTTTACTAACAGGTACGAAACTAACGGCGGAAGCTACTTTATGCGAAGCCCTCTCTTCGAACAAGCGAAAGTTTCACAACTACCCTCGAAATCCTAATTTCGATTTCGTTAAACGAAAATACGAAACAGACAATCATCCAAAATGTAAAGTCAGTTTAAATTGTAGATTGATCGCGAGTGATAATACTGTTGCGTTATTTAGAACAGGGAATTGTAGTAGTCGATCTAGTTTGTTTTCCATACCCTCGATAGATTTGGATAGGTGCAGGTTCGATTACTCGTCACGCAGTAGGTCCCTTCCTAGAAAAAAATCTAGGGAAAACTTGGGCAAATTATACAGAACCAGGTCCCACAGCGGTTTTATCAATGCGTATATAAAAGACCCGGAACCAATGCATTTTCATGTTCCCAGATGTAGTTCTTGCGGTTCCATAGTCACCTCGTATCCACGCGAATCTTTAAAAGATAAAAAAGATTGCAATGATAGAGTTTATTTATCAGCAGATAACATACCAGATAAATGCAATAAAGAAATTGAATGTAATTGTGTTAAAGTTAAAACGGCTGTGTTGCCAGTTTTCAAAATAGCTAACCAAGAGTTTGTTGATAGCCAGGAATTTAACGAGGATAATTATTTCGGTGATTTAGGTAATAGTTTTTCATCAATGCAAACTGTTGTTGAAAAGATACATATTGCTGCTGCTGATGATGATGATAATTTAAATGTAGCAACAAATAAGCACACAGAAGTAAAGGTAGATAATAATGCTAAATGCTCTGAAGGTGATGGTGACCCAGAAGATTTGAATGTCACCATTAATTCCGTTGAAGGCGAATACCACAGTTTCACAGATGACATGGATTTCGATGAAGTTTCATACGAAAGTCCCGTTAAAAATCTCGTTGAAAAGGATATTAGAGATTATTCTGTCCCAATTGATTTCTATTATGATGATTGTTCTAAAAAAGATTCTAGTCCAAAAAAATCTCCAATCAAAAAGCATGAAATACCAAAACCAAATGTCCTTGAGCCAATATTAGAGGAATCTAAGAGTTCTTACGATGATTCCGATAATAGGCTGAAAATTCAGGCTGATGATAGCCAAAATAAGGCTATCGATCAAGACGAAGTTAAAAAACTCGACGAAACAGCCAAAGATAATGTAGAATCTGTAAAATTAGATTTAGGAGATAAACCTTTCGATAAAATTGAAGAAGAAAACAAAATAAACTCGTTAAGTTCCATAAGTTTAAAAATGAGTTTGGATTCGACTGCGGAATTTGAGAAATACGAATTGATTGCGGAAATTGTTAGTTCGTTTTTAAATAGATTTGAATCGGTTATTGAAGATCGAAGCAAAGCCGTTGGAAAAATTTATAGCTCGGTTATAATAAAAGATGAAATAGATACAGATGAAAGTGAAGGTGATTTATCAGTCAACTTTGCAATCACGCAAATGGTTGCAAATTTAAGGACAAATTTTGATGAAACTTTCACGGAAAATAACGATTCGGAGAATAACGAAGCGTGTGTCATTGTAGAAGCAGTTATTTACTATATTTTAGACACCGCCTTTTATAATTGCTCTTATAAACCTAAACTCGATAAAGCGAAATGTAAGCGAGTTGTCACTGTTGTTGATAACGAAGATATTATATTAACAACGTTACCTGAATTGTTAGGTTTTGATAACGAAAGTGCAAAAGATACGATTGATAATGATACAGAAAATACCGATTCGTTATATTCCAATGATATTACATATAACGAAAAGGACATTGCACATATAGAGAGCACAGAAGATTCATTTTCATATTACGCTATGTGTGATGAATTGAACAAAACAGAAGATACAAGTAGAGAAGTTACAAAAGAAGATTCTTATAATGAAATAAAATCATTTGATGAGACTTTCGCTTCAGTTAGAGAAGAAATGAACACGGCATTCGTTAAATCCGCGTGCTTTTGTAGATCATCATCACCAGAAAGGAGTGATTTCGACGAATGCACAGTATCACCAATAAAACATGCAAAAGGATACACTGATGATTTAAGGATATTATATCAGAAGGATGATATAATATCAGGATCGCCATTTATTAAAACGCCCAATGTCCTTTCCATGTCCCAAACTGTGCACAGCGGTGGGATTAAATACTGGTTATCATTCGATGATAACCTGGAACCTATAGAGGAACCTAAACGTAAACCAGCCCCTAAATATGATGACAACCAACTACCGAGTTTTGTAGTTGTAGATTTCGATGAAGCATTAGATAGAGACAATCATTTGCATAAAGAGTTTAATATAAGAAAAGAAAGAAGACGCTCTAGCGTTCTTTTTAATAACGAAGAGAGAAATGAAACTGTTCTAACTGAAGTGGAGTCTGAATATGCAACATGTGAATCTGTTATAACGAATGATTGCGAAGAACGCCTTCTATTCGATTCTAGAACTTTCAACTTCAAAAAGCGACTTCATTCATCATGGCCTCCATTTGAACACACTCTATTTTACAGAATAATCTCTAAATTTAGATTATCAGAGAGTTTCGATTTAAGCGATTTAGATAAGGCTAGATTGGAGAATAGTTTGTAGCTGTTAATAAGGACATCTGATATAACGAATTTTACAAATGCGTATAACGAATTTGTTGATTTAACGAATTCATCAAAATCCCCTACGACATGTCCCTCAATGCTAATTCGAAATATATCTACAATATTGAAAGTTTCGTTATAACGTATCTTCTATTCTAATTATCATCAGTTTCGTTATATAGAATTCTCGTTGTTTATCTTTTTGCAAATGCAAATCTACCTTCAGATTACGATTAAAATCAGCAAAAACATTTCCTCCTACCATCACAATATTGGAATAGGATGCATTATTGGATATTCTTTATCCCAAATCTTTTAACGTATGTTCTTTCCAATTTCCATCTGTTTCGTTATATGAAGCTGCCGATTTGTTTTTAACGACAGTTATTTCATATAGTTGAATATCTTTTCGTTATTCAAAAAGCTCGTTTCAAGCGTCACCATTCCGTCTGTTAATAACGAATCTACCACCATTTTGAGCTATTCGTTACTTTCGACTATTTGTGTCTGTTGATCTCTATTGAATACATAAATTTCATTTTTAAAAGTGATTTCCGTGTTTCAAGATGTTTTAATTTTGCATATGCTTTGTTTTTATCGTCATTAGGACCATCAGTTGCATTCAGTATTACTTTTATGACATTATTATCATTATCTGTACCTTTTTTAACATTTTCTGTAAAAATTGAGCACGTTTGACATTTTCTTTCATTTTTATGTTTCAATTGCTATTTATTATTGAATTTTTAAATTGTTTTAACAATTAATGTGTTATTGATAGTTTTATCCACGCCAAAGTAACCTTCATGTGCTGTATGCAAATTTGCTAATAAATAAATTCGAGCAGAACTATCAAAAGAGTTATATTTATCTCCAATCTTATATAAAACAGCTGATATTTCAGCATTTATTGAATTGGATAATTTAATTGGCTCTATCTCCTCTTCTTCTTCCTTATCTACTTCAAAATCAGTCTCTTCTAGGAGACAATTACAATAGTTAAAATGAACGGCCTCTTTAGTTATATCATTATCTTCCTCTTTTTCTACTTGTTTCAGTATTCATTTTAGGCTACTTACAATATCTACGTCTTCTTTTTTATCTTTTACTTAACATCTAGCTGTAAAAATTGGACGCGTTTGAGATTTCTTTTCATATTTATGTTTTCATTATCAATTATTGGATTTTTTAATTGTTTTAACAATTAATGCTTTATTGATATTGTTATCCTCGCCAAAGTAGCCTTCAAGTGTTTTATGCAAATTTGCAGATAAATTAACTATTTCACCATCAAATTCAGTAATAATTAATATTTCTTTTCATTCAACATTGTGCAATTGTATTTTATTAACAACATTTTCATTTTCTACTAAATCTTTAACCTGGGTATCACAAACTTTAACTTTATTTAACGAAATTCGAGTAGCATTATCAAAAGAGTTAAATCTTGTCACTATTTTATATGTAACCTTATTACAGTTCTATAAAACAGCTGATACTTCAGTATTAGTTGAATTAGACAATACATTAGGCTCTATCTCCTCTTTTTCTTCCTTTGCAACTTCAAAATAACTTCCCTTTACTTTTTTAGTTATATTAGTATCTTTCTTTTCTTCTATTTCTTTGAGGACATTATCATTATCTACGTCTTTTATTATTTTCTTAACATCTGTCATTTTTAGGTTCAAATTGTTTTAACAATTATAAGTTATCGAAATCTTTATCCTCGCCAAAGTAACCTTCAAGTGCTGTATGCAAATTTGCTGATGAATAAATTATTTTTCCATCGAATTCAGTTATAATTAATTATTCTAGTTATACATTGTCAAGAAAGAAAGTTTTATAGACGCCATATTTTATTTTCTGTTTAATCTTGTCTTCGTGAAATCCGAGTAGAGCTATCTAAAGATTCAAATCTTGAAACTGTTTGAAGTTATATGTAACTCCATCCTTAATTTTGTTTTTTGAAATAGCTGATACTTCTTCTTCTTCTTCTTCTTCCTTTTCTGCATCAAAATCACTCCCTTCTTAGAAACAATTACAACAGTTCTTTAGTTATATCATTATCTTTGTCTTCTTCTATTTGTGCCAATATTCATTTTAGATCATTTACATTTACGTCTACGTCTATGTCTATGTCTATGTCTACGTCTTCTTTGTCATTTTCTTAACATGTAGCTGTAAAAATTGGACGCGTTTGAGATTTCCTTTCATATTTATGTTCTAAATGCTATTTGTTATTGGATTTCTTTATTGTTTCAACAAATAATGCTTTATTGATATTTTTATGCTCCCCAAGATATTTTTCAATTGTTGTTTCCAAAGTTACTGATAAATAAACAATTTCTCCATCATATTCAGTAATAATTAGTCATTTTTTTCAATCAACTTCATTCAATTGTATTTTATTATCAATATTTTCATTTTCTGCTTTATCTTTAAGCTAGATATTACAAAGTTCAACTTCAGTTAACGGAATTTGAATAGAACTACCAAAAAAGTCTAAATCTTGAAACTATTTGAAGTTATATTTATCTGCAATCTTATATAGAACAGCTGATATGCAAGTACTAATTGAATTGGATAATATACTTAGCTGTTTCTCTTCTTCTTCTTCCTTTTCAACTCCAAAACCACTCTCTTCTTATAAACACTTATAATTAACTACCTCTTCTTTTTGTTTGTAATATGTGATAGTTCAGTATTAATTGAAATGCAACGCACATTTGCTTCCACATCTTCCCCTTCTTCCTTTTCTACTTCAAACTCACTCTCTTCTAATGGAATAATGGTTGAATAAAATTTATTTTCATTATTTTAGTGTTTTTTTTATAGTTATCAACAATTTTTTAGATTTTTTAATTGATCTCCTTTTGATAGTTCTTCTCGTGTCATTTTAGCAATTACGCACAGTGTTTTTCTAACTAATGCTATGTTTTTTTTGAGCTTGTGGTCACCATTGGGGTATGTGACTAGAGCCGCACAAATAAAAGCGTGACCACTTCTATCAATCGGCGCATAGATTTGATGATATTTATTAAAAAAAAACATCATTCTAACTTAAATGGGGCTGATTTAAAAGTGATAGCCAAATTATCAGTGAGCCAATCAGATGGCAGTGAATGTGCTCACGCTTTTACATTTCAACATTATCAGTGGGCTACTCAGAAGTCAGTAGTAGTGGTCACGCTTTTATACGTGCACTTTACTATAGTTCGTTCGCGTTAAAACTGCAGTGAGTCTTCATTCAAGCCTCGCTCTCTAACCAATCAAATGTTTTCAAATTGCAAGGTCAAACTCAAAGCGATCAATTGAAGTCATAGATGACTCACTGCATTCTCAACGCGTACAAACTGTAGTGAAATATTTTCATCAAATGGTGCTGTGTTATTATAACGCTTGATGTATGTGTGTTTTAATATAGTGTTATAACTTTAGTTTTTATTTTATTTAACCTTATAAAAAAAGGGGGGGGGGGAGGGGGCTTGTGATCCTATTTCCATTCCAATTGTATTTCGTTTTGGAAAAGTTTGGTATTTGTAATGAAAATTAGGGTTTCCATTGGAAACAGTGGAGACTATTAACGACTTTATTTCATTAAATTAAATGAGGGTATAAAGAAATTTAAAATGAGATTTGCTTGTACTAAGTATATATCTCTTGATATATTCCTGTTTGTTTCGTGGATACATGTATAACTAACTGTTCATACTTTGCTGAGGCTTAATCTGGACTTTCAATGTGCGCTTGGAATTTCCCGTTCCCGTTCAAACTGTTAACGCGTCATTGTATATATTTTGGCATTGTTACGCCAGTTATTGGATAGACGCTTGAAATCTCGCGTTCCCGTTTTTGGTGGAAATACTTTATTGAACACCACAGAATGAAGACAAAAGAAAAATATGATAATTTAGTGTGCAATTGGGCGGTCTTATCGCTACATAGCGATCTTTTCCAGACAACCCTTGCGATTAGGGAGACAATCAAAGAAAAGAGAAGGTAGGCGGTGTTACTAAAGAAATGGACTTACATATATTATCTACATACATACACACATATATGTCGGAGAATAAGAGCGAACAGAGAAGCATAAAGCACATGGGCGTAGGATTCTCCGCCGCCATCGTCATTAATGGGATCCATGATTCAATATCCATACTGTGGGCGTTGGTGGGTAATGTTGGTGCAATCAAACACTTTACTAATTAAATTCAATTATAATGTTCCCGATATCAATTTATACAAACTCATTTACAATAATAGCTAGGAACGCGACAGTTCCAACAGTAGACAGCTCCGGTCGAGCACCATGCGCCGGACTGCCACTTATTGACTCTGTCCAAGCCAGCCAATAGATGGCGCCAGCGTTCCACATACACCTGACCTCCGACATATATATATATATGTCGGAGAATAAGAAAGAACAGAAGAAGCATAAGTAGGGTTCTCCGTCGACATCGTTATTAATTGGATCCATTATTTAATTTCTTATTCTGTGGGCGTTCGTGGGTAATGTTGGTGCAATCAAACACTTTATTAATTAACCCGGATAACAATTTACGCGACAGTTCCATTAGTGGACTGCTCCGGTCGAGCGCCACTCGACAACTGCCGAGAGACGCGCCGGACTGCCACTTATTGACTTATTGACTTATTAGGGCTAACAAATTCAATAAATGACACGTGCTTGTTGTGCTTTTTTTTTTCGTGCCTTCGGTTTTGCGTTTGGTTATTGCATGCTCAGCTTTCGGCTGGTTCCGTGGACGAAGCTTCTTACAATTGGCTATTGACAAGGGTGAGTTTGGCTTGATTTTTTTATTATTATTTTTAACCCACGCTTTGCACTTTCTAACATGTCTCTTTATACGTTCATATTTTTTTTACAGTTAATAATTGGGTAATGTAAAGATGTCTTCACGGTGTTTCCTTTCGTCACACAGAACCAAGATTGTGGTCACGAACACGAGGTCTTTCCAATCTAGGTTTTTTAATAAAAGTGATGACCTCTGTGACCTTGGAGGAATATTCTAGAAACTATTCATTTAGATGTTAGAATTGTATAGCAATTAACCATGAGATTCTAATTTAACATTAAATTCCAAATAATTCTCTAGAAACTGAACATTATATTCCAGAATATTCTCTAGAAAGTAAACAACTAATTCCAGAATAATCTCTAGATACTAAACATTATATTCTAGAATATTCTCTAGAAACTGAGCATTAAATTCCAAAATATTCTCTATAAAGTAAACATCTAATTCCAGAATAATCTCTAGAAACTGAACATTAAATTCCAAAATATTCTCTAGAAACTGAACATTATATTCCAGAATATTCTCTAGAAAGTAAACATCTAATTCCAGGATAATCTCTAGAAACTAAACCATTATATTCCAGAATGTTCTCTAGAAACTGAACATTAAATTCCAGAATGTTCTCTAGAAACTGAACATTAAATTCCAAAATATTCTCTAGAAACTGAACATTAAATTCCAAAATATTCTCTAGATACTAAACAATATATTCCAAAATATTATCTAGAAACTAAACTTCTAATTCCAGAATGTTCTCTGGAAACTAAATACTAGATTCCAGAATATTCTCTAGAAATCAAACAATATTACTTTCCAGAATATTTTCTAAACTAAACATTACATTGTAAACAATTCTATAGAAACTAAACAATAGCTTCGAGAATATTCTATAGAAATTACCCGTAAGATTCTAAAAATTTAACATTTAATTCCAGAATACTCTCCCAAGGATGTTTTCTCTAAAAAAACAACAACAACAACAATGTCGTCACGATCGCGAGGTCTTTCAAAGTTAAATTGAAAAGGTCGTGACCTCTATGACCTTGGGAGAATATTCTAGAAGCTAACGTTTATAGATGGATCAATGTATCTTTAAATGGTAGCAGCAGTATCATTAATTGCTGACTGGTTGTTATCACTTGATGGCGAGTGATGATACAGACTAAATCGGTACTTGACTGACCACAGCCGGTCACGCCACGACCACCACTTGTTATAAACAGTTGTGTGTATTCGCAGGGGAACACACCGTCAACGGTGACCATTCTGACGCCCACCAGAGCACCTTCTCGCACAGCAGTAAAGAGGTCAGTCAGTCAGTCAGTCATTCGAGTTGAGTTTTCACAGTCGAATTTATCTTTTTCAGCCTTATATTGTATCTTGTGATCGTCTGCGGTTCCAGGGCTCGCCATCCAAGGAGGTCTCGACGGAGGACTCCCCCAAGAAGGATAAGAAGAAGAAGAAGGGTCTCCGGACGCCCTCGTTCCTCAAGAAGAAGAAGGAAAAGAAGAAGGACAAGTCCAGCACGCCGCAGCCCGCCTAGAGGTGACTTTCCACTCACTCGCAAGTGAGACATATTTGATCCACGATAGCTTTAATTCTTTTAAATTTTTTTGCAACTACCCACATTATTTTAATTCAAATTCAACTGATATTTTCAATTTTACCAATTACCCACATTCTTTATTTCAAACTAACTGATAAGAACTTTACGTTTTCGTTTTAATTTTTAACAACTACCCGCAATTTTTTAATTGAAAGGAAGTGAGACTTATTTGAGCCACGGTGGCTTCAATTCTTTTTAATTATTCACAACTACCCCCTATCACTTTAATTCAATTTAACTGACCACTTCTAGTGTTATTTCTAACTTCAACTACCCACATTTTTTTAAATTGAAACTACCCTCATTTTAAATTATGTTGAGACTATTTAGAAAATTGAAACATTAAAAAACAAAATCGTTTTTCTTCGTAACTTTTAACATCTACCCTCATTTTCAATTCATTTCAAAAGTAGATTGTGAAAAAGACTTGTTTCAGTGTCAGTTTTAGCAACTACCCCCGTTTTTTTTTAATTCTTCTCTCCATTTGATTGCAGTCCATCTGAAACTTCTTATTTTATCAACTAATCTTCTTTTTGTTTCCACTGCTGTTTGACGGAAGTGTCTAATTTTCTTATTTTAACATTTAGTAACTACCCCCGTTTTGAGTTCAATTTGGTCGAAAAAAACGTTAAATGTTTTTGTTACTTTAAACAACTACCCGCGTTTATTGAATTCAGTGTCGCACCGATGAAAAACTTTAGACCCCGAAGTACACTTCGTTTGATTGAATGGAAATGCGGGTAGTTGTAAATTTATAAATTTAATGATGTATATCTTATTAATATAAACGTGTGTTTGTCCACAGATATAACTCAAAAACCACACTGCCATCTCGCTTTCAAATAATGTAATTTTTAAGGGTCCCAAAATTTTTTGCAACTACCCTACGCTTGTTATACTTTGTAAAGTACGCGAGTGTTGCGCTACCCACCTTCGGTGTTGCCACCACAGCGGCAAGATGGCGCCCGACACGCTGAGCAATCGGCCCTGAGCATTTAGCCTGAGCTCGATAGAGCATACCCTCATTTAATCATGACTCGACTCTTTTAAACCTTACCGAAGTATGCCAATTACAAATTTGAATCACAGACCGAGGGTAGTCATAAAAATATAAATCATGTCACAAAATTGATGAGACAAATGACTTTTGATGACATTTATAACTATATCCAGTGAAATTTTTATCGCGGGTAGTTAGAAAAATAATAAAATTTCATATTACATTTTAGGCAGTTACTCAATACTGCTATCGTTCATTAGAGTCGAGTCTGATTGGACTCAGAGCATGCTCTATAAATGCTCAGCCTTAGTGTTAGGAAGGTAGATCCGTATTTATTTTGACGGTATTTCGAAATATAATGCTCTTTTTACTCTTATGACTTGCCAAGCGTCTTATGAAAAAAAAGTTGATATTTTTATTATTTTATATAAATATATATTGTTGTCTGTACGTTCCGAACGGATACAGTGTTGCTAGTTATATAAAAAAAAAATGGGCGGCTTTAACGAGAATAAGTAGTGACGTCACGTCTTCAAATAGGTCCGAATCGTACGAACGCTCAGCACCAACTGACCGTAAATCGGTCGCGCGTTTCCTTTTATAACACAGTGAACAGATGACAACTATAACTGAACTACCTCCACAAATTTCAACACGACGGAAATGTGTGCGCAATTTTACGTAGACATGACGTTATGATGACTTTATTACGTCATTGACGTATTACGTGTTTACGTCACTATGACGTAAATGTGTGTAAAATTTTACGTAGAGAAGACGTAACAATGACTTTATTCAAATATAGGTATTACGTGACTTACGCCATGAGATTTTTAATAAGCAATTATATCTTACGTAAATATCATTCTTTGGACATGGACGTAAATATACATAGTTTTACGTAAAAATTTAAATCGATGACTTTATTCACGTTATTACTAGATCGTAGTGATTTATACATCAAGAAATTTGAAACAATAACTAGTATCTCATATAAATGTCATTCTTACGTCACTATGACGTAAATTAATGCATAATTTTACGTAGACGACGTATCGCTGACTTCAACGACTAAGCATTGCTTGAGTCTTACCAGAGAAAGTTTTATATAATGACTCATTGGTGACTCTATATCGTACGTAAATGTCATTCTTACGTCACTACGACGTAAACATGTCCACAATTTTACTTAGGCAAGACGTAATGGTGACTTTATTCGAGTTATTATGTCACTGATGGACATCAAATTCACTTAAAACAGATTTACGTGTGTTAGACAAGATTGTGACGTCACTACTACGTAAATACGTGCAGAATTTTACATAGGCATGACGTAATAGTGACTTTATTCAACTCATAATCATTGCATGAGTCTTACGCGTGGAAGTGTTAAATAATGACTCTCAAGTGACTCATATCTTACCTGAAAGTCATGTTTACGTCACTACTACTTAAACATATGTACAGTTTTACGTAGAATAACGTGACGCTGACTTTATACAAGTCATAATCATTACGCTAGTCGAATTGTTGAATAATACTCTCGTGTGACTCGAAGTATTACGTAAACGTCATTGTTACCTCAATTTGACTTAAATATGTACACAGTTTTACGTAGACATGACGTAATGCTGACTTAATACAAGTTATTATATGTTGACTTATTCGTGACGTATATCTTGTGTGAACGTCATTTTGACTTGTACACAGTTTTACGTAGACATGACGCAATGCTGACTTAACACAAGTTATTAAATAGTGACCTATTCGTGACGTACTACTTGTGTGAACGTCATTCTTACGTCACCGTGACGTAAATCTGTACCTCAGGGCTGGCAACGCGTCCGTTGGTGACGTAACGATAACATTTCGGTGCATTCTTACATAATTAATGATTAATTTGTACTTTTTAATGAGACGGCATGTGATGCTTTCCATTTCCCGGGGGGTTCCCCGCGCCATTCGTGCTTTCGATATGTGGATTAGGGCCTCGCAGCGGCCGCTGGTAGACTTTTGACCTACGGAACTCCGTTTTTGATACCGACGAAAATATTGCGCAAGAGGACGATGTACCAGTGTATCCTCTACTCCTCAATGGCATCACCATGAGGTGATAGATCATCATCCTTCAATGGAATATTTTGGATTCTTACGGAACCAGTTCGATCGTTGGAGATTTTCGCGATTAATCAACTCTATACGTGACGATTCGATTTCAAATGACACTTGACATAGAATGACACTTTCAAGTGTCACGTTTAAAATGGATATGCGAGTTGTCATTAATGTCGCAAATTTTGACGAAATCAATTTCAGATTATGACACTTCAAAGTGTCATGTTCAACATGACATTATGGGATTATAAATGACAATTTACAAACGCGACACTTGGCAGGTGAAAGTGTCACAAATATTCACAGCGATAAAGTGTCTGAAAAACTACATTTAAAATGACAACACAAATATCTCTATTAAAAATGACACTTGAAAGTGTATTTGAAATATTGTCACTATTTGAATTTTTGAAATGACATGACACTTTCAAGTGTCATGATTAAAAGAGGCATTTGTCATGTTAAATCTCGACGAAACCGGATTTCAGTCGAGTTTTGGAGACACTTATTTGCTGTTAATTTTCGTGACACTTTTCACTTTCAAGTGTCATGTTTGAATGTGATATGTGAATTGTCACTTTTAATATCGCAAAATTTGACAACACTGAATTTCAGTCAGTTTTATAACATGACACTTTCAAAAAAGATACTTATAATGTCATTTTAAATGTCAATGAAACCTAACCTCAGTCGGTTTTTAAGACACTTTGCTGTCAATATTCGTGACACTTTCCCTTTCAAGTGTCATTTTCAAATGAGATATTTATGATGCCGAAAGATTTGACAAAACAAGTTTTATAACATGACACTTTAAAGTGTCATGTTCAATATATATATATGTATTGTCATTTTAAATCTCGACCGAAGCTAACTTCAGTCAAGTTTTTAAGACACTTTGCCATCAACATCTATTCGTGACACTTTCAAGTGTCATTTTGAATTTCGTTAAATGGGGGTAGGTGAGAAAAAATCCTCTGATTAAAAGCGGCCGCGCGTTTGGCGTTTATTATTAAAAGAAATATATATAATATATAGCACTATCGTTTTTAAATGTAAGGATTTGTCGGCTAGCCTACATTTTTGTAGATTTTTTTTTTAATTTCTTCTTCCAACATGGCGTTTGTACAACCGTTGGACGGAATACATTACGCGAATTTCTTTTGTTACCTCATTTTTTTGCCATATACAATGTTATCCGCCTGGTTTTTCTCAACCGAGACAGAAATCGACCGCCATGTTGGATTTAAAAAAACAGTACACCCTGTATAACGCATCGGTTAAGGCCCCATTTCAATTTCACAGGGCCTTATCAATTTGACATTACCTAGAGTCGTATCTAGAGTTGTTAAAATGACAAGTTGAGTTTTTCAACGGCTTTTACTGTTGTGGGGGTTTTCGTAAACTGTGTAAGGGTTTTGTGGCACACTTCAAAACTGAGCCTAACCTTAGATATGTCCCTTTATGAAAGTAATACTGCCTGTAGATTCGATATACGAAGCGTTTCCATTGACCCCCTAATCAATTGAAAGAAATTAGAGTTTTATTTTGAACGTTTCCATTAACGCCCTCTCCAAATGTAATAGAAATGCAGCAATAACATTGTGGGGGTCTTCATGGATGTAATCAAATAATGGGGGTTATCTAAATGTGTAACATCCCTTTATGTGTAAAGGGTTTGGAAGAAACACTAATTTAAAAAAAGAGGGGTTAACTAAACGTCCACATTGCCTAAGAATATATGTAATAAAGGCGTTGAATAGGGGTTTTTGGGTTAAAATATCCTTAAATGTCGTGTCAAGGGGATCCTTAAATTACGTTATAAACAAGGGGTTTAAAAGGGGTTAATAGGTTACAAAGAGATTCGAATTAACCTTTAAATGTTAAGAATTACTTATAATAGAAATGTAATAGGTACACGAAATTGTGTAATGATTTAGGGGTCAATTTGGGGTTTATGGGTAAAAAGAGGGGTTTAAATAAACATCTACATTGCGTTAATGGTTCGGAAATGTTAAAACCGAAATAAATGCGTTTATGTAACAAAGAAGGGGTCGTTGCGATGCGACTGGGGTTAACGGTAACACTGTTTACGAAAACCCCTAAATTGAATTGAAATCGATTTTGAAGCATTCTTATGTATTTATAATGATAATTTTAGGTAGAGTTTGTATCGGACTCGCCGCCGCCGGCGTTTTTTTTTTAAATTATAAATGTGTAATTGTAATTGATGGAAACAAATAAATTATTAGTTTTAACCCGCGACTTTCATTTCCACCGGCGTGGCGGGCGCGAGCCCCGGGTTGAGTTTAGTTTTTAAGTTTTTTTTTTTAGCTTAAAAAATTGAAAAGAGTTTATTTGTATCATGTATTTTTTTATTTCTACAATATATGCTGTTTGAAAGTTTATTATGGAGTCTTTGGTGTTTCATTTTGCTTCACCTGAAATAAAATGCCTCTTGCCGTGTTTTTATTTTCATCTGTGACACTTCTATATATCGCGTAGTCTATGGCTATATCAGATCTATAAATTTCTTTACTAAATCAGGCGTCCCTATTTCCAACAAATCAAACATCCCTATTTCCGACAAATCACACATACCTATTTCCG
This sequence comes from Elymnias hypermnestra, assembly GCA_015832385.1. NCBI lineage: Eukaryota > Metazoa > Arthropoda > Insecta > Lepidoptera > Nymphalidae > Elymnias > Elymnias hypermnestra. The sequence continues at coordinate 368,608 of JACTOM010000204.1, read as the reverse complement.
ACAGAACCCACACATCCCTATTTCCGACAAATTAAGCCCCCCCTATTTCCGACAGAATCACATCCATATTTCCGACAAATCAAACATCTTTATTTCCGACAGAAGCCACATCCCAATTTTTGACAAATCACACATCCTTTTTTCCTACAGAAACCACATCCCTATTTCGGACAAATCACACATCCCTGTTTCCGACAGAACCCACACATCCCTATTTCCGACAGAAGCCACATCCATATTTCCGACAAATCACATCCCTATATCCGGCAGAAGCCATATCCCAATTTCTGACAAATCGCACATCCGTTTTTCCGACAAACAAAGCATCCCTATTACTGACAAGTCACATCCCTGTTCGGGCCGTCGTATGGCCTTCGAACGGCCTCGGACCTGGAACCCGGGCCCATAGAGATTCGGATCGGCGGCTGGCCAAAATCCTATGCACTATAACTACGGACTTACCTTTGCCTCAGTCTCACGTGTTTGTGTATTTTGTGGCCAAAAGCCCTCGCGGGTACCGATGGTCCGATACCACACCCACTATACCATGGACTGTTCAATGTCCCAAAGCACCATCCCGGGGCAGCACGCCGTGTTACCTAACAAAGCGGTACAACGTCTGGGCAACGACTTCGTGCTAATTCAATAATCAACATTGCAAACACGTGTTACTTTCATAAAGGTTTGTCTCAACTATTTCCGACCGAAGTCTCATCCCTATTACTGACAGAAGTCACATCCCTATTACTGACAGAAGTCACATCCCTATTTCCGACGGAAGTCGCGTATCTCTATTTCCGATAGAATTCACATCCCTATATCGGATAAATCACGTATCTCTATTTCCGACAGAAGTCTCATCCCTATTACTGACAGAAGGCACATCCCTATTTCCGACAGAAGTCACATCCCTATTTCCGATAGAAGTCACATCCCTATTACTGACAGAAGTCACATCCCTACTTCCGCCAGAAGTCACGCATCTCTATTTCCGATAGAAGTCTCATCCCTATTACTGACAGAAGTCACATCCCTACTTCCGACAGAAGTCGCTCATCGCTATTTCCGACATAATATAAAATCGAAAGGTCTAAATTTAAATAGCGAACTAGTTAGTCTTGGTTGGGACCACATTTTATAATAATAATACATCTTATTTTTCTATATGGTAACCACAAAAACCCAGCTTTAATAAGGCCACTTGCGGAGATCCCCATCCAAACCCAGATTGTCCTTGCTGCGCCTGCCCGACAGGCAGAACTTGACTCAGCTGCCAAATTCATTGGAGCTGCAACAGTAGAAGTTACTGGCTCTGGTGCGGCTATCAGAATGATGATGCCAAAAAACCCTATTTTGTTCACTGGGGGAGAATCTTCAAAAAATACCCTGTCTTTTCGGGGGAAAGACCAGGTTATGTAGCATTATACCCACTAAAACCCCCTCGGTGGCCAGAGGGCCCATGTAAGGCGACACCAGACTCTCCAAGGAACTTTCATCTGGTGCCTCCACGATCATTTTTACTACAATGAAGCCTAAGGCCCCGTCAAGCTACAGTATTCGATGAAGAACGGTGGGAGCCCCCTCTCTCACTGCTCGCAACCCCTCAGACTGGAGCATTCGACGACTGCTAGGTGGTTGTGTCACCGCTGCGTCTCCTTTTTAACCAAGAGGGTTCCGCAAAAGGAGACCATCGCTCTCCAAGCGAAACCAAAAAACTCTCCCTCAAACAACAGCTGTTCTTAGCTCTCCATGGGTCTCTTCACTCTCATGAGGCGCTCCTGCTGCTCTTCGATTTCTAAGCCCATTACTTTTAAGAATTCCACTGCCATCCTGAATGAGGTTTCAGTGGTATACTATCTGGAGAGGACGGCCATGAAAATCTTTCCGTCGTGGTTTCATAAGCCCACATTATATTTAAGAATAAAAAACCTGTCAGTGTCAATTGTGACGTCACTTTAGCGAACACTTTCCAAATTGTAGCAATGTTTTTATATAAAAGGATATCGTAAAACCAGGAGATGGAGACGACAGTGGAAAGCTGGAGGATCAAGGTACATTCACAAGTTACACTACAAAAACTTCTCGGACAATTTTACCGTTTGTAGTATTCAAAACTAATCACATATTTCTAGAAAAAGTTAATGTAAATGAACTACTACAAACCATTACGAATTTTATGTTATTTTACCGTTTGTAGTAATAAAAATCCCCTCGATTTCAAGCAATTCAAACGAAATATCAATGCAAAAGTAATTTAGTTGTTTTTACCGTTTGTAGTATTCAAAAATAATTACATATTTCTAGAAAAAGTTGACCTGTTTCTTTTACCGTTTGTAGTCATAAAAATACCCTTAATTCCAAGCAATTCAAACAAAAATGAAAGGATACAACACTGAATTTCATTGCTTTCTGATCTGCGAACTTCAAATCAATTAAATAGTAAATTTTAGAGTAAAATTTTTATATAATTTATAATCCACGTGTGTAATTTACTCCACTGTAAATTTTGTAGTAATTCAGATCATTTCTAGTCTAATACAAACGAAGTATCAATGCAAAAGTAATTTAGTTGTTTTTAGCGTTTGTAGTAGTCACGTACTACGTATCATAAGTATAACAGTTACGTGGTATTTGTTATAGATTATTTTATTTTACCATTTGTAGTAATAACTATAACCTCGATTTGAAGCATTTACAACGAAATTAAAGTATAAAAAAGTAGTCCCACTGTTGGGCACAGGCTTCCTCACTCCGTAGAGCGAGGGTTTTTAGATCATAGACCCACCACGCTGCTCCACTGCGGATTGGCAAGCATAATACACAAGCACTCTCTATTCCTTCACTCTCATACTCCGATGTGACGGTAATCCGACACCACCGGAGAGAGATCGGGCGCAGGACCGACGGCTTAACGTGCTCTCCGAGGCACGGGGGTGGATCACACCGCCAACTTCCCAACCTCGGGCAAATATTGAGTAATAGAAAACTCAATATCTATTTCGAATTGGCTCGACCCGGGACTCGAACCCAGGACCTCATGTCTGTAGTCGAACATGCTAACCACTAGACCAATGAGGCAATTGAAGTATATTTCACTGGATTCGATGATTACAACATTAATTCATCTATTTTTACCGTTTGTAGTAATTAAAATAACCCTCGATTTGAAGCAATCGAAGTCAGTCCGAAATATATTGTACACACAATTGTAGTTTAGTCTTTTAGCATTTGTAGTAATTACAATACCCTTAGATTTCTACATAACAATATAAAAAGTCAAGTTTTATCGCTTCTAATCAAGTTTTAAACAATTTCCAATCCACTACAAAGTATAAAACTTCTACTACAAACGGATACGTATGTAATTTACTCCATTTTACCGCTTGTAGTAATAACTATTTTAAACGAAATCAATGTATATTCCGCTGAATTTGATTAATACAACAGTAATTTAGCCATTTTTACCGCTTGTAGTAGTTGCAATACCCTTAGATTTGTAGTTACAGGAGAAATACGAATTGTTAGTATTTTTAGCATTTGTAGTAATTAAAATAACCATCGATCTAAAGCAATTCAGTTGATTTAAAAGAGGTTTTACTAAATTTTATAGTTTTTATTTGAATCCACTACAATGTATAAAAAAATCCACTACAAGGTATAAAAACTCTTACTAGAAACCAGTACGTATGTAATTTACTACATTTTACCGTTTGTAGTAGTTAGTATAAGCTCGATTTGAAACAATCTCGTCGGTGTCAAAGAATTATTATTCCAACCCTTGCTGGAGACCATCGCACCTAATGTCCTAAAATTCCAGATCTTCGCGAAGAAAAAGAAGGTGGAACCCGAGCCGGACGTCCACGACCAAGAGCCCTCCTGCTCCAGCTGCCGCTACATCAAATCCAAGACCTGCGGGAGCGACCAGGAAGGTATGAAATGCAAGAAGCCACCTCCGATACCCACAACCTCGCTGTCCGCCTTGACCAAGTCCCTCAGCTCCAACTGCTGCGAGTGTCTCTGCACCCTGGGGGAGTTTTTCAAGGAAGCCTACACCGTCATCGCGGGGAACCCTGAATCCAGGGTGTGCGAGATCTTGGGGGAGATGAGCGACCTCCTGCTGGCGCTGGCCAACGACTGCGTGCTGATCATAAGAACCCTGTGCTGTTGTTTCATATCCTCTGTCCATTGAACTGTCCACGCTTAGAATATCCCATTTCCCTGTTTTTTTTTAATGTAAAAAAAAGCAAAGAGTTTTCAACAGTGACGTGGTTTGTTTTGTATCATTCATTAATTAAAGTTGTAATAATGTAAGTTGTTTTATTTAATTATTGGAAAACTCGGCTAGTGTTGCTCAATGTGTCATTACTAAACGCTTAGAATATCCCGTTTCCCTAGACATTTTGGTATGGAAGTCATCTCTATCCATGCTTTTTACACAATAAGTTATCTGTCGTCAATGACACGTTGTATACAATAAAGTAAGTTATCTGTCATTAATGACTTCAAAGACAATAAAGTAATTTATCTGTGGTCAATGACTTTAAAGACAATAATATAAGTTATCTGT
>JACTOM010000204.1:324473-354888 GCA_015832385.1 Elymnias hypermnestra | reverse complement strand
CAATTGTTTGAGAAATTAAACAATTGTTTGAGAAATTCAGCAATTCTTTGACAAATTAAACAATTGTTTGAGAAATTCAGTAATTCTTTGACAAATTAAACAATTGTTTGAGAAATTCAGCAATTCGTTGACAAATTAAACAATTGTTTGAGAAATTAAACAATGGTTTGAGAAATTCAGCAATTGTTTGAGAAATTAAACTATTGTTCGACAAATTAAACAAAAGTGTGACAAATTAAACAATTGTTTGACAAATTCAACAATTGTTTGATAAACTATTAAAACAATTATCCACTTTAACCACTGTTGAATGTGACGATAATAACTGAACCAACAATGGACCTCCGATGCCACCTCTCCTCGTGGTAAGAAATAACACATCTATACGAACAGTGAAAACTTCATCACTTTCAGCCAATTATAAAGCGCATTCAATAATAACAAAAGATTTCTTTCTATAAAGATAACCCTCAAAAGATAAGCAATCAAAAAAGGCACTTCGTCCGTTGGTAACGAGACTACCGTCGGTAGGGAATGTCGACACTACCAAAAAGTAAAATGGAAAATAAACTTTTTTTAAGAAAAACATGTCATGAAAGTAACTAAATGACACTTAACGTTAATGTTAAATTTTCGGAAATTGTTTTCTTTTTAATCTCACACCATATAACCCAACGTAATCATTTAATACACAATTTAACAATGAATCGTCAAAGTTAACACCAATGTTAAATTTTCAGAAGACGATTTTTTTTTTAGAAACCTTTATGGTTATAAAACTCAATATTACTGCTACCGTTCACATAATTCAAATAAAACCGAGGTTAATGTGAATGTTAAATTTTCGGAAACTGTCTTTTTTCATTATTTCACACCATATTACCCAACGTAATCATTTAATACACAATTTAACAATGAATCGTCAAAGTTAACACCAATGTTAAATTTTCAGAAAACGATTTTGTTTTAGAAACCTAACCATGAAACTCAATATTACTGCTGCCGTTCACAAAATTCAAATAAAACCGAATTTAATGTGAATGTTAAATTTTCGGAAACTGGTTTTTTTATTTCACACCATATAACCCAACGTAATCATTTAATATACAATTTAACAATGAATCGTCAAAGTTAACACCAATGTTAAATTTTCAGAAAACGTTTTTTTTTTAGAAACCTAACCATGAAACTCAATATTACTGCTGCCGTTCACAAAATTCAAATAAAACCGAATTTAATGTGAATGTTAAATTTTCGGAAACCGTTTTTTTTTAATTATTTCACACCATATAACCCAACATAATCATTTAATATACAATTTAACAATAAATCACAAAGTTAACACCTATGTTAAATTTTCGGAAATGTATATAATGCACTTTTCAATTCGGAATATCACTATGAGGTGTTATGGACACTGTTGAAGGTACACCAGGCCTTCTCCATCCTGAAGTTGTAGTCCTGAGTGCCGTGTATGGTCCTGACGTGGATCCTGAGGTAGCTGGGCCTCGTGAAGAACTTGTAGCAGATGTGGCACTGGTACTTCTTGAGACCCGTGTGGGTCTCAATGTGCCTCTTGAGCTTGCCCCGGGTGATGAAGCCCTTCCCACACTGCTGGCAGATGAAGGGCTTCTCCTTCGTGTGGGTGAAGCTGTGCAGCTTCAGGTAGTAGTGGAGCTTGAAGCCTTTGTTACAAACAGTGCATATATGCTTCTTCTCTTCCGGCTTCTCGCTGTCTTCTATGGCTATTCTGGAGCCGTGGCTCTTCAGGTGCTCTTCTAGATAGTAGAAGTGCTGGAAGACCTCGCCGCATATGTTGCAGACGCGGCTCCGCTCGTCAGAAGGCACTAAGTCTGTCAAATTGGCGGGTGCATCTGAGGTTTTGGGTATTTTCCTCGCGTTCTGAAGCACCATTGCGAGGATCTCGCTTCTGTTTTCCTCCTGGATGCTGCAAAATAGAGAATCTCTCTACAAACTCACCCTCTCTAAAAACATATCTGTATGTTGTGTTGTGTATCACACTGTATGTATACTTAGAGTTGTGTAGCATGTAACATTGTGTAATGTATTACACCGTGTGTATTGTGTAGTGTAATACATTGAATGTATAGATTGTGTAATGTGTTACAATGTATGTATATGTTATCTAGTGTCTTAAAATTCATGTGTAGATTATATGAATGGGATGTGTGTATATTGCATTGTGCTTATGAATTAGTGTATTTAGTTAGTGTATGATATTGTGATATTTGTGTAATGTATTACGATGTATATTATGCAGTGTATTACAATGGATGTACAGATTGTGTAGTGTGTTACAAAGTATGTATATCTTATTTAGTGTAATACAATGCATGTGTAGATTATGTGAAACGTAGTGTATTATAATGTATATATGGATTGTGCAGTATATTGTGTTGTGAACTACAAGGCATGTATCAATTGTGTAATGTGTTACACTGTATCAACGAGTAATGCAGTGTATTATAACTGTATGTGTATTACAAAGTATGTATGAGTTGTGTATTGTATTACACTGTATGTACAGATTGTGTAGTGTGTTACACTGTATGTATATGTTACCTAGTGTATAACAATACTTGTGTAGATTATATAAAAGGGATGTGTGTGTGTGTGTATTACATTGTATGTACAGATGATGGGGTGGTGTATTACACAGTGTATATGAGTTATACATTGTATTATAATGTATCTATAAGACCTGTAGTGTATTACACTGTATGTGTAAGTTGTGTACCGTATTATAATGTATATATGAGTCCTGTAGTACATTGTACTGTATTCATACATTATGTAGTCTATTACTGTGTGTATAGGTGAAGTAGTGTAATACAATGTATTAAGTTATATAGTGTCTTATAATGTGCTTATAAGTTGTGTCGAGTATTACATTGCATGTACAGTATGTGTACTGTATTATAATGTGTCTATGAGTGTTTTAGTGTATTATACTGTGTGTATTGGTTGTGTACTGTGTTATACTCACAGGCCCTCCTTCTGGTGCGTGGCGAGGTGCATCTGCACGTGGTACTTGGTGTGGAACATGTGTGCACACACCGGGCACTCGTAGCGCAGGATGAACCTCTGCGCCCGGTGTGCCAAGACATGCCTCTGCAGCTTGCACTGCGCGTTGAAACTCTTCGTGCATATGTCGCAGATGTACTCCCGCTCAGGCCTGTGGTTCTTCCTGTGGTATATCTGCCAGAGGGAAATCATTTGCCATGCTGAACATAGGTACACATGACAAAACAAATGGGTTCGGAAATCCTTTGCCTTGCTAAGCATATATACGTACACATAATGAATTGAATCTTGGATCATATATATATATATATTTATGTCGGAGTGCTATAGTCTGTGGATCGCTGGCGCCATGTGTCTATCGGCGTGGGACACAGTCAATCTCTCCAGCTCTCAGGTGACGGTCCGCCAGAGCGGTCGACTATTGAAATTGTCGCGTTCCCACCTATTATTATTAATGTGTCTGTGTAAATTTATATCGGGAACATTAAGTGATTGAACCAACGCCCACAGTATGGATATTGAATTATGGATGTCATTAACTATGATGTCGGCGGAGAAACCTACGCCCTAATGCTTTATGTTGCTCCTCTGTCTTACTCCCCGGCAAATTTATGTCGGAGTACAGTAGTCTGTGGTATGGCGTGGGACGGAGCCATACGTCGTGAGCCAACGGCGGACTAGTTCTCGGGTGACGGTCGGCCAGAGCGGTCGACTATTGAAACTGTTGCGTTAGCTATTATTGTTATTGGGAACATTAAGTGGTTGAACATTATAATCCGAGTTAATTAGTAAAGTGTTTGATTGCACCAACGCCCACAGTATGGAAATTGAATTATGGATGTCACTAACGATGATGGCGGAGAACCCTACGCCCATGCTTTATGCTTCTCTCCTTCTCTCTTATTCTCATATACATATATTCGATTTGAAAACAATCTATTGGTGGAAGAGATGAAATCGGTCCGGAAATCATTTTCCGAGCTATACATTTTGACTTTGACCTTTCAAGCAAAATGGATTTAATCCATTTTCTAGTATTACAGTCAATTTAAATTCGATGTAGATCCTAAAATCATTTACCGAGCTAAGCTTACGTACACTCAACGTGTCACAACTAATTTTGAATCAATTGGATTTGAATCCAAACTATTTCAATGAATGTTTATATAAAGTTGTGTGAAGGAGACAAAAAAGGTCGGGAAATCTTTTGCCGAGCTAAGCATACGTGCGCATAAAAACTATCACAATGGGATTAGGAAATTTTGAAGTAATTGGATTTGAATCCACTGTCAAGTACTTCAATTAATGTCATTATAAAAGTAGGTGTGGGAAATCTTTTGCCGAGCTAAACATACGTATACATAAAGAAAATCACGATCTTTGTACCTCTATTAGAGCAATTGATTTTGAATCCAATAGTATATATGATAGATAGATAGACAAATTATTCAGAGTACACAGATACATAACTAAGCGTGACGTATCAGGCTCATTCAATACCGAATACATTCTCACCATAGTCTCCCGTTTCTTGTAACTCCTGCCGCATATGGTGCAGAGGTAGGGCTTCGGGCCTTGGTGCGAGGCCTCGTGGGCCTTCCGCGAGGCCTCGTCAGGGTGCTCTACCAAGCAGAAGGTGCACTTGTACACCACACTCTCCCCCTCGTGCCCCTTTTTGTGCACCTGCATACATTGCATCAAATTTAGAGCAGCAGTTAACTTTTCCAAGGAGTTGAACCGGTTTAAACCAGTTCTTAAAGTAGATTAAACCAGTTATTTTCTAGTAACGAAACTGGTTTCCAAGAAAGATAACGATTTTTTAAACGAACGGATTAATAAGTATCACCTTCAAGTAAACGAAGCGGGGTTAATAACGAAGCAGGTGCTTTAAGTAAACCACAGGTAGTTACATAATCTAGTTAAAAAAACAGTTTCCAAAGAGATTAATCCAGTTATTTTCTATTAAACGTAACAGGTATTTCAAGCAGGACAAAAAAAACGGGTATTTCAAGATAAGTTATATAAAAAAAAATAAAACTTTATTTTCTTTTAAACGTAACCAGATTTTCAACTAAGACAAACCGTTTATTTTCTATCACACAAAATATCACTATCACACAAAATATGTTGCAATCGAATCGGGTATTTCAAGTACAATAACCGTTTCGTTTCTATAAATCCAAACGGGGGATAAAGCGATTACACCGTTTTATGAAACGCAAGAGTTCTTTACGTAGGAACATCCGGTTATTTCCTGACTGTGGGTTCTTCACCAGCCTATTTCTGGTGGTTGCGGGCCTCGAGGCTAGCCTCATTACCCGGACCGTTACTCTCGCGTGCTTTTCAAGCACGCGGCTGAATTTCAGCCATTCGAGGCTGGGGCGCGCCCACGTAGTGGGCGCGGCCTGTGGTTTCTTCTTTGGTCTAGTGGTTATTAGTATATTCCGGTGTTTGCGTCGTCCTCTGCTACGCCATCCTCTTCGCCTGGATTGGGTGGAGATGCGAGGAGCTCCCGAGGTTGAGGACGCCCGGTTGCCGGTAGATTACTTAGTGGGGCGAACCCGCGGAGGTGAATGTGCTGGCCCTGGTCCGCGCGTTTAAACATGCGCCGGGCCATTGTTCGTACGAAGACTTCCACGGTGGGCGTCCTCGTGTCCCGATGAATGACGTCATTGCGGACGTATCGGGGGGCTCCTAAAATCAGGCGAAGGCATTTGTTCTGTACGACCTGAAGCCTCCTCCTCTGGTCGTACAGAACAAATGCCTTCGCCTGGTTATTTCCTGGTGTAACAGACTACACTAGTCACCGCATCGCGTACTAGATGGCGCCACCCGTATATTAACCCGCGCTATCGTTATTCTATCGCGTAACCCATATAGAGGCACGAGACTTGAGCTTAAAGGTCTTTGTAGCCACCTAGATGTGCATGGTTACCTGGAGCCATCTAGGATATCGGAAGTAGACGTCCGATTAATCGCTATTGTCAATTCGATATAAGTTGATTCATCAATAAAGAGCTACAAAACATATGACACTGGTTAATAAACGGGTTTCTCAAGTAGGATAAACCGGTTACTTTCTAGTAAACGAAAGAGGTACCTCATCATCAAGCATGATTCTCAGGTAGAATAAACCTGTTACTTCCTACTATTATTTCCTAATAAAAGAAGCAGGTTACTCAACTATGACAAACCTGCCCAACTATTTTCTATCAAAACGATAGGAGGTTAAACCTGTTTTTTTTTATTGCTGACAGATTAGCGCTTGACTGTGATCTCACCTGATGGTAAGTGATGATACAGTCTAAGATGGAAGCGTGCTAATCTGTGAAGAGGCGATATACCCCTTACGGTTTCTACACAGCATCGTACCGGAACACAAATCTCTTTGTTTGGCGGTACGTTTTTGCTGGTAGGGTGGTAACTCAGACAAATTAGAAAATACAATTTCCTAAATTCGTCCTACCGGGGATCGAACCCGGGACCTCCGCTAGCAAAGCGAATACTCGCACCACTGCGCCAGCGAGGCCGTCAAACCTGTTACTTTGTAGTAAACGAAACGGGCATTGCACTCAAAAAAACCTTTATTTCGAGTAACCGAAACTGCTACTTTAGTTAGGCTATTTATATAGGGTAACAAGTTTTTGCGATTATATTAACCGGTTTTCAAGTATTTCAACCGGTTTCATTTATTTTTTAACCGGGTTTCAAATGACATTTTAGACAAGAGACAAGTCAGTGATTGTATACCCAATATCTTGAGCTGAAATGGTTTATCTCACTTTGTAATCTCACCTGCAAGGTCTCCAGGTGTAGGAACCTCTTGTGGCAGAACTCGCAGGCGTGAGGCCTCTTCTGGCATATCCTCTTCTTCTCCAAGGGCCTGGACTTTTTGGAGAACTTCGCTAAAGCCTTCTTCATTCTCAACCTGAACAATTTATGGGAATTTTTTATAAGTCTTTGCTGTTAGAATGGTCACCAGCCACGACTAACACTAGTGAGAGATACTAACTTCTTTTTAGCCTTCTTATCCTCTTCTATACCTTCTTCATTTTTGATGTCGGCTCCTTCTTTATCACCGTTATCCTCTTTGACGTCATCGTCTGGATATTAAAAAAATGTTATCACTCAAACCTCCAGAATGTGTATGCAAATATTTTATTTAAGGGGGAATCCCACGACAATTTACGAAAAGGGGGGGGGGGTGAATCAGACTACAATTATGGAAAGGAGAGGGAATCACATGACAATTTAAGAAAAGGGGGGGGGGCTGAATCAGACTACATTTATTGAAAAGGGGGTGAATCAAACGAAAATTTAGGAAAAGGGGGGCGAATCTCACAATTTAAGAAAAGGAGGGAGAATCAAACAATAATTTAAGAAGGAGGGGGAATCACATGACTATTTAGGAAAGGGGGGGAGAGAATCCAACGACAGTTTTGAAAAAGGAGGGAATTGCATGACAATGTCAGAAAGGAGGCAAATTTAGGAAAGGGGGGAATGACATGACTATTTAAGAAAGGGGGGCGACTCCCAGAACAATTTAGGAAAAGGAGGGTGAATCAAAAGACAACTTAAGAAGGGAGTGACAAGTCTTTCAAAAACCAATTGAAATGGGGCACAAGTTTCCCATAAGTCTCCCACACCAAGTCACACTGGAGACAGGTCTTCTACAACTCAGGGGAGGTGGAAAGGTCTCCTATAGATTATTAGGCAGGACAATTGGTCTCCAACAACTCTAAATCAAGGAGAAAACTGTCATTACAATAAATGGGAGAACGAGAAGAGAAGGAAGCAGTATCTCAATCTCACCTGTCCACGACTCCGGATGTGTCAAAACATGCCTGTGCATTTTGCTAGATGTTATGAAACCCATGTTGCAAATGTAACACTTGAAAGGCTTCTCTCCCGTATGGGTTCTCATGTGGATCCTCATGTAGGATGCTGTGCTGAATCTCTTCTCACAGACCGGGCATCTCACACGATCCTCTGACTTCGATTTTTTAGGAGACGGAGGTTCTTCGACGTTTGGTGATGCCGCCCAGGTGTTGGAGGGAAAGTAGTCATCATCTGATACGCTAGAAACCAAAATAATCAGAGTTTGAAATAGAATTTCCAAAACCACTACAGTTCGTTCGCGTAAAGAATAGTGTGAGTCACAATTGTGTGCCGGCCTAGCCCCCGTTCACTGAGCAATTCAAATATTTTCAAATTACAAGGCCAAGTTCACAGTGACACGTTGCTCACTGCATTTTTAACGCGGACGAACTGTAGATCAATATAATAGATAATAACATCAGATTCAGTTGTTATTACATTTAACTGATTAAAACAAATATAAGCCACTAAATGAAACAAAATCATTATCAACAGATTTAACTGAAATAAAATTAATCATCAAGTCGATATACGAATAATGATCAGAGTTTTCATAAACAGACTTCAACAGATGTGAAGTAATATAATAATAATAATTTTTAACACATTTAACGAAAGTAATCATAATGAAATCTAAATAATCACTTTAATAACCCTGGAATCGTAATAAAAGTTATTCTCTTATTAAAAAAGGTGTAAGTGGTTAACAAAATAAGTAATTAACCACAGCAATCATTGAATCACTATTGAAAACAGTGATTACTAAGATTTCATAATAATGATTAATATACTTGAAGAAAGTTGGTTTTCAATCCAAAAGACTAATCTAATAATCATTAACAGTTAATAAATAAATAGTTTGAAAATAGTGAAATAAAAACACTCACTAACATTGAGACATAAAAATCATTATGAAATCAAAATAATCACTGTTTAATGAACCTAAAATCGTATAAAACCTAAAACTAACTGATTAACAGATATGAAATAAAAACAATTAGTTTAATCACAGCAATCATTATGAATTCAAAATAGTGATTACATAGATTTCATTATGTAGTGTAATAAATCTGAAATCTAAAGAAATATTGGTTTCCCATATCAAACAGTAATCTATATAGTAAATAAATAAATAGTTTGAAAATAGTGAAATAAAAACACTCACTAACATTGAGACATAAAAATCATTATGAAATCAAAATAATCACTGTTTAATGAACCTAAAATCGTATAAAACCTAAAACTAACTGATTAACAGATATGAAATAAAAACAATTAGTTTAATCACAGCAATCATTATGAAATCAAAATAGTGATTACATAGATTTCATTATGTAGTTTAATCAATCTGAAATTGTAAGAAACATTGCTTTGCCATTACAAACAGTACAAATAACCACTAACACATTTAATCATAACAATCATTATGAAATCTAAATCATCACTCAAAAATCATTAGAAAAGTGAAACTTTGCATGAAAAAGACATTATAATAAGAAAACAACTCACTTATCATCTCTCACGTCGCTCTCTTCTTTAACGTCATCGTCGTTGTCCTTCTCATCTTCTTTAGGTGCTTCCAACTCTATTTCCTCTTCTTTTATCTCCACTCCGTCCATATCCACCTTAACCACTTCTATATTAACGTCTTCTGGTCTCACTTCCTCCTTAACTTCTTTTATCTCGTCTTTTACATCAACCTCTTTCTCTATTGGTTCATCGTTTTGCCATTCATCTGACCATGGGTCGTCTTTTTTTGTTTCCTCTTTCTCCTTCTCGCTCTTCTCTCTCAACTGCTCTTCTAGTTCTTTCAAATAAGGTAGTATTGCGTTGTAATCTAGAATAATTCATCCTAATTATATATTGCTAGCTTTGTCCCTTATTTTTACTCGCGTAGTTCCCAATCCCGTGGGGATATGGGAAGAACTTTCGTTATATAGAGTATTTTTATTCGTTATTGAGAGTTTAGTAACTTTAAAAGTTCAAACAATTATAGGCATTATTAATATAATAAAAGCTCACCGTACGGCTCTCCGTCTAATTTGTCGTCGAGATGCTTTTTGTCGAAATGTCGCGTCAGGAATTCGAATCTGCGACAAAATAGGTCGTTTAAAATACAAACTGCGCGGTCTTATGTAAATTGAACCAGACAAATCTGTCGCACCGACAAAATTGTCGCAAGATTGTCGTAAACACAATATCGTCGTAGATACAACATTGTTGAACCAACAAGCTTTGAAGCACAGACAAGACTGTCGTAAAGATTACATTACCATAAAGACAACATTGGCGAATATAACATTATGGTGAAAACAATATTGTCTTAAAAATAACATTGTCCGTGAAGACAAAAGTGTCGTAAAGACAGTATTGTCGCACAAACAAAATGGTCATAAAGAAAACATACTACTGTACAGACAACATTGTCGTACGTAGCATACTGCCGTAGAGACAATAATTCTAATAGACAAGATTGTCGCATATATAAAATTACTATGAATACAAAAACAACGTAAAGACAATATTGTCGCACATAAATTGTTGTGAAGACAAAAATGTCGCAAAGTCTACAACCAAGAACATAAATAATCAAATTTGTTTTCTCTGTTATTTTCTCTATCTCTCTCTCTCAAATGGAACGCAAACGAATTGCGCGGTCCAGCTATTATATAAATTCGTCACACAGACAAAATAGTCGCAAGTTTCCTCGAAAAGACAACATTGTCCTACTGTCAACTTTACCGTACAGAAAACATATTGTTGCAACAACAACACTAAACACAAGATTGTCGTAAAGACAATATCAAGCTTTGAAGCACAGACAATATTATCGTGAAGACAAGACTGTCGTAAAGATTACATTATCATAAAGACAACATTGGCGAATATAACATTATGGTGAAAACAAGATTGTCTTAAAAATAACATTGTCGCACATACAACATTATCCGTGAAGACAAAAGTGTCGTAAAGACAGTATTGTCGCACATATAACATGGTCATAAACTACTGTACAGACAACATTGTCGTACGTATCATACTGCCGTAGTAATTCTCGCAGACAAGATTGTCGCATATATAAAATTGCTGAGAATACAAGAACAACGTAAAGACTATATTGTCGCACATACATTATCGCGAAGACAAAATTGTCGCAAAGACAACAACCAAGAAATATGATAAATATTATACATAAAATAATCAAATTTGTTCTCTGTGTTCTATCTCTCTCTCTCTCTCTCTCAAACGAATTGTCTAGCTATTACATAAATTCGTCACACAGACAATTTAATCGCACATACATTATAGTTAGTTAAGACAAAATTGTCGCAAAGACAACTTTGTCGTACACAAGACACTGTCGTATTAACTCACCTGGAGAAGTATCTGTAGCATATCCTGCACTGGTACCTGATGGCCAGGTGGTACCGCTTGTTGTGCCGGCCCAGCTTGCTGGCCGTGATGAAGGACTGGCCGCACTCCGCGCAGGTGTACGGCTTCTCGTCTGGAAGATACCACACCTAAATCCAGATTATGGTGCCACTGTTCCAGGGGAACTGCTAATACTGGTGGAAGGGGATGGATAAAATAGTAACTAAAGGGTTTCTAGTTGGTTTCTTCTTCGAACCATATCTAGAGCTAGGCTAAAAAATATTTATTTTGGTTAATAGGTGTCCTAGAGTGAAGAAATTTTTGAAGAAACTTCATTATGCTTTTAAGAGTGAAAACTTTGGAGACGCTTCACTAGGCACTCGAGTGTAGAAATGTTTGGAGAAGTTTCATTATTCATAAGAGACTGAAGTAATTTTTGGAGAAGCTTCGTTGTACATTATACATTTTAAAGTGAACAAATATTTGGAGAAGCTTCATTATGCTTTTAAAAGTGAACAAATATTAAGAGAGGCTTCATTATGCTTTTAAAAGTGAACAAATATTAAGAGAGGCTTCATTATGCTTTTAAAAGTGAACAAATATTAAGAGAGGCTTCATTATGCTTTTAAAAATGAACAAATATTTGGAGAAGCTTCATTATGCTTTTAAAAGTGAACAAATATTTGGAGAACCTTCATTATGCATTTTAAAGTGAAAAAATATTTGGAGAAGCTTCATTATTCAAAAGAGACTGAAATAATTTTTGCAGAAACTTCATTATGCTTTTAAAAGTGAATAAATATTAAGAGAAGCTTCATTATGCTTTTAAAAGTGAACAAATATTAAGAGAGGCTTCATTATGCTTTTAAAAGTCAACAAATATTTGGATATGTTTCAATATGCTTTCAAAAGTGGATAAGAAGGAGAATACTCACCAGTATGCGATCTCACGTGGAGTTTCAAGTAGTAACTCAAAGTGAACTGCTTCTGACACGCGAAGCACTTGTAAATCTTCTGCAGATTCTGCAACTCCTGCTTCTTCGATATCGCTTGAGCCAACGAGACATTATTGGGCTCTAGTATTATCTTCTCTGTTAAATTGGTCTTGTTTCTCCCATTTTTACTCTCTCCACTCTCCCCGAAATTCTCTTTCGAACTCTGATTATCAGATTCACTCATAAAATCCACAGCCTTCTCAGTCCCTATATATCCGTCTTCAGGCTTTATCTCCACATCGAGCTCTGGCTCAGTTTTCACACTCTTCACCTTTTTCTTGCTCTTCTTCAACGCCTTCTTCATCTTCTTCTTCTTTATCTGATTCTTTATCCTCAAATCGTAACTCGTTATCCTATCTTTATGTATCGTTACATGGGTATCCAATTGCTGTAGATCCTTAAAGTTTATATCACACACCGAGCATCCGTAAAAAGGAAAATCTTTATCTTGTATCTTTTCAGAGAAGTATTTACTTCTCTCCTTCTTTATCTTTCTAATAGGCTGTGATACATCTGGCTTTATATCTTCTGCATTTCTTTCGTTATTTTCATTTGGATTGGTTACTTTATCTTGTGTTTCGTTGCAGCTATCTATGTTACTGACATTTGTTGGTTCGTTATTAACTGAATCGTTATTTGTTTTTGGTATACTCGGTTGTACGTAATTGTAGTGTTCTACTTTAACACCCGGGTAGTTATACGGGTTGCCAAACGGTAGTATACCGTTTGTGTACCCTTCGAAATGTGGGTAGTTGTTTAAATTGAAATTACTCAATGGATCTATATCCGGACCCATGTTATCATTCATTTTGTATACTGGAAAAGATAAATTCTTTTATGACAGTGGGACTAACAGATTTCAATCTCGAAAACGAAGACAGATGATAGTACTAATGACATTTGATGAAGTTTCATTCACAAATACATTAGTAATCAGCTGACGTTCGGGTCAAGGACTGCTGTCACTGACCCGAGTGTCAGCTGATTATGTATTTGTTAGTAAACCATCATTTTTTCTATCTCATCATCAAAGATGACATGAATACTTTGTATAAGACCGCCTTTACTACAATGATCCATGTATCAAATATGGGATTGAACATTCAAATTTTCACTAGGTTAATTGCTTGCCTGTATAATGCACTTGATGGTAAGTGATACAGTCTAATCACACGTTTCACCATCATCATCAAAGACTTCCTAATGCCTTGCTCTGTTGGAACACAAGACTTCTGCTAATGAAGCACATGAGTTTTGACCGTCTCATTGGTTTAGAGATCAGATTGTTCAGCTACCGACATACTATCAATTCTAGTTATAAAGTGAAGCTGGAGTAAGGTACAGCCACTACAGTACAAAGGCCATGGGCATTGCGGAAGACTCTACTTGCAGAGCCTGCTATGAGGAAGAGACAATAAGGCTCCTACTGTGCAAATGGAATGGCTTAGCTAGGACACAAATGAGTCTGCTGGGAGTGGCCTATCCGCAACCAACCTAAAGCCTACTCTCAGACTTTTGGAATGGGTTTCTGATTGCATTTAGGGGAGACTAAAGCATGGAGAGGGTACAATAGATCCACAAGGGTCGAAGTCCATCTGCTATAAAGCGGAAGTGGCTGGCTGTACATGGAGTTTTGGTGTCAGCACTTATGTATGGTCGTGAAAGCTGGGTATGGCAGACAGTGACAAAGAAATAGTGTGATAAGAGAATGTTGTGGTATAAAAGACTGAGAACGGTCTGGGCACGTAGTGAGTATGAATGAAAGGAGACTGACAAAAAGGATTTATGAGTCAAGAGTGAAGAAGACCAAGGCGAATGTTTTAAATAAGGGCCAAGTCGAGAGTTCTTTAAACCGACGTATGAAAGGTTTAATGAGAATGAAAGAAGCGAAGGTGCTATGCAAGTGGATGTGGTACGTATGATAAAACATCATTTAAAAACTTACCTAATATACTTATTTAGTAGACAATTTTCTCTTTAACTTTAACAAAAGTTCGGTCTCCCATAGACATTTATAGTTTTACATTCTTAATGAAATATTCCATATCTACCGTCCATTAATTTCCCTGGAATAAGATAATTAGATAAGGTGTTTCTTTAAAGGTTTTGAATCATCAGTAGTCTGTCCGTTGGTAATAAATCTACCGCAGATTTAGAAAATCGAATCAGCTGAAAAGAAACCGGTAAGAAACTCAACGATTTATCCTTTTAATCAAGTCTAAACATCTTTGTCTTTGTAATAGGTTGTTTTTAACATATTTCTTAAAGCTATTTGGAAGCAAACCTTATTATGATTCTGATATCTTATCAATAATGCGTATGCTCAAGCCGACAAATGATTTCTACACCTTCTTCACTTTTAAATATGGTGTTACAAGTGTATATGTAATATATACACACACATACAGAAAACTTTAGCTTTACTCTGTTATTTCTTATTTATACATGTAATATATCATGGCCTAATGTTAAACATATAACGAAGCATAAAAAAAATAACAAAATTGTACGCTCGTTGATTAAGAATTTAAAAAAATAATCAACTAGCTGTACCTATGACTTCGTCTGTATGATAATAGTGTTTAAATAGTTTGTTTTTTGTTTAATGTTAACAAACTTTGAATCAACAGCGTTAAAAGTAAGTTTCAAGCTTCCAGCTCTAAAAATTATGATAAAAGCCCTTTTTCTCACATTAAAAAGTAACCTATCACCTTTCTCAGACTCCAGACCATCTCTGTACCGAATTTAATTTAAATAGGCTCGGTAGTTTTAACGTGAAAGCATTACAAATAGACAAACGTAAATATAATTTGATTATATTTACGTTTTATTAAATCAATTGAGTATATATTAAATTTAAAAAATACAAATTTGCAAAAATAACCTACTTTTAACAAAACATATCAGAAAACAACTATTTCATTGAGTAAAATTGTTTTACTTACCATATTTTCAAGTAAAAATATTACTTTAAAGCTTATAATAATATATAATTCAACTAATACATTAAGACGTAAAGGCACGAAGAACAAGTTGTAAACACTAGAACAAGGGGTTCAGTATAACAAACGAGAACGTAAACAAAGCTTTTACAACAATTAAACAAAGAATAATGAATTATATATCATATGTAACGTTTCAAAACACTTATTACTAAGTATTTGAACTAATTTATTGATATGAAAGCGTCGGACAAAGGTATGAGACTAAAAAAATAATCAATACGTGAAAAAATGTATACCTAGTTACCTTGTCATTAAAAAAGGTTTTATTCATTGAGGCTGTAATGTCTCAACCGTTGCCTTTTGCGTAGAATTAAAAAATGCAGTTTTTTATCAACAACGAAACTGTACGATGTTAAAAAATAACAATTAATCACAATATTGCGCACAATTAACCGTTCAGTAATTAAGTTAACACATCGTTAGGCACTTTGCAATTATTAATTAATCGTTTAAACTTTATTTAGTTCGTTAAAACAACGTTTTATTAAATTTATATTCGCATTTTTTTCTCGCGTGACTGAACCCCAATGGCAGTATCACAATGTTGCCATTCACAAAATATTTGTTTACTGTCAAATGTGTAATATCAAAAGAGGTTGTATATTTATTCCCAACCTGATATCATTGTCATATGCAAAGCAACAGATTACTAAAATAGTGTTTAAAGATAATTCCGAAATAAATTAATAGTAAATACTGAGGATATACATTAATAACTAATAATTTGGACTCATGGGAGGCTTCGGCCGTGGCTAGTTACCACCCTACCAGTAAACGTATCGCCATGCAAACAAATTTGTGTTCCAGTACGATGTTGTGTAGAAAGCGTAAGAGGTAAAATCCTCCTTTAACAGATTAGACCGCTTCTATCTTAGACAGTATTTCACTTACCATTAGGTGTGATCGCGGTCAAGCGCTAATCTTGTCAGCAATAAAAAAAGTACAAAGTACACATGTGAGAAGTGAAACTTCTTTGGCAAACTAATGTTTAAGTCTTATTTATATTTATACAAATCTAAGACTTTAGATTTTCGAGACTTAGAGAGAGGGAAAAATGAAGATGATGTAAGGAATTTAAATATTCAAATTGTCGAAAAATATAAGAAATGACGAATTGTAAATAAAAGTGCCACGTTTTTTCGGACAAAATTAGTAATTATAAATGTTTTTTTCGATTGAAAATTTAGAAAGGATAATTAATGAAATATGATTATTTTATATTTTATGAATAATAGTACATTTAATTATTAAATGACGAGTGGCATATTAACATGATAATTTTTTTTTGTAAATATTGAAACTACCTAACTTTCAAATAAATTAGCATAAAAAAGCTGCTTATCTTCAAGACGTTAATCACACGTTTCATCTGTAAAAAAATTGTCTTCATGTACCTAAAGAAGTTTCACTTCAAAAATACAAGAACAAACGGTAGAATTACAAGTTCGCATAGGCGGCCTTATCGCTAAAAGTAATCTCATACAGACAGCCTATGATGTAAAAATTAAGGAGCAGCCCACTAACGTGCCACCACAGGCCTCCTCACTTATAGGAGAGAGGGGTTTTAGAGTATAGAAACACTGCTGGTTGGTAGGCATAATACACTAGTGTACTCTATTCTTAAACTCTCATAGCCCGATATGATGGCAATCCGACACGACCGGAGAGAGATCAGGCGCAGGATCGACGGCTTAACGTGCTCTCCGAGGCACGGGGATGTTACACAACGGCAACTTCTCAACTTCAAGTAAATATTGAGAAAATCTTAATAGAAAATTCAATATCATTTTATGAATTTGACCAGGGACTCAAATCTGTGGCCGAACATGCTAACCACTAGACCAACGAGACAGGCAGTATAATAATAGTGTATAAAGTTGATTACCTATATACACAACTACTAGAATTTGTTTTGAAAGAAACTAATAGTAAATACTAAGGATATACTTTAATAAATTTTAATAATCATTTCAATATCACCTTTACATGAATTTGATCAAAACATGATAATATTCTTAAATGACAGCTTATTTGTGTAAAAAATATATTTAACAATAAATTTTTTTTTTTTTTTAATAAAGTTCCAACTAATAATAAAACAATAATATAACAATTTATAGGGAAAATCTTTCACAATGGTAACACAGGAGTTAAATGTCAAAAACAAGATGACGTTCCAGAGAGTACGTAAAAATAAATATTTGACTTTAAATATTACATAAATGAGTTAATACTTCAACATATGTATTTACTTATAAACAACTGAACCGATTTTAATGAACACTGACTGATTGGATTCGAATTCACGTTGAATAATCAAAAGAAATCCGTGAAAAATTGCTAGGTATTCAAAACTATTCGCCTGAATGACTTGAAATTTCACTTATACATATCATTCTCGACGTAGATGTTCACCGAGAAGGGTCTTTCTTGAGTTCCTATGCGATTTGCACATATAACGCGATGTAGACGCTCACTTTGCTTATACAATCGAAGAACAAAAACTTACTACGATATCTCGAAATCTATTTGTCTCATTGCATTCAAATTCGGTATACATATTTCTATCGCAACGTAAACTCTCACTGAGAACGGATTTTCCCATATTCCCAAACGATTAGTTTGTATACGCGCAAAACAACCACTTTCTGCGAAATCTCGTAATGTATCTATCCTATTGCATTGAAATTCGGTAAAAACCTTCATTACGCGATGTAGTCGCTCACTAAGAACGGATTTCCGCAAATTCCCATGCTATTTGTCTGTACAATCGAAAAACAACAACTTACTGCAAAATCTCCAAAGCTATTTGTCCCATTGACTCGAAATTAGGTGTAAGTGTTACTTTCGCGACGTAGACGCTCACTACGAACGGATTTTCTATGACTGCGTTGGCATCTTTTTATAAAACAGCCTTACCTGGCGGATAGTTGACGTAACATGTAATCTATATCTATTTTAAAGCTGAAGAGTTTCTTTGTTTGTTTGAACGTGCTTATCTCATGAACTACTTGTCCGATTTGAAAAATTCTTTCAGTGTTAGATAGTCCATTTATCGAGGAAGGATACAAGTTGTGCATCATCACGCCACAACTAAAAAGAGCGGCGCAGCAATAAAAAATGTTACAAAAACGCGAAAAACATAATCCTTTTGATGGCTTCAGTTGCGTGCGCTGCGTAAACGGTTACAGTTTCGCAAAAATTATGTAATACAAAATTGTTCCTTTTGAAAAGATCTACAAAAAAGTAGAAGACAGCATATGTCTATCTTTTAGGGTTTACTCTTTATAACCTTTCATATGTTATTCCAATAAATATCTTAAGTAAATATACATGAGATATATAAATATGTAGACTATCTGTTCCAGATAGTAATAACCGCGTAGTTCCCTAATCCCGTGGGTATATGGGGAAAAATCAAAACCAAAGACAGTCACACACAAACGTATATAAGAACCACAGATTAACAATTAATTTATGTATTTCGATATGTCAAAGGTATTGTACTTTTGCATCTGTGGTTCAATTTGATTCAAATCCCTTCACTTTATAACAGCATAGACATTAAAAAAAAAACAATAAATTAAACTTCTACCAGGTTGTGTGTTTTTTGTTCCTACCAATTATTTTAATTATATCGGACTTTGACTCAGTGGCGTATGATTCATTTATATATTATTAAAAACGCGCCATTACAATAACATTATTCATTACCAACTCATTTTGTTATCATTCTATCGGACACAATGGAGTTTTGATATAAAACCTCATTAGTTCATTTAAAAAAAAAAAACAATTCGTGAAATCCGTCGTGATGTAATATAAATAATGTCCCACTAAAAGATACTCGATATAAACTAGTTATGAACGTGGTGTTTGTATTTAATTTCAATTAATACTTAAATATATCTCTTAGTATCAATTCGTTAGAATCCATTTTCATTTATCTGTAACGCAATATATACTAAAGTTATAAAAAAGCGTAATTCAAATATATTGAACAATGTAAAAGCGACTTTATTACGATATACAAAAAGTATAATTTGATTTGTTTGATAGGGTTATAAGACGTTATTCATCTAAGCTAGTAACATTGACAAACGTCAACGTAAACAGTGAGGCGGGAAAACTCGCGGTGAATAGACGTCATTTATAAATTGTGTCAAAACATTAAATTCCTTTGTAATAGTTTCAATTATTTTTAATATATACCTAGTTAATACATTAATTGTTTAATCTGTGCTATTTATAGTGGATATTGATTGCTCTGTGGAGCATTATTACAAATTGATAACAAAGGAACTGGAGTATCTCGGCTGATGGTGAATATTATCTTATATTTAACTATCGTTTCGCCGCAAATTTGTCTGCTTTAAATAGTAACTTAATTAGTTTATTTATGTATTTATTTATTGTAATGTAGATATTCGTGTGTATGTTTATTTTATTGCCTATTATTTTCAGCTTTGTTTTTAACCCAAAGTTGTCTGGTCGCTATTCAGTGATAAGACCGCCTGTTTTACTTTTATTTCTATTATATTTAGGTTTATTTTATTGTATATTGTTATCGTAGACTTGCAACAAAGTCTATAAGTAAATAAAAGCTTTGAATGCGTTAAATAGTAACTTTGTCAGCCTTAAAAAGTGACTTTGTCTGTGTTCGATAGTAACTTTGTCTGGGTTTAATAGTAACTTTACATTAAATAGTTGCTTTGCGTTTAATAGTAACTTTGTCTTAAATAATAACATTGCGTTAAATAGTGACTTTGCGTTAAATAGTGACTTTGCGTTCAATAGTAACTTTGCGTTAAATAGTAAATTTACATTAAATAATAACTTTGCGTTAAATAGTAACTTTACATTAAATAGTAACTTTTCCTGTTTTAAAAAGTGTCTTTGTCCGTGTTCGATAGTAACTTTGTCTGGGTTTAATAGTTACATGGCCTGCGTTACAAATTTCTATTTTTTAAAAATAATAAACATTGTCTGCATTTAATAGTAACTTTGGGTTTAATAGTAACTTTACATTAAATAGTTACTTTGCGTTTAATAGTAACTTTGTCTTAAATAATAACATTGCGTTAAATAGTGACTTTGCGTTAAATAGTGACTTTGCGTTCAATAGTAACTTTGCGTTAAATAGTAAATTTACATTAAATAATAACTTTGCGTTAAATAGTAACTTTGCGTTAAATAGTAACTTTGCGTTAAATAGGTTACAGTAGGAAAGTTTATATTGTCAAAAGCACCAAAGAGGTTACATTACATAAGGAAATAGGGACTGTGTTATATACAACAAATACATAATTTAAATATAAAAATTAATCTATTGTGTATTTGGAAAGTTATTATCTACAGAGTTCAATGGAGATTAAATACGGGGGATTCCCCTTCAGATATTTGTCACGGGAATAACCTATTTATAATCTATGACACTGACTTTGTTTGAACCCGAATATCTCATGAACTACTGGTCGGATTTGTAAAATTCTTTCAGTTTTGGATAGCCCATTTGTCGAGGAAAGGTACGTGCTGTACATCATCACGTCACAACCACCAGGAGTTGTGCAACAATGATAAATGTTACAAAAACGGGGCAAAAACCTTTTGACAGCTTCAATTGCGTGCGCTGAGTAAGCGGTTACAGTTACGTTAAATTCTTGTATGACGAAATTGTTGCCCTTGAAATGTTCTACAAAGAAGTCTATGATACCAGACCTCTATCTTTTAATATTCGCTCAATATAACCTTTTTTGTGATAACCAAATTTCTTCCTTCTCTGTCTGTTTTGAATGTATACATATGAGTATGAGACTGACGCCGTGGCGAAGCGTCGCAACGTACTCCGTTTATTAAATCGCTGATATCTCCTAAGATATCCATTTTAATGAAACACTGTCAAGGGTAGTTTTGATCTACATTAAATATACAACGTAAATAATATATTCAATTGGATGCGGAATAATACTGTATTGTTTAAAACAGCTTGGTAAATACACGTATTTTATGTAATATGTAAAAGATAAAAACGGTCACTGTGGGTTATCCTTTAGAGATAAATACATACTAGTGTTAACTTTTTTATAGATCTTTTTGTGATATACAATTCCGTAATACATTAATTTGATCTATCTTTTAAGGTTTAGTCAGCATTTGCGTTTTAATCGCACAGAAATATGATTTGTTATATCGTATTACAAATGTTCGAATTGTTCGTATTTTCTGTACTATAATATGTTTGTATTATAGATGTAAATATTCCTCATGAATCGCTCTATCTATTGTTGGAAACTGCATTAAAATCTGTCGAGTAGTTTAAAAGATATAAGGCAACAAAACCTTGATCTAATTTCCCAACACTTATTGTTTCCACAAAACCCAAAGGTCCAAGATCAGACTGGGTTAAATGCATTGTTATAATAAATACAGGCATTTCATTATTCACCAGCTAAATCCGTCCAATCTCCTCTGTTTCTAAACCTACTCTGTATATAGTTCATTACTCTGTACAATAATGACATTTCGTAATACAGATTAAAATATAATAACCATAACAAGCACGGAACTGTCACGGGACAATTGGCGCCAAAACGTCAATAGACTGACAAAAGTTAATGCTTTAGCGAGGAAGCACTTCGGAAGCGTGTATATTTCTATTAAATTGTCTTTTTCTAATATCTATAAATTCTCTCTATATTTATATTAATCAAACAAATAAATCATTAAATTATATTTTTTATCTGTATATTTTACATTACACGAAGCACGGCACTATCATGGAACAAATGGCGCCCAAACAACTGAATCTGACAAAAGTTAATGCTTTAGCGAGCAAACGCGTGGACAGCGAATCAATTCTATTATTATTCTTTTCAACATTTTAGTCTTCTAATGTAATAAGATTTGATTATAAAAACAATTTTATGTAAAGAAGTTTATCAAAAATTAATGTTTGTTTAGAAAACTCATAATTAACCTATTACCAACTAAACCACTGAGGCTGACAAAAGTTAATGCGTTAGCGAGTAAGCGCGTTTGGGGCGTCTTTATTGCATCATAAAATTGTTATTTACAACGTGTTTGTTTTTCTCTATGTATAAGAAATTGTAAACGACTTATAAAAGACTATCTATCGAATAAGTTATATAAGTATTAGGACTGACTGTAATAACTTTTTTAGAGGTGATTAGTTAAAATAGATATAGTCAGTTATCCTTAAAAGATAGATAGATGCTGTCTTAGACTATTTTGTAGATCTATTAATGGTGAGTAATCTCACTATACATTGTTTTGTTACATCTCTAATAGATTAGGCAGCGTTTATCATAAAAGTACCAGACTTCAATTATAACGTCTCTGACAACAATTGTAGTTGTTTTTCAATTAGTTTATAAAATAACCTTGATAAATTATATATGCAAATCTTCCTTGGAAAATGATCTATCGATTAGTGAAAACCGCATGAAAATCCGTTCAGTAGTTTTTGAGTTTCGTGATATTTAAAATTGTTGTATTACTCCAGGTACCATGTGACTTCAAAATGGCCACCTCTGACGTCACAATCCAAGATGGCCTCAAGCACCCGTACTTATTAGCGCTCGTGTAAGTTTATTAACATAATTAACCTTTTTTCCCTTGAAATATATTACTTTATTTGTTATCTACTTGTTCCGTGTCACTTTGCTTAGTATTAGCACTCATGTCTCTAATAAACAACGCAACTAAACCTTAAGTTTCTCGTCATCTCTTATAAATGTCACTGAGACATTTATCACGAAATCTCTAAAATTATATGTCTAATTGACTTGAAATTTGGCATAGTTATACCTATTGCTACGTAGATGTCCACTGCGAACGGATTTCCTCATATTCCCATTGGATCGGAATATATAAGCATAAATCAATACTGTGAGATCGGCATACCTACTCGCTCACTAAAAACGGGTTTCCCATATTCCCACGGGACCTAGAACTACTCGGTATCACTGTGGAGAACAGCTTGTTATTATATAGCAATTTAATAGCGAAATATTGACCAAAATTGTGTTTGAATTCGTAAAAATATTCAGTGACCTTGAATGACCTCTGAAAGGTTTGATTAAGTATAAAGGTATTCAAAACGAATTGTAAACAACTATTTGAATTGCAAAATATTATACAGTTTAGAATTTTTTATGGCAGGGGTCGCCAGCTGGTGGCCCGCAAACCACTGCGGTGCGGCCCGCAATTATATAAATGACAGTAAACAAATATGGTTAAAAGTTATAAAATATAGTTTTCTCAAAGAAGAATAATGTGGCCCGCACCTCATGACATCTGTGGCCTACACCAATATCATGACATCTGGAGTTCGCACCAATATTCTCATGACATCTGTAGCTCGCACTGATATTTTTATGACATCTGTGTCCCATACAGATATTCTCATGACATCTGTAGCCTACACCAATATCTTGACATCTGGAGTTCGCACCAATATTCTCATGACATCTGTAGCCTACAACAATACCATGACATCTGGAGTTTGCACCAATATTCTCATGACATCTGTAGCCTACACCGATATCATGACATCTGGAGTTCGCACCAATATTCTCATGACACCTGTAGCCTACACCAATATCATGACATCAATAGCCTACACCAATATCATGACATTTGTAGTTCGCACCAATGTTCTCATGACATCTGTAGCCTACACTAATATCATGACATCTGGAGTTCGCACCAATATTCTCATGACATCTGTAGCCTACACCAATATCATGACATCTGGAGTTCGCACCAATATTCTCATGATATCCGTAGCCTACACCAATATCATGACATTTGTAGTTCGCACCAAAATTCTTATGACATCTGTAGCTGACACCAATATCATGACATCTGGAGTTCGCACCAATATTCTCATGCCATCTGTAGCCCGCAGCAATATCCTCATGATATATGTAGAACGTACTAATATCCTAATGACATCCGTGGCCCGGCCCGATATCCTCATGACATAAGAGATCATTTACCATACGCTTAACTAACAAGGCCTAATTTTTAAACCGAGAGAAAATATATTTTATAATTAATATGTAAAAGGATTTATTTAAAAGATGAAACATGTGGTCCGTTGCGCAATTAGTTTTATAAAAAAAAGTAGCCATTCAGTACTATCGCCTACGCGCCGCCATCTTGGTTCGATGACCTCGTGACATTGACATGGCGTCCCGCCAATTTACACACGGGACGCCATCGCACGTGAACCGCGGGATTCTTTACGAAAATAACGTTTTATTTTTATAACGAGCTACCATTATTCAATTCCCACTTTATTTATATATAGCAGCCTTTTAACGTCCCACTGCTGGGCACAAGGCTCCTCAATCATAGGTTTTATCTGTATGCGATACAAATTGAATTAAAAAAGCAATATATACCATTTCCTGTAAGATTTAAGTTTATCAATTGATAAATGTTAACCCCTTCCTGACCTATTATTGTTCGAACAATACTAGTTCACTACGCTTATTTGTAATAAAGTCATTCGCTGCATAATTTTGCCGCTAAATAGGCCTATATCAAATGCGTCTGACAAACGTACAATGAGTATCGAGTAAGCGTTCCACTGGCTTTTCTTTATTGATGTTATTTATATTTGAATTATAATAGCAGGCTATTAATGCTAATTTCTCTGCTGGTGTAGCAAGTGTAGCCCATATAAATCTATCTATCTATCTATCTCCGATTTCACCGCCTTTAAGTTGTATTTTAAATAAAATCTGTATCTGTCTCCTAAGTCCCATCTATATATAGATCAAAATGGATGCATGCAACGTCCCACAGATGGGCACAGGCTCGATCATAAGGGAGACACAAGTGCACTCTTTATTCCTCCTCTCTCGTAGTCCAATGTGACTGAAATCCAAATCTCATCGAGGGAAATCAGGTGCAGGAGACGGCTTAACGTCCTCTGCGAAGCAGGGGGGTGAAGCACACCGACAATAACACAACACAGGGCTAATACTACGTAAAGCTAATTTAGAGGCCGCAATTTTATTTTTGGGACTTTTGAGAGGAGTCAATAGAAGCTTAACCCCAAATTTGTGGGGTTACCGCCCTTAACCGGGTGCCATCTTGGAAAAAGTGGTGCAAACGTATTTTTAAAGGAATATGAAATATTCTAAATTTTATAAAACCCTTTTTCCAAGATGGCGGCCGGGGGACAAGGGCGGCAAACCCATAAACTTGGGGTTGAGCATCTATTGTCCCAAAAATAGAATTACGTCCTCTCGAACCCATGACCTCAAGTCTGTAGACAAACACTGACCACTAGATCGATGACGCGGTTTTAAGTTGGTCAATTGATAACATTATCATTTAATACGTGTTAAAATCCCACTTGACTTATATTTAAAAAAAAAACACACCTTTTTTTAATGCTTTAAAGAAGATAGATTATTGTAGTAAATTGTGTACGTTTAAAGTTGGTCAATTGATAAAATTATTATCTGTTAAAATACCACTTGACACACATTTGTTTCTATTTAATAAAAGGAATAATAATAATAAAGCCTTTATTTCCAATAGAGTCAGTTACGTAATTATTTAATTTTACTAAATTTATAACATATATATGTCGGAGGGCAGGTGTCTGTGGAACGCTGTCGCCGTCTATCGGCGTGGACAGAGTCAATGGTGGCAGTCTGGCGGGAGGCACTCGGCAGTTGTCGAGTAGCGCTCGACCGGAGCTGTCAACTGTTGAAACTGACGCGTTCCTAGCTATTAGTGTTAATGACTTTGTGTAAATTGATATCGGGAACATTAATTGATTGAACATTATAATCCGAGTTCATAAAGTGTTTGATTGCACCAACATTACCCATGAACGCCCACAGAATAAGAAATTAAATATTGGATCCAATTTATGGATCCAATTAATAACGATTTCGGCGGGGATCCCTACGCCCCTGTGCTTTATGCTTCTCGGTTCTCTCGTATTCTCCGACATATATATAAGATTTTACTTATCAAGTCGAATTTATAAAATAAAAAACAATTAGCAATTTCACAATGTAGATAAAAATTATAATGAACTGAAAATTATCTATGCCACCGTGTCTGTGCGGTTACAAGTTAATTTAACCGCAATCCATTGACATACAAGTTGAACCACGGCTCAAACTATTCTAATTGAACTCACTCTCATGTCCAATTAAAGTTTGATTGCTAATATTACATAACTGTATTTTAGTAAAGGCAATTCTTATATGCAAGCCGTGACGATCTAGTGGTAAAACTCGTTGTTTCTAGAACAGAGAGTAGCGGCATCGAATCTGAAACTGGGCCGTTAGACAACGTCTCTTTCGGAGATTAATAACGCTTAAGAAATGTATGGGAATGACGTTTCATATTGAAATATCGAAAAATAAAACGTCATTCCCATACATTTGTAAGCGTTAGTAATCTTCGAAAGTTACTTTGTCTACGGGACCTGATACAACTAAGTTGCTTTATAAAAAAACTTATTATGTACCCAATTGCTATTTAACATATCATTCGTAACAAACATAGAACAGCAATAAATAATTTATCTTTGAAATACCATCTTACAAGATTGTCATTTTAAACTTGAATCGTACGTATACATAGATGTCCGTCGTTATACATGCATTGTTATATATACATTTTATTCCTTAAAGTGAATCTCTTTAGGGATAGGTTATCACTTTCTAGATTACATAAACTTGAAATGAACACGAAGTTATTTTTAAGCAAGTGACAAATAGTTTCGAAGAGAAGAAAAGGTGTATTTTTAAGATAAGTTTTTATACACACACATAGCATCACGCCTCATTTCCATAGGGGTAGACAGAGACAACGTCCATCCACTTGTCATGATCCTTGCATATCTCTTTCGCTTCTTTCATTCTCATTAAACCTTTCATACGATTTCGTCGGTTTAGAATACTTTTGGCCTTATTNGAGAGGGGTGGCGAGCGCAGAAGCTCTGCCGAGGGGTGGGCCCGTAGAAGGGCCCTGCTGCGTCGGGGGAAAACGTTGCTCTAAGGGCGCCTCCTGCGAGGCTCGGACCTAGGCTTAGAGCAACGTTTGCTGCTGCTGAAAAGCACAATCGGACAGGTGTTTAATCTTGACGCCCATGGGTCCGCGACTAGTGGCCGCGGCCGGTGTGCGTCAGATAGCGGGGATCATTAAGCCATTTAGCTCAAGTCTCGTGCCTCTATATGGGTAACGCGATAGAATAACGATAGCGCGGGTTAATATACGGGTGGCGCCATCTAGTATGCGATGCGGTGACTAGTCTGTTCCAACATTTATTTAAAAATATCAATATAAGACTTCATCAACTGCCACGAGATCGGTATCTACGTGAGTGAAACCACAGGGCATTGCTAGTATTTCATAAAAAGACACACCTTTTTAAATGCTTTAACGAATTATTGATTATTTAACAAGTTATCATTTTAAAAATGTCACTTGCAATCACAGGAATAGGTTATTATAGTAAATTGTACACTGGCCTTTTAAGTTGGTCAATTGATAATATTATTATCAATTGAAATCCCACTTGACACATATTTATTTATATTTAATAAAATGAACACACCTTTTTTTTTACCTGATAGTGGCGAGGCTCAGTCATGGGCCCTACTCGGATAACGCNACTCGGCGCATCACACAATAGCAGAGTGTTCCGCATGGGGACCTCAGCGACACGTCTTGGTGTCGCTGATTGGAGGGAACCTCTCGTTGGTGAGCATAGTTGGCGCAATGCTTGCTAACGAGACGGACTGGAGGGCAGTTGCTACCTTCTGTGAATCCGTAATGTCGCTGAAGGAGGCTTCAGAGAGAGCGAGACAAAATGTCATCGGCTCTCCACCTATCCGACGTAGGTCGCGGAGTGGAGGTACCAGAGTGTATTGTGTACTCGTACCTCTGGTTCTCTACTCAGGGATGTCGAGGGTTCCGCTGGGTTTTAGTGGGTATTCTGATCTTTCAGTGAGTCCCACTCTCCCTACCCGGGGTGCGTAAATGCATTTCCCAGCGACAAAAAAAAAACACCTTTTTTTAATGCTTTAACGAATTATTGATTATTTAACAAGTTATCATTTTAAAAATGTCACTTGCAGTCACAGGAATAGGTTATTATAGTAAATTGTACACTCACCTTTTAAGTTGGTCAATTGATAATATTATTATCATCGAATACGTGTTTTAAAACCCACTTGACCTATAATTTGTTGTGTTGACTAAAATGACACACCTTTTCTAATGCTTTGTCCAAATAATTTTGGATTACTCAACAATTCATCCAAGTAAGTCACGTGCAGTCACAGGAAAAGGGTGTTATAGTAAATTGCTTGATCACCGTCACGTGTCTCTAACGTTTGTCACTCAATGATAACATGTTTGGAGAACACGTATCTGTGTTGGCAACAGTGTATCTATTAAATATACTAGCTGTTCTCCATGATGTTGCTCGCGTAGTTGCTGATTTTGTGGGGTTATGGACAAATACATACGAGAAGGAGACACTAAATATCAAGTCAATGGCAAATAGTTATGGAGGATTCCTTTTAAAGTATAGGTCGTCTATTTTTTATTATAGAAAGGCCACATGTCATGAGCACATTTTAGCATGCCACAAGTGTTATGGGTTTCTGAGGTCATGAACATATTTTAGCGAGCCATAAATATTATAAGAATAGTTTAGCTTCCCATAAATGTCATGGCCATATTTTTGCGTACCACAAATGTTATGAGAATGTTTTAGCGGGCCACAAATGTCATGTACAGATTTTAGCGTACCACAAATGTTATAAGAATATTTTAGCGTGAGACAAGTATCTTGAACATATTTTAGCGAGCCACAAACATCTATATCATATTTTAGTATGCCACAAATGTCACGTGCATATTTTAACGCCCCACAAATGTTATGAGAATATTTTAGCGGGCCACAAATGTCTTGAACATATTTTAGCGAGCCACAAACGTCTATATCATATTTTAGTATGCCACAAATGTCACGAGCACATTTTAACGTGCCGCAAATGTTATGAGAATGTTTTAGCGGGCCACAAATGTCTTGAACATATTTTAGCGAGCCAAAAATGTCTATAGCATATTTTAGCATACCACAAATGTCATAAGAATATTTTAGCGGGCCACGAATGTTGTATGACACTCTAACTCTTCCAGAGTCATCGCGCTACCATTTTAGACTGTATCAGCATCTTTTTTAGCTTAATTATTAGCTGTAGTCCCAGCTGCGTCCTCGCGTAGTTCCCGATGCCACGGGTTTATGAAAAAATCCGTACTTAGCGATAATCTACATCGCGAAAAGACACTAGATTACTACTATCACAAGAGGCAATCGAACCCATTACAGTTAAGAATCCACGTATAATCATTGGGAAATCGTATACTTTCATTCATTGCCAAGGTCATAGGAACTCCGCCAAGTGTGCCAACATTACGTCCGATATACGTTTACAAGGGTTACGTACACGTAATAGGCTTAACAAGTAAACCCTTTTACTACCTTATAAACTGACTGTTATGTAAAAAACTGACTAACTATCCATAAAACTAAAGGATCCAAATGATGACGACAAACTGCTTTGCAAGGAGAGGTCTTAGGTCCTAAATTCTAAATATTCTTTATTCAACTAGGCTCAAAAACACTTTTGAACCGTCAGTAGTCTGCCCAATGGTAACAAATCTACCAAGAGCTCATAAATTTGATTTCGTTGAGTAGAAACCGGCAAGAGACTCAGCGGTTACTATTTTTTCGGCAGCGCCGAATCCAACTCGGTTGGGCAGCGTTCGGGAAATTACGGCAGATTCTTTCGTCCAATATCCCTCAGTGTCTGATCACAAAGCTCTTCGAACAGTGCATGTTGCCATTGATGACCTACGGCTCCGAAACGTGGGCGCTGACTATAGGCCTCATACGAAATGAGGAGATCCGTAGCAGAATCCATAGTGTCACTGGGCGGGGCACACAGTTCGAAGGACCGATGGTCGTTGGGGCCCGAAGGTGCTGTAGTGACGACCCCGCACTGGGCGGCGCAGTTTGGGGAGACCCTTTTTTTTTTTTTTTTTTTT
>JACTOM010000204.1:239635-324194 GCA_015832385.1 Elymnias hypermnestra | reverse complement strand
AGGTCGGTCGACCCTAATACGGCCACTAGGGCAGATCTCTGCCTATCCCAACTGGGGCACACCGCAAGCGTGTGCTCCGCCGTGTCCACGGCGGATCCACACTCGTGGCATTCCTCAGTGGGCTCCCTACGGGCCACCCGGCATAGATACCTCCCGAAGCACCCGTGCCCCGAGAGGATCTGCGCCAAGTGGAAAGTGATCACGCCGTGACCACGCGACACCCACTGACCAAGGAGCGGAGACACGGCCTCGATCGTCGACCGCCCTGCGCTCGGGTCACTCAACCGGTCCCGCCACTTGGTTTGTAGGACCGCCTGCGCCTGGCGCAGCCAGTCCCTTTCGTCCCCTGGCGAAGGGGGGTCGCCTCTCTGACGGGCGTCCGCCCTCCGCCAATATACGTCCGAGTGTACTTGCGCGTCCAGCTCCCAGGGGGCGGTACTCGCTAATACGCATCCCGCCTCCCAGGATATGGTGCGGTATCCTCGGACGATCCTGACTGCCACGACTCGCTGCGCACCTCGCAGCAGAGCCTTCGAACGTGGCGTCAAATCTCCCGCCCAGATCGGGGCCCCGTACAGGGCCATCGATCGTACCACGCCTGCGTACAGGCGACGGCACCCTACCTGCGGCTTGCCGACGTTGGGCAGCAGTCTGCTCAACGCGCCAGCCGTCTTCATGAGCCTGGGAGCCAAGCGCTCGAAATGAGCCTCGAATTTCCATCTGCCGTCAAGCGTGAGACCCAGGTACTTGAGCGTACGCTGGATCTCGATGGAGATCCCCCCGACCACTAGACTCTCCCCCCCTGGGGGCGCTCTTCGCGGTCCATGGAAGCAGATGGCTGCCGACTTCTCTAGCGAGACCTCCAGCCCGAGCCGCCGGATTCTCGCAACTACCTGCGCGACGCCCGCTGTTGCGAGCACGCGCGCCTCTCTGAAAGTGCGTTCGCGGGCCGTTACGAGGGTGTCGTCGGCGTAACAAGTCACGCCGACGCCCCGCAAGAGGGCACCGCGAAGCACCCAGTCGTAGCCGATGTTCCACAGCAACGGTCCCAAAACCGACCCCTGCGGAACTCCGCACGTCATTTTTGGGGAGACCCTCCCACAAGGTGGACCGACGACATAAAGAGGGTTGCCGGTAGCTGCTAGAGCCAGGTGGCGCAGGATCGGTCCTTGTGGACGTCATCACGTGAGACCTATGTTCTGCAGTGGACGTCCATCGGTTGAAGCGACGAAGATATTTTTTTGGTTACATATAGTGTTACTGCACTGTACACTCTTGAGTTTACTATCATCTATTTGGATATTTGTACAAATTTCTATTGCATTTTGTAAAGTGAATTCAACATACTTAATTTTTGCCGAATTTAATATTAGATTATTAAAAGAAAACCAACGTGAGTCATTTGATAGAGTGCTATTTACATCATCATAATTTACCTCATCTCTATCAATTTTAAATAAAAAGGACTTTTCATCAGCAAATATCACATTCCTCTTTCACTGGTCATTTATATATATTATGAATAAAAAAGGGCCTGGAATTGATCCTTGTGGGACACCTTTTTGGTAGTTTATTTTGAAGATATTTCCTAATTTGTCACTTGGAAGTACAGTTAAACGCTATCGACTTCAATAGTGGAGTGATTAAGTGCTGCTGAAGCATTTCTACTGACTAACTGACTGTAATTTTGTTAAAGTAGACGAAACTCACTCAATTATGGATGAAACTTATACTTTGCCTCTTAATTTCTATTAGAAAAAAAAAACACACAGGATTTATTCTTATACTTTTTTATGAGGAAAGTATATCAATAATAATTTCGGCGCTAAATACATGATGCTTTCACTCTCTTCTATATCTCTATCTCTATTGCCTATCTCTATATCTTTATTAAATATAACCCAAGATGTATTTGGGGCCCTGGTAGATGAAGAAGTTTCATTTGCTATGTATACTTTGTTATTCAAAACTATTATCTCATTCACAATTTTGACGCCAAAAACATGTCTACGCTCTCTATCTCTCTCTTCAGTATCTCTATCTCTTTATAAAATATAATCCAAGGTATATTTGGGACCCTGATAGAATTAATAAGTTTCTTTTCTATACTTTTGGTATTAGATAAGTATGTCAATAATAATTTTGTCGCTAAGTACATGTTTGCCCCCCCCCCTCTCTTCCGTATATCTCTCTTTATGTCCATCTCTTTCTAAATGAGGACCCTGGCAGATGAAGAAGTTTCGTTAGCTGTGTATACTATATTATTAAAAAATACTGTCTCATTTACAACTTTGACGCCAAATCCATGTTTGCCCCCTCAGTCTCCGTATCTCTATCTGTCTTTCGTTTCTCTATCTCTTTTGAAATTGTAGCCCGAGATATATTTCGGACCCCGATAGAATGAAGTTCGTTTTGTATACTTTTGTATAAGACAAGTGTATTGACAATAATTTTGGCGCTAAATATATGTGTGCTTTCTCTTTTTCGTATCCCTATGTTTTTCTCGGAAACTCTATCTCTTTCATATTGGAACTCTGGCAGATGAAAAAGTCTCTTTCTTATCTCTGTCTCTCTTCGGTATCTCTTTCGCTTACTCGTAATTCTATCTCTTTCCTATCTTTATCTCTTTCTCGTAACTCTATCTCTTTCCCGTAACTGTATCTGTTTCGTATCTTTATCACTTTCTCGTAACTCTATCTCTTTCCCGTAACTGTATCTCTTTCGTATCTATATCTCTATCTCTTTCGTATTGGAACTCTGGCAGATGAAGAAGTTCTTTGCTATGCATACTTTGGTATTAAAAAATTACTCTCTTTCTTATCTCTGTCTCTCTTCGGTATCTCTTTCTCCTAACTCTATCTCTTTTCCGTAACTGTATATCTTTCGTATCTATATCTCTATCTCTTTCGTATTGAAACTCTGGCAGATGAAGAAGTTCTTTGCTATGCATGCTTGGTATTAAAAAATTACTCTCTTTCTTATCTCTGTCTCTCTTCGGTATCTCTTTCTCATTCTCCTAACTCTATCTCTTTCCCGTAACTGTATCTATTTCGTATTGGAACTCTGGCAGCTGAAGAAGTTCTTTTACTATGGATGGTTTGCTTTTAAAAAACTACTCTCTCTCTCTTTCTTACCTCCGTCTCTCTATCGTATCTCTATCTCTTCCTTAAACATAACCTCAACTCACTAGTTGTATATTACATGTAACAAAATAATATATTGTTTCAGACGTTGGTGTTTGTCATCTTTCTGGACAACAGCGTCTGTCATTCTCCACAGATTAATAACCGCGCCCATTCCACAGATTACGCAAAAAGGTACGATACCTTATTGTTAAATGTTGTATCTACTGTTTGTTCGCGTTAAGAATGCAGTGAGTCATTGTATTCTTAATTTCTAAGGTTGGAGTAAATGGAAACTTCTTTTGTGTAATTTGTATAAATTAATGATATTTTAGCAACCAAACCTCCTAAAACCCGTCCAGCGAGCTACGACCATTTGCATCCAGAACCGAGGGTAGATTGCGAAGTTTTACACACGCCTTCAGAACACACTTTGGACGTCATCTTCGTCCACGGACTTTATGGTGAGATATAATTGTTTTTTATACATTAACTCCATTACATTTAACGTGACCAATCTCAGAGGGAGATTAACCATCTTCAGTGAAGGTTAACCTCTCACTCATTTTACATTGCACTCTTTACTGTCTCACTCTCATCTTAAAAATTATGTGTGTATGTAACTGTTATAGAAATACATAGTTTCAGTCCAACATTAACCCTTGGGGTATATAACCCCTAGCTTACTAGGGGTTTACGTTATTACATTTGACCAAGTTTCATTAATTTGAAGTTTTTTGAAACTTTTCATGTAAAGCTAGTATTCCCAGTAATGTAGCCTGTAAATATGTTTTTTTTTTCCAGAAATACACAATTTTAGTTTAACATAATAACCCTTGGGGTATATAACCCCTATATTATTAGGGGTTTCCATTATTACATTCCACCAAGTTTCATTAATATAAAATATCAACAAAATCCTTCGAGTTTCGGAGGTAATCGCACTCAAACACTATGACAAGGATATTTTTATAAACTCTTGCGATTTTATCTATCCCTAAAAAATATTTATATATTTAGACAATATTTTAATAGATTTATTCGTTTATATCGAAAATATATTGTAAAAATTAATCATACAAATAAAGACCCGCGGAACGCTTACTCGTTGCTTACCGTACGTTTGCCAGTAATTGACATTATGCCGTTTTGGAGGCTAGTACACTCTCGAATTCCGACAACTAAGCATCGGCTGTGTCTGTGAGATTCGTTTTATCTATTTTAGCTGTGAAATAATAGATTATATTGTCTGTCATGAGTACTGATACTACGCAAACGAGTTAAATGTATTTTGCATTCAATTGTGAAACAATGCCTAAGGATGTTTTCACAGCCGTATCTAGAAAACAAACAATCACCTGGGACTTGATTGTCACTACGTAGAATCAACTCACATTTAGAAGGTTATAGTGAGTCAACCGTAAAAGATAGACATATGATGTTTTAGACTTTTTTATATACCTTTAAAAGGGCTACAATTATGTCATACGTAACTTTCGCGTATCTGTAACCGTTTACGTAGCGCACGCAACTGAAGCTCTCAATAAGAGGATTATTTCCAGTTTTTGCAACATTTTTCACTGTTGCTCCGCTCCTTTTGATCGTGATGTAATGTTTTATAGTCTGTAGCCTTCTTAGATAAATGGGCTATCTAAAACTGAAAGAATATTTCAAATCGGATCAATAGTTTCTGAGATTATTGCCTTAAAGCAAACATACATTATTTTAAAAGGTAGTACAGTTATTATACGTCTAGGGTGGAAAATAGGTCATTCCCGCCCGTGATATTTTCATCCCGCAATAAGAGAGATATTTTCTCACCGCCTGATGAAAAGTTCGCTTTTCGG
The DNA here is from genome assembly GCA_015832385.1 of Elymnias hypermnestra. Taxonomy (NCBI): domain Eukaryota; kingdom Metazoa; phylum Arthropoda; class Insecta; order Lepidoptera; family Nymphalidae; genus Elymnias; species Elymnias hypermnestra. The sequence continues at coordinate 319,225 of JACTOM010000204.1, read as the reverse complement.
ACAATGTATGCGGGAGAAAAGTGCTTAGTTCTCTCTCGGTTAGATTCCTTATCTTATCCTCCTCGTTACCTATCAAACACTTGTTTTTTGACAAGGCAATTGTAACGGGAGAAAAATAGAGCATTCTCTCCCGCGATTTTCTCACGTCCTAGCCAATAAGTATTCGAAATTACTAAAGGAGGTCTTAAAAGAAAACTCACTGACTTTTGTTTTTGTAATTTTGAAGCCAAATTGCCTATATATCAGATGTGACTGACAAACGTACGGTATGGATCGAGTAAACGTTCCGCGAGTCTTCGTTATTTGTATATAGAGTTTTGTTTTCTACATTACGCTGTTTATATTATTATATCTTTTAAAGTAATGAACAGATTTTGATGGAGTTTTCACAAATAGATAGAGCGATTAAATAGGAAGATATAAATGTACAATAATTATATGTTGTATATATGTGCGATTAAATCGCAAACGCTGACTAAACCTTAAAAGATAGATCAAATCAATGTTCTACAAATTTGTAGATCATGAAAAGATCTATAACAAAGTCTCTGGTAGTATATCTTTATCTTTAAAGGATAACTCACAGTGTTCGTTTTTATCTTTTGCATATTACTTTCTCATGTGCCCTTAATAGTGATGTTATAGTGGATATCTTTGGAGATATCAGTGATTTAACAAGCGAAGGTGCAGCGAAGTGAAATGTCATTTATGACACTTTCAACCCTTTGAGCCGTTTAAGCCAATTGCGTAATGAAAGATGGTAATATGATTATGCAGTAACCGAAGCCGTTTATGTATAAATAGCTCAATGTCAGTCTGTACGTACAGTGTCAAGGTTGATTGGATTTGTTTCTAGTGGCTTTTGTCGCTTAATATTAGTAGTCATGCCTCTGTTTATACATATAGTGTTTTTGGAATTTCCTGTTCCCTTATACAATCACGGTGAAGGGAGAGGGAGACAGAGAGAGAGAGAGAGAGAGAGAGAGAATGCACTTTATTGTAAACCAATACAGTAAATGAATTGTTTTATCTAAGTTTATTATGCGTTTGGAATTTCCTGTTCCCTTATACAATCACGGTGAAGGGAGAGGGAGACAGAGAGAGAGAGAGAGAGAGAGAATGCACTTTATTGTAAACCAATACAGTAAATGAATGGTTTTATCTAAGTTTATTATGCGTTTGGTATTTACTGTTCCCTTTTTATTACATTTTGTCCGTCTGTTTGTCTCGGTTAATCTCTGAAATGGATTTAGGCAGAGAGTAGTTTTGTATGAGTTTGGAATTTCCTGTTCGTTATATAAATTATATAATATTATGTCTGTCTGTTGGTCGTGGTTAATCTCTGGAACGGTTTGACCGATTTATATGAAACTTTGACTGGCTGATAGTTTACTAACTTAGTACACTTTAATTTTTAGAAAAAGGCAACCGGAATTACGCATGGAATTTCCCGTTTACGTATAGAAATCAAATTTGGAGTGTCTGTTTTCAAATTAAATAACTTTAAAAAAATTATTATAAAAAAAAATGGAATTGTGTCTGTCTGTTGTTCTCGGTCTACTTTAACTAACGGTGTAAGAGAGAGAGAGAGAGAGAGAGTATTGTACACCATAAACTGTACATGAAATATAATATACAAAAACTTAGGCCACATTTTCTTTTAAGTTTATTGTGTTTGGAGTTTCTTGTTCCCTTTGAAATTTGATATATTATATTACATTTATCTGTTTGTTTGTCTCCATTAATCTCTGGAACGGATTGACCGATTTTAAAAGGACTTTTACTCGGGAGAGATTAAAAGAAAAGGAGAGGGAGATAGGCGAGAGAGACTTTATTAGATTGAGAGAAAGAGAGGGATATAAGGAAAGAGATATATTAAGATTGAGAGAGGGAGAAAAAGATAGGGGAGGGATATTAAGAGAGGACGATAGGGGAAGATATATTAAGAAGGTGAGAAAGAAAGCGAGATGGGGAGAGATATATTAAGAGAGAGGGACAGGGTGATAAGGGGAGAGCTAGAGTAAGATAGGGAGAAGAAAAGGGAGATAGGGGGAGAGAGGTATTGAGAGAGAGAGAGGAGGAGTGGGAGAGAGACTACATTCTATTGTACACGAAAAGTAGTACACTGAATATATACAAAAAAGGCTACTTTTTCTTTTCATTAGTTATATGTTTTAAGTATACTCGTTTGAAATTTCCTGTTCCCTTTAAAAATATATATATTATATAAGCGACCAATATTTTAATGTCTGCTTTTAATTGCAATTACTTTTGACTAAATGCATATGAAAATTTTGTCTGTTTATTTGTCTCGGTTGATCTCTGAAACGGATTGGCCGATTTTGATAAAACTTTTTTTAACTTTCAAATGACATCTTTCAATTGAATAATAAACACTATTTTATATTTACTTTGAAATCAAAATTTTGTCCGTCTGTTTGTTACGACCAATCTCTGAAACGCGAACTCTTTAATATACCTTTTTTTTAGCTTCTACATAGCATCTTTGCTGGTGGAAAGGTAACTAGCCACGGCCGAAGCCACCCAATACTCTAGATACATTAAAGATTGAAATAGATAGCAGTTTTCTAAATTTGCCCCCCAGTGAAGGTCATCACAAGGTCATAAAACACTTTCCTTGTTATTGTACACTCTAAGAAGGTATTTCTATTACAGGATCATTAGGAAACACTTGGAGACAAGGAGAATGGCAGACCAAATACGAAAAGGGACCCAAAAAGGTCCCTTTAAGACGCCCACATTCCATATCAACCTGCAAATGCACGGAATACACGGAGAAGTGTAGAAGTGTTACAAAAAATTGTACAAGTGATAACAAAAACGATGAAAGTGTTACGAGAAACAATGAAAGTGTTACGAAAAACCACAAAAGTGTTGAAAGTGATAACAAAAATCAATTCAAAGATGATGTAGTTAAACATAACAGTATACCAAATGACAATAACATGAAGATACAATATAATTACAACGAAAGTGACGAAAGTGCAAATATAGATTATAGAATCGCATCGTGTAGTGTACCAAGTGACAGAGTTTCTATCGATAATCAATACGGACAGTGTACAGAGGACATAAAACTCATGGGAGTGAATGGGAACCTTTATGTGTTGCCAAAAGATAACTTGTTTATAACAGAAAAGTTTTATAATAATACACTTTTAGATGATATCGGGAGTTACGAAACACAAGCCCAGTTTGTTAAAGATTTATTTGAAAACAGTGTCAAAAGTGATAAAGTGAAAAGTGTATCAAGTGAAGTGAAGTCTAGTGATTGTAAGTGCGGTGTGGAGTGTCAACCGGGGTGTGGGTGTGTTTGTGACGACTGCTATTCACCCTGCTGGCCCAGGGATTGGATCAGAGTGGATTATCCCGGAGCTAGAGTCATCTCTATTAATTATACAAGCGACCCTTATTTGTGGAGACCTCTCTGGGTCAAGGAGAGTAAGAGGTGAGTTGAAAATAATACACACTTTTAACAAAAATCTTTAATCACTTCGTGTCTACGTTTATAATATTTTAACAGTTTTTATTTAAAATCGTAAACTTTGTTTTATATTTGCACGTTTAAAAAAAACACTTTTGACAAAAATCTTTAATTACTTAATAAAAGCAGCAATAAATAATACGACTAACATCATTTTGATTTTGTTTTGTTTAATATCGTATACACTTTTAACAAAAATCTTTAATTACTTTGTAAAGCACCAAAAATTCAATATGATAACATTTTAAAGGTTTGTGTTTGAAATCTAAAACTATTTTATATATTTGCACTTTTAAAGACAAAAACACTTTTAACAAAAATCTTGAACAAGTTTTAAAAAATACCATAAATTCTACAACGACCAATAACATTTTCACGTATTTTGTTTGCAATCATATACTCTGTAGATATATTTACACTTTTGGCAAAAATCTTTAATTACTTAATAAAAGCAGCAATAAATAATACGACTAATATCATTTTGATTCTGTTTTGTTTAATATCGTATACACTTTTAACAAAAATACAATTTTGACTATTTTTGTTTTAAAGTGTACTGTATGTAAGTTCATTTACACTTTTAACAAAAATGTTACTCTAAAAATACCGAAAATACCAATAAAACTAATACCATTTTGACGTTTTTTTCTTTGTTTAAAATCGTCTACTTTATACATATATTTACACTTTTAACAAAAATCTTTAATTACTTCTTTAAACAGCAAAAATACAATAAGACAACATTTTAAAGGTTTGTGTTTGATATAGTATTTTCTTTTAAATGTTTGCGCTGTTAAAGATAGAAAACACTTTTAACAAAAATCTTGAACAATTTTAAAAATTACCATAAATTTTACAACGACCAATAACATTTTCACATGTCATGTACTCTGTAGATATATTTACACTTTTAACAAAAATGTTACTCTAAAAGCACCAAAAATTCAATACAACTTTTTAGACTTTTTTGTTTCCAAGTATTTTGTCTGTAAGTTCATTTACACTTTTAACAAAAAATAAAACACTTTTAATTAAATCTTTATATACTTACTTTTGTAAAAGACCTGTAGAAGATACTCTGTACACTTTTGACAAAAATCTTTAACAACTTCACAAAAATACCAAAAAATTCTATATAATTTTCACGTATTGTGTTTAAAATCGTACACTCTATAGTTATATTTACACTTTTAACAAAAAACCAAATTTTTTCATAGAACCTCTGAAGCAAAAACTCAATTCTATTTTGAAGTGATAAAAAGAGGTGTCTTTTTTGGTATTGTGGTAGCTAGCCACGACCGAAACCTCTCACCAAAACTAGACCCAACATAATAGATAAAATAATTTCATAACCGGGAATCGAACTCGTGACATCCACTTCTTCTTTTTGACGTGATAACGTGTTATGACAGTAAGGAATAACCTAGACCAAGCGTCCAAACGAGAGAGCGATAGAAGCGATAGAGAGGCGCGATCGGCCTAACTCCATTGATTATTACAACAACTACTTTGGCCTGATATCGTATTATATCGTAATCGTGACTAATTGTCACCTTCCGCCTGAGAAAAGCGTCCCAGCGATACATAGGCACGATCGGCCTAATCTTATAGATATGCCCTAAAAAGATATACCAATTTTTTTATTAATATAGTTCATAAAAGCCGTGATGGTTATAGACTCCGTCTCCATGAGCGAGCTGAGCAAATGATGTCACAGTTGCTGGGGCTGGGCGTGGGCAAGAGGCCCATCGTGTGGGTGGGACACTCCAAAGGGGGGCTGTTCATCAAGAAGATATATTGCGAGGGTAAGTGACTTTACTTTTGGACGGTTTAACCCAATTAGGACTCGAACCCAGGTCATCTGCTAACGAAGTCAGAAATATATAAAAAAAAATGTTTCTATATAAAAAAATATTGTTTTCAGCATATGAAGCCCACGTTAAACTAGAAAAACAAAGAATAACCAAAGAAAATAACGACAATAATACAGAACCAACTAAAAACAATACAGTTGACAAACATACAGACACACAAACAGACAAAAACAATGAATCTGTATCTATAGATAACAATTTAAATGGAAAAGATGAAACAAATGTATATAACAATACAGAAATCAATGAAGCTAATGTAGCTCTTGATCATACAGATAAACAAACAGACAAAACCAATAAATCTGAAGCTACAGATAACAATATATTCGAAAGAAATGAAACAAATCTATATAACAATACAGAAATAATTGAAGATAATGTAGCTCTTCAACATACAGACACACAAACAGACAAAACTAATGAAGCTGTGTCTATATATAACAATTTAAATAAAACAGATAAGCAAAATCTATATTACGACGCAGAAATCAATGTAGATAATATAGTTGTTCAACATACAGACAAACAAACAGACAAAACTAATAAATATGTATCTATAGATAACAATTTCAATGAAATAATCAAAGTTAATGAAGATAAGGAAAAAGTAGATATAAAAGAAAAGAAAGATAACGTAGATGGTTTCGAAGATAGTTCTATATTTACTAATAAAGAGGATAAAAGAACAGAAAACGATAAAACTAATGAATATACAGACAAAATCAATGATTTTATATATAGAGATGCGAATTCAAATGAAATAATCAAAGTAAATGAAGAAGACAAAGAAGAAATGAAAGAGAACGTAAATGATTTCGGTGAAAATGAAGTAAAAACAGAAAAGAAAGAAGAAAAGATAGAGAAAGTTAATGATATTGATGGCAGTTCTGCATTTAATGATATAGATGAGAATAGAATAGAGGAGGAACATAAAGAGAAATCTTATGAAGATAAAGAAGTAAAAGAAGAAGATGAAGACGTGAAAGATGTAAATGGAAACATTCCTAATGTAAATATTGAAGAAGATAAAGATTCTTCAGAGACGAATGGTAAGTTTTTGACAGTTATAATGCCCTTCATTGCTTTAATGGTGAGTTTATTCATTACTCTGTGTCGCTTATTAATTCTGTAACTACTATGTAATCTATGGTTACAAAATGCGAAATAGTTTCATTACTCTGTGCTATATTAACATTCGTATATCTGCATCTGTGTGAGTTAGTCTGTGGGAAGTGTTAAGTACTCTATGCCTCAGCAATATCACAGATTAGTTATATAGGATATTTGGAGCTGTTTTTACATTATTCTGTGGCAAAGTAACATCTGAATCTAGCCTGGGACTGTTAGCTACTCTGTTACATTATAATGCGGGCTTTATTACTCTGTGCTCCAGCCGTCTTTACAGCAACTGACTGTTTATTCAGAGCGTCTAGAGCTGCGAGCTAGTCTATGGCGTCAGAGTGCGGGGTTCATGTTCTACTCTGTGCCGCACCGGGGTTCCCCGCTGGCAGACATCAAAACCCCCATCACTGCACGGAGCATCGAACTCATGGAGATTTGCAAAGGTATTTTTTAGTTAGTGTGGGTTTTTGCACTAAATCCTCCTTCTATGTGCGACGATAGGAGAGAGGAATATTGTAGCTTATACCCACCACGCTGCTTTAATGTTGGCGTTGTAGCAGCCTTTTTTCTATTTGAATATATAAAATGTTTCCCAGACTGTCCCCTGGTGCTGTCGCTGCAGGAGCAGTGGGCGGTAGCCACAGCGCCCGCCACGCCTGCCGTGCGCAGCCTGGTGGAAACCTGCCGCACATTGATGTCCGTACTGTACCTTCGCATCGTCAGCGTCGACTCTGCAGGTGCTTCACTATTAAGTTCCCAACTGTGGGATATGATATGCTATTGGTATAGTGAAATTTGCTGCGAAGCCTTTGCCCAAAAGTGGGATAAATTACAAATGTTTAACAATGTGAAATCTAGCTAATTTTTACAAACTCCTGACGTTGTGGGTTAACATACTATAAGATTTCTTATTAGTGAAACTTTTGCCCAGCTGTGGGATCATGGACCTGTATAAAAACTGCTAATATTTCTACAATAGAATGCGAATGCGGTTTAGACACTTATTATAAGTAAGTATAATCCAATAGTGGGATTATGGGCCAACATACTCTGTATTCATTTTTATAAGTGGCCTTTGCCCAGCCGTGGGATTACTATTGACCTTTGTAGATCCCACAATTAGTTTAGTATAAGAACTTTCTATCTAAAAAACTTTTGTCCAACAGTGGGATTATATTTATTTCATAACGAGGTCTTTGCCCACTAGTGGGATAACATCACTAAAGACCTTGTGACATGTAGATCCCACTAGAGATTTAGTATGAACATGTTAAAAAACTTTTGCCCAACAGTGGGATTATATTTATTTTATAACGAGACCTTTTCCCAACAGTGGAATAAGCGCTAATGTGGCATGTAAAACTTTTGCCCACTCGTGGGACTAACCGTGGGCTAAAATATTAAATAATAAGAGATTTAGACGCCTTATGTCAAATGTTTGCCCATTTGTGGGATAGTGGGAAGCGTCATTATTTTGCCCAGCTGTGGGATGATAGACTGCTGTACATCTAATGACATTTGTATACCTCAGAAGTCCTTTGTTTAAGCAACTGAACCCTTTTGTATTAAAGAAGCGTTTGCCCAACAGTGGGATTAAATCTGTTAACACTTCTAGATCCGGGTATCGGGGCTTTAAACGGTGTGGATGTGGACCACCGGGAGATCTGCAAACCCTCCAGCAGGAACTGCCTCCTGTACCGGGAGCTGGTGGCCCTCGTGGACTCAGCGCTGGGCGCCCACACCGTGGGCAAACAGTGACACGTGGGAAGCAACATATATATAAGAGAAAAACCACTCCCACATCACGAAATCTTCGAATAAAATTAACTTCAAATTCGCCACAGTTGTTTATGTCGCAACGTAGACGCTCACTGATAACCAGTTACCTCATTTGATATAAAAGAAAAACGATCAGTTATAAACCCATCACAAGATGTCCAAATCTTTTATTAATTGGCATACATGTTTTATTAGTGACGTAGACGCTCACTGAGAACGGCTTATCCTATAATCGCACGGGAACGGGTATAACAACGAACAACGATCACTGCGAAATCTCGTCTGGCAGATTGTAATTAGTCTTGATGCAACGCAGACGCTCACTATGAACGGGTTCGCCAACGGGATCAATTACTGCGAGTCCTTCTAAACTATTAGCTTGATTTACTTGAATATTTATATACTTTTTTGCGCTACGTGCCCGCTCACTGAGAACGGGATCAATACTCCCACGGAATCGGGATATATGTACGAAAAACGATCACTAACAAACCGAATTCGTATTTCATTCGCGACGTAGACGCTCAATGAGAACGGGATTACTCATATTCCCTCGGGATAGGGGTATATAACAACAACAACGAGCACGGCGAAATCGCCTCTGACTGATTTCAAATTCGACAAATTATTAATAGTCTTTTGGCAACGTAGACGCTCACAAAGAACGCGATTTAGATGTGCAAGCGAAAACTATTAGCTTGATTGAATTGATATTTTCTATACTCATTATTATCGCGACGTACACGCTCACTGAGAACGGGTTTTCTTAAACTCGTCGGGATATATAAATGTAACAACAATGATTGCGAGTACTCTAACGAACTCCTTCCGTAATGTAAATGCTCACTAAGAACGGGATATATAAAAACGACCATTTACTTTAAAGATCTAAACTACTCGTCTAATTAACTTGAATTTTATTTTTATTTATGTCTTGTCGCAACGTAGACGTTCATTATGAACATATTCATACAAGATCGAAGTGCATAAGCGATAAACTGCCACTTACTGTGTTAAAAATACAAAGTGGGTCACGCGATTATCTACAAATTGTCGCAACGCAGACGCTCACTAAGAACGGATTCCATATTCCCACGGCATCCGGAAATACTAATCTTTTAAATAAATCTACAAATTGTCGCAACGTAGACGCTCACTGAGAACGGACTCCATATTCCCACGGCATCCGGAAATACTAATATTTTAAATAAATCTACAAATTGTCGCAACGCAGACGCTCACTACGAACGGATTCGGAATATATATGAACAGCAAATGGATGTGTTACTAACAGATAGATGATATTTTTAATAAATCTATTATACACGATGCATTTTTATTTACAAATCCACTTGTGATAAGAAAAGATCCGGAAATCATTTGCCATGCTGAGCGTGTTATTAGTACTCACTCATTATCATTGTAAACATCAATTAGTAGACAAGGTTCGCTACAATAAACAAGCTAGTTAAGTTAACGACCCTCTCACACCCTCCACGTCTCATCCCTACCACATCGTCCTATATAATTACTCCCTCTCATTCCCAATTACACACACATTCTATATCCAACACTCTTAGATCTAACATTGTAACTATGTTTCTCATTGTTTCTCATTAATGTTTCTCATTACTCTGTTTCTCATTACTGTTTCTCATTACTCTGTTTCTCATTCTTTCTCATTAATGTTTCNGAAATTACTGACACTAGCAATAAATACGTGACAGAATTAATCAATAACTGTCACAGTCTGAAAAACTGACACATTTTAAGAAATTACTGACACTAGCAATAAATACGTGACAGAATTAATCAATAACTGTCACAGTCTGAAAAACTGACACATTTTAAGAAATTACTGACACTAGCAATAAATACGTGACAGAATTAATCAATAACTGTCACAGTCTGAAAAACTGACACATTTTAAGAAATTACTGACACTAGCAATAAATACGTGACAGAATTAATCAATAACTGTCACAGTCTGAAAAACTGACACATTTTAAGAAATTACTGACACTAGCAATAAATACGTGACAGAATTAATCAATAACTGTCACAGTCTGAAAAACTGACACATTTTAAGAAATTACTGACACTAGCAATAAATACGTGACAGAATTAATCAATAACTGTCACAGTCTGAAAAACTGACACATTTTAAGAAATTACTGACACTAGCAATAAATACGTGACAGAATTAATCAATAACTGTCACAGTCTGAAAAACTGACACATTTTAAGAAATTACTGACACTAGCAATAAATACGTGACAGAATTAATCAATAACTGTCACAGTCTGAAAAACTGACACATTTTAAGAAATTACTGACACTAGCAATAAATACGTGACAGAATTAATCAATAACTGTCACAGTCTGAAAAACTGACACATTTTAAGAAATTACTGACACTAGCAATAAATACGTGACAGAATTAATCAATAACTGTCACAGTCTGAAAAACTGACACATTTTAAGAAATTACTGACACTAGCAATAAATACGTGACAGAATTAATCAATAACTGTCACAGTCTGAAAAACTGACACATTTTAAGAAATTACTGACACTAGCAATAAATACGTGACAGAATTAATCAATAACTGTCACAGTCTGAAAAACTGACACATTTTAAGAAATTACTGACACTAGCAATAAATACGTGACAGAATTAATCAATAACTGTCACAGTCTGAAAAACTGACACATTTTAAGAAATTACTGACACTAGCAATAAATACGTGACAGAATTAATCAATAACTGTCACAGTCTGAAAAACTGACACATTTTAAGAAATTACTGACACTAGCAATAAATACGTGACAGAATTAATCAATAACTGTCACAGTCTGAAAAACTGACACATTTTAAGAAATTACTGACACTAGCAATAAATACGTGACAGAATTAATCAATAACTGTCACAGTCTGAAAAACTGACACATTTTAAGAAATTACTGACACTAGCAATAAATACGTGACAGAATTAATCAATAACTGTCACAGTCTGAAAAACTGACACATTTTAAGAAATTACTGACACTAGCAATAAATACGTGACAGAATTAATCAATAACTGTCACAGTCTGAAAAACTGACACATTTTAAGAAATTACTGACACTAGCAATAAATACGTGACAGAATTAATCAATAACTGTCACAGTCTGAAAAACTGACACATTTTAAGAAATTACTGACACTAGCAATAAATACGTGACAGAATTAATCAATAACTGTCACAGTCTGAAAAACTGACACATTTTAAGAAATTACTGACACTAGCAATAAATACGTGACAGAATTAATCAATAACTGTCACAGTCTGAAAAACTGACACATTTTAAGAAATTACTGACACTAGCAATAAATACGTGACAGAATTAATCAATAACTGTCACAGTCTGAAAAACTGACACATTTTAAGAAATTACTGACACTAGCAATAAATACGTGACAGAATTAATCAATAACTGTCACAGTCTGAAAAACTGACACATTTTAAGAAATTACTGACACTAGCAATAAATACGTGACAGAATTAATCAATAACTGTCACAGTCTGAAAAACTGACACATTTTAAGAAATTACTGACACTAGCAATAAATACGTGACAGAATTAATCAATAACTGTCACAGTCTGAAAAACTGACACATTTTAAGAAATTACTGACACTAGCAATAAATACGTGACAGAATTAATCAATAACTGTCACAGTCTGAAAAACTGACACATTTTAAGAAATTACTGACACTAGCAATAAATACGTGACAGAATTAATCAATAACTGTCACAGTCTGAAAAACTGACACATTTTAAGAAATTACTGACACTAGCAATAAATACGTGACAGAATTAATCAATAACTGTCACAGTCTGAAAAACTGACACATTTTAAGAAATTACTGACACTAGCAATAAATACGTGACAGAATTAATCAATAACTGTCACAGTCTGAAAAACTGACACATTTTAAGAAATTACTGACACTAGCAATAAATACGTGACAGAATTAATCAATAACTGTCACAGTCTGAAAAACTGACACATTTTAAGAAATTACTGACACTAGCAATAAATACGTGACAGAATTAATCAATAACTGTCACAGTCTGAAAAACTGACACATTTTAAGAAATTACTGACACTAGCAATAAATACGTGACAGAATTAATCAATAACTGTCACAGTCTGAAAAACTGACACATTTTAAGAAATTACTGACACTAGCAATAAATACGTGACAGAATTAATCAATAACTGTCACAGTCTGAAAAACTGACACATTTTAAGAAATTACTGACACTAGCAATAAATACGTGACAGAATTAATCAATAACTGTCACAGTCTGAAAAACTGACACATTTTAAGAAATTACTGACACTAGCAATAAATACGTGACAGAATTAATCAATAACTGTCACAGTCTGAAAAACTGACACATTTTAAGAAATTACTGACACTAGCAATAAATACGTGACAGAATTAATCAATAACTGTCACAGTCTGAAAAACTGACACATTTTAAGAAATTACTGACACTAGCAATAAATACGTGACAGAATTAATCAATAACTGTCACAGTCTGAAAAACTGACACATTTTAAGAAATTACTGACACTAGCAATAAATACGTGACAGAATTAATCAATAACTGTCACAGTCTGAAAAACTGACACATTTTAAGAAATTACTGACACTAGCAATAAATACGTGACAGAATTAATCAATAACTGTCACAGTCTGAAAAACTGACACATTTTAAGAAATTACTGACACTAGCAATAAATACGTGACAGAATTAATCAATAACTGTCACAGTCTGAAAAACTGACACATTTTAAGAAATTACTGACACTAGCAATAAATACGTGACAGAATTAATCAATAACTGTCACAGTCTGAAAAACTGACACATTTTAAGAAATTACTGACACTAGCAATAAATACGTGACAGAATTAATCAATAACTGTCACAGTCTGAAAAACTGACACATTTTAAGAAATTACTGACACTAGCAATAAATACGTGACAGAATTAATCAATAACTGTCACAGTCTGAAAAACTGACACATTTTAAGAAATTACTGACACTAGCAATAAATACGTGACAGAATTAATCAATAACTGTCACAGTCTGAAAAACTGACACATTTTAAGAAATTACTGACACTAGCAATAAATACGTGACAGAATTAATCAATAACTGTCACAGTCTGAAAAACTGACACATTTTAAGAAATTACTGACACTAGCAATAAATACGTGACAGAATTAATCAATAACTGTCACAGTCTGAAAAACTGACACATTTTAAGAAATTACTGACACTAGCAATAAATACGTGACAGAATTAATCAATAACTGTCACAGTCTGAAAAACTGACACATTTTAAGAAATTACTGACACTAGCAATAAATACGTGACAGAATTAATCAATAACTGTCACAGTCTGAAAAACTGACACATTTTAAGAAATTACTGACACTAGCAATAAATACGTGACAGAATTAATCAATAACTGTCACAGTCTGAAAAACTGACACATTTTAAGAAATTACTGACACTAGCAATAAATACGTGACAGAATTAATCAATAACTGTCACAGTCTGAAAAACTGACACATTTTAAGAAATTACTGACACTAGCAATAAATACGTGACAGAATTAATCAATAACTGTCACAGTCTGAAAAACTGACACATTTTAAGAAATTACTGACACTAGCAATAAATACGTGACAGAATTAATCAATAACTGTCACAGTCTGAAAAACTGACACATTTTAAGAAATTACTGACACTAGCAATAAATACGTGACAGAATTAATCAATAACTGTCACAGTCTGAAAAACTGACACATTTTAAGAAATTACTGACACTAGCAATAAATACGTGACAGAATTAATCAATAACTGTCACAGTCTGAAAAACTGACACATTTTAAGAAATTACTGACACTAGCAATAAATACGTGACAGAATTAATCAATAACTGTCACAGTCTGAAAAACTGACACATTTTAAGAAATTACTGACACTAGCAATAAATACGTGACAGAATTAATCAATAACTGTCACAGTCTGAAAAACTGACACATTTTAAGAAATTACTGACACTAGCAATAAATACGTGACAGAATTAATCAATAACTGTCACAGTCTGAAAAACTGACACATTTTAAGAAATTACTGACACTAGCAATAAATACGTGACAGAATTAATCAATAACTGTCACAGTCTGAAAAACTGACACATTTTAAGAAATTACTGACACTAGCAATAAATACGTGACAGAATTAATCAATAACTGTCACAGTCTGAAAAACTGACACATTTTAAGAAATTACTGACACTAGCAATAAATACGTGACAGAATTAATCAATAACTGTCACAGTCTGAAAAACTGACACATTTTAAGAAATTACTGACACTAGCAATAAATACGTGACAGAATTAATCAATAACTGTCACAGTCTGAAAAACTGACACATTTTAAGAAATTACTGACACTAGCAATAAATACGTGACAGAATTAATCAATAACTGTCACAGTCTGAAAAACTGACACATTTTAAGAAATTACTGACACTAGCAATAAATACGTGACAGAATTAATCAATAACTGTCACAGTCTGAAAAACTGACACATTTTAAGAAATTACTGACACTAGCAATAAATACGTGACAGAATTAATCAATAACTGTCACAGTCTGAAAAACTGACACATTTTAAGAAATTACTGACACTAGCAATAAATACGTGACAGAATTAATCAATAACTGTCACAGTCTGAAAAACTGACACATTTTAAGAAATTACTGACACTAGCAATAAATACGTGACAGAATTAATCAATAACTGTCACAGTCTGAAAAACTGACACATTTTAAGAAATTACTGACACTAGCAATAAATACGTGACAGAATTAATCAATAACTGTCACAGTCTGAAAAAGTGACACATTTTAAGAAATGACTGACACTAGCAATAAATGCGTGACAGACTTTACAAATTATTTAAGTAATAACTGACACTAGCAATAAATACGTGACAGAATTAATCAATAACTGTCACAGTCTGAAAAACTGACATATTTAATAAAAGTGACACAAGTACAATATAAATGCCGCTACAAGAACTATCTGACACAGGTAAGGAAGAAAGTGACAGAAGCAAGAATTAATCTTACAATTTCATTAATTAATTAATATTAGAATAATAATAATAATATTTGGTTTCATTTCATTTAATGTTTATTAATACTGAAATTAATTTTCCACATATCTTTAAAAATAAATCTGTGATCTTTTTCTTTATATAGAAAAGATAGAACTCCCAAGTCTAAATTTAGATGTTTTTAGTTTGGAAAACCCTTAACATAACCGACATCGAAGTGAAAGTTTAATTCTTATAATGTTAATAGAGAAAAGGGTGCCAATTTAATCAGTTTAGTTTGAAGAACCCTTGACCAAATTGAAACTAAAACGAAGTTATAATTTTTTCTAATATTGATAGACAAAAGGGTGCAGATTTAACCAGTTTAGTTTGAAGAACCCTTGACCAAATTGATACTAAAACGTAATTATAATTTTTTCTAATGTTAAAATAATCAAAAGGGTGAAAGTTTAGTTTGAAAAACCCTTGGTGTAGGTGATAATAAGATTAATGCAATTTGATAATAAATCGAACCTTTAAACTCCATTTAGTTTATATTGGAGAACTCTTAACTAAAACTGACACTAAAATATTAAGGTGAGTAGCAGGCTGCTAACGTTCCACTGCTCTGTGCCCAACAGTGGGAATCCCTCACTCATAGGAGAGCGGGTTTTTAGAGCATAGACCCGCCACGCTGCTCTATCGCTATATAAATGATACTTAAATGAAATTGTACTTATACTTTTTATGGTAATAAGATAAGATAAGAAAAGAAGTTACTTAAGATTCTAGGGTTTCTAAACCAAAATTAGTTTAGTTTGGGGAACCCTTAAGTAAGTGGCTGCCTATTATTAGCGTATGCAATTGTATTTGTTACTATTTTTATAATACTATTTATCTAAATATAATTATTTATGATACCAAAATGAAATTGTACTTCTTATCTTTTTTTATGGAGATAAGATAAAGGAATTTAAGAGAAATGATTCTATTTTAGGAGACATGATTCTAGGGTTCCTAAATCTAAATTGATTTAGTATGGAGAACTCTTCACTAAAATAAAGTTGTGTANACGTGACAGAATTAATCAATAACTGTCACAGTCTGAAAAACTGACACATTTTAAGAAATGACTGACACTAGCAATAAATACGTGACAATTTACAAATTATTTAAGTAATAACTGACACTAGCAATGAATTAATCAATAACTGTCAGTCTGAAAAAGTGACAGAAGCAAGAATTAATCTTACAATTTCATTAATTAATTAATATTAGAATAGTAATAATAATATTTGGTTTAATTTCATTTAATGTTTATTAATACTGAAATTAATTTTCCACATATCTTTAAAAATCTGTGATCTTTTTCTTTACGATTTCTTTATATAGAAAAGATAGAACTCCCAAGTCTAAATTTAGATGTTTTTAGTTTGGAAAACCCTTAACATAACCGACATCGAAGTGAAAGTTTAATTCTTATAATGTCAAAATAGAGTAAAGGGTGCAAATTTAACCAGTTTAGTTTGAAGAACCCTTGACCAAATTGAAACTAAAACGTAATTATAATTTTTTCTAAAGTTAAAATAGTTAAAAGGGTGAAAGTTTAGTTTGAAAAACCCTTGGTGTAAGTGATAATAAGATTAATGCAATTTGATAATAAATCGAACCTTTAAACTATATTTAGTTTAGATTGGAGAACTCTTAACTAAAACTGATGCTAAAATATTAAGGTAAGTAGCAGCCCAACAGTGGGAATGCCTCACTCATAGGAGAGCGGGTTTTTAGAGCATAGACCCGCCACGCTGCTCCATCGCTAAATATGTGATACTAAAATGAAATTGTACTTATACTTTTTATGGTGATAAGATAAGAAAAGAAGTTAAGAGATAAGATTCTAGGGTTTCTAAATCAAAATTAGTTTAGTTTGGGGAACCCTTAACTAAAAT
This sequence comes from Elymnias hypermnestra, assembly GCA_015832385.1. Lineage (NCBI taxonomy): Eukaryota > Metazoa > Arthropoda > Insecta > Lepidoptera > Nymphalidae > Elymnias > Elymnias hypermnestra. The sequence goes on along the minus strand of JACTOM010000204.1, from coordinate 301,823 downwards.
AAAGTTGTGTAGGACATTAAGAAAAAATTGTTTTAGGGTTCCTAAATCTAAATGTATTTATTATGGAGAACCCTTAATAAAGTTGTGTAAGACTTTAAGAGAAATGATATTAGGGTTCCTAAATCAAAATTGATTTAGTACGGGGAACCCTTCACTAAAATAAAGCTGTGTGGGACTTTAAGAGAAATGGTTTCAGGGTTCCTAAATCTAAATTGATTTAGTTTGGTGAACCCTTAAGTAAAATGGAAACTATAATGAAATTGTATACGAATTTAAGAGAAATGACTAGGGTGTCTAAATCTAAATTGATTTAGTTTAGTTTGGTGAACCCTTAACGTAAATTACACCTAAATAATAAATTATTACGACTTAAAATTGAATCTTACGATCTAGTTGCGCATTACGAGTTGCCCCGACTATGTCTGGACCCATCCGTATAATATTATCTTAAGTACAATACAAGAATATCACACATTAGTTAGGAAATTGCTAACGAAGACAGACGACAGTACTAATGACATCTTGTACACTCACACAGGTAAATGCCGCGTGCGGTCCTTGACCCGAGCGTCAGCTGATTTTACGTGTCATACTAACACGATGGAGCGTGAATGCTAATAAAACGGTGTCATTAGTACAATCGTCTGTCTTCGATTTCGTGAGCAACTTCCTAACACTTATTATACAGGATGAAATGGAAACGATAAGGTAGTTCCCGATCTCGTGGGAATATGAGAAATTGATAGCTTTTGTTTGATACATTAGCGTTTGATTCTGAACATATTTGATGGTAAGTGGTGATACATTCTAAGACTGACGCAAATCTCTTTGCTTGGTACGTCTTATTTGGTATGGTGGTAAATAACCACGGCCGAAGCCATTACTCCATCTTTTAAATAGCCTGGATTCAAACATCAGAAAGCGAAGACAGACGATAGTACTAATGCTTTGTTAGCATGGCGCTCGGGTCAAGGACCGCACGCAGTCGCTGCCGGTGTGCGTTTAAAAGAAACGACTCGAGGGATTTTCGCGCGGTGGTTTTTCGCACTTTCGCTCAATTTAGTCGTGCGGTCCTTGACCCGAGCGTCAGCTATTAGTGTTTTATTGCTGGTTTTCTTTTAGCAATGTATTTTATTATAAAAAAATAAATTACTAAAAAAATCAGCTATAAAACAAACAGCTGACCCTCAGGTCAAGAACAGCACGACTAAATTGAGCGAAAATACGTTGACCCAAGCGATAAAGGGCGCGACGTGGTGGCTTTTCGCACTTTCGCTCAATTTAGTCTCGCAGTCCTTGACCCGAGCGTCAGCTTATTGTGTTTCATCGCTGGTTTTCTTTTAGCAATGTATTTTTTAATGAGACGAGTTTTTTTAGAAATATACTATTAAAAAAACCAGCAATGAAACACAAACAGCTGACGCTCGGGTCAAGGACCGCAAGAGTATATTGAGCGAAAGTGCGAAAAGCCACCACGCCGCGCCCTTTATCGCTTGGGTCAACGTACTTTTGCTCAATTTAGTCGTTTCTTTTACACGCACACCGGCACCGACTGCGTGCTGTTCTTGACCCGAGCGTCAGCTGTTAGTGTTATATTGCCGGTTTTTTTTAGTAATTCATTTTTTTAAATAAAATCCGTTTGTAAAAGAAAACCAGCAATGATTCACAATAAGCTGACGCTGGGGTCAAGGACTGCACGACTATATTGAGCGAAAGTGCAAAAAACCACCGCGCGAAAATCCCTCGAGTCGTTTCTTTTAAACCCACACCGACAGCGACCGTGTGCGGTCCTTGACCCGAGCGTCAGCTGATTGTGTTTCGTTGCTGGTTTTTTTTAGCAATGTCTTTTTTACATTACATGATGGGGTTTGAATAATGCTAATAAAACGTTTTAAAGATATTATTCTTTTAAATGCTATCATCAAAGGTGTCCTTAGTACTGTCGTCAGTCATCGTTTTGTGAATCTGCTTAAAGCTTATATGGGAGAAAATTTTCCTTATCAAGTCCGTTACACCCTGTATATTATCAATACACAAAAAACGAAACAATATAAGTCTAAAAACGCTATAAAGTACACTTGATGATAAGTGATGATACACTCTCTAATATGGTAATGCGCTAACCTTTTTTCAAGGTCATTTTAAAAAATGGTGTCAATTCTGTTCTATACTCTAAATTAAGAGAATTGAACTCTTTAAAGTCGACTAGAATCTCTAAACTAAATTAATCCCTATCTAAATTTAGTTTTAGACAAAATCTTTAACAATAATCTGTTTCATACTCTAAATTTAGCGATAACGTTACAACTGAGAGAGCCTTATTACGTACGTTTTAAACTAAATTGAATTCTCTAAAAGCGAAAACAATTTATCAACATTTATCTCTAAGCTAAATTAATCGCTAATTTTATAATTTAGAAGATAAGTTTCTTTCTAAATTTAGAGATATTTTCAATATTGGCGACGTGATCTAAAAATAGAGAATCTAACTAAATTGAACTCTCTATAAGCGAATAGAATTCATAATTTCTATCTCTATCTATAAATTAATCGCTAATTTTATTTTTAGAGAATCAAATTTATACAAGGTTAATAATAATGTTGAGTTGAAATTAGCGAATTTTTAGTTTTAAGAGAATTCAGAATAGAACCCACTTTATTGTTATAACAAGTTTATTATCTACTAGATTTTTTTTATATCACACATCAGGGTTGCCATCAGTATAAAAAACAATGTTGTTTTTTAGGGTTGCTAACTTTTTTTAGGGATGCAATTTTTTTTTAGCGTACAAACGCTACAAAACGACTTTTTTTAGGGTTGCCAACAAATTATTTTAGGGTCGCCAACGACTTTTTTTTTAGGGTTGCTAACTACTTTTTTTAGGGATGTCAACAACTTTTTTAAGGTTGCACACAATTTTTTTTTAGCGTTGGTAACGACTTTTTTTAGGGTTGCCAACAAATTATTTTAGGGTCACGAATGACTTTTTTAGGGTTGCCAACTACTTTTTTTTAGGGTTGCCAACAAATTATTTTAGGGTTGCCAACTACTTTTTTTAGGGTTGCTAACTGTGTTTTTTGGGGTTGCCAACTTTATTCAGTTTTCGGTTATTAAATTAGAATGAGATTTTTATTTTTTTGTACCACACAATAGGGTTGCCATAAGTAAAAATAAAATTGATGTTATTTTGAGTTTTTAGTTTAGAGAGTTGACACCGTTTTACTTTTAAAACAATTCAATTAGACATTATTTTATATACTATTCAACTAGGGTTGACATCAACGTTTAAAAAAAAAAACTTTTTTTATACTAATTTCAATTAGAAACGTATTCCTATTATAAAATTGTAATCACCAGGGTTGCCACCACACATACTTTCTTTTTTAATAGTATTTCGATTCAGATAATAAAAGTAGCGGCTATCAGTTAAAGAGATATTAGCTCTATAGTCAGGGTTGCCATCAACATATATTTTTTTAATTAATTTTGATTAAAAAGTGTTCCTTTTTATATAATTCAACTCAATAGGGTTGCCACCAACATATTTTCTTTTTTAAAAGTATTTCGATTGAGATGATAAAATTAGCGATTATTAATGAAAGAGATATTAGGTGTATAGCTAGGGCTGCCACAATCGAACTTTAATGGAAAAAAAATCTTTTTTTAATAATATCTCCATCTGGAGTTGTATTTTATCAATTTAGAGAACACAGAATTGACACCATTTCACTTTTAGTACAATACTATTACTATTCACTAGGGTTGCCACCAACATATTTTCTTTTTCAATAGGCGATTATCAGGCAAAGAGATGTTATGTTGACCCGTATAGTTAGGGTTGCCACAAACGGGCTTTAAAGAAAAAAAAACATTTTTTAAACAATATTTCGATCTGGAATATAAGATTAGTGATTTTTGATAAAGAAATGTAGACGAATACCCAATCGGATGGCAACCCTAATGACCTTAACCTGAAATAGTAGATTCCTCCCCCAGTGGAGCCGACCGTCATGACTTGCCGCCTAAGTTGGTGACGCCCGCAGCATTTAACGCAGTGCAGATTACAGAACGCGAGATATGGCAAAGCTTCACGTGCTTCGTGTACTTCGACGACCAATCCATCCGTTAGTAACGAAGCTACTAACGATCACCAACGAGATTGATCGGAAAGAACCAGGTCCCTTTTGACCGATCTATCTTTTATTGCTCCCAATAAACCCCTGTGTATCAAACCGTTAGTTGGAAATCTACTAATGAAAGGCGAATACTTCTAAAGACTGGGTAAAGTCAATTGATGATTCGAGCGGGATGTTCTCTTTCCCCTTATCGCCTGACAAAGATTTGTCAACAATTACTGCCCCATCTGACAAAGATTTGACGACATCTATTGACATATCTCTCCAGTCATCTATTGCCCTATCATTTGACAAAGATTCATTAACATTTAATGCATTATGCGACAAAGTTTTCCTGGCATCTATTGCGTTATCTTCTGACAAAGATTTATTGATATTTAATGGAATATCTGACAAAGATTTGACGACATCTATTGACATATCTTTCCAGTCATCTATTGCCCTATCATTTGACAAAGATTTGTTGACATTTAATGGACTCTCTGATAGAGATTTGACGACATCTATTGACATATCTCCAGTCATCTATTGCCCTATCATTTGACAAAGATTCATTAACCTTTACTGCTCTATGCGAGAAAGTTTTCCTGGCATCTATTGCGTTATGTTCTGACAAAGATTTATTGATATTTAATGGACTATCTGACAGAGATTTTACGACATCTATTGACATATCTCTCCAATCATCTATTGCCCTATCATTTGACAAAGATTCATTAATATTTACTGCCCTATGCGACAAAGTTTTCCTGACATCTATGGCGTTATCTTCTGACAAAAATTTAGTAACATTTACTGCCTTATCTGACAAAGATTTCACGATTTCTATTAATCTATGATCTGACAAAAAGTTGACGTCTATTGAGATATCACCTGACAAAGATTCCCTGACATCTATTGCCCTATCATTTGACAAAGATTCATTGCCATTCTCTGACCTATCTGACCCGGTATGTGTTGCTATATGGTCTAGAAGAGTTTGCCCTACACCTAGTGCCCTATGAGCCGGTGGGCGTTGCCCGGCATGCGTCGTCGTACATTTGCCATATCCCGCGCGTGGCGCCATCTGCAGGGCGTTAGTGCGGGGCGCGGCGCCCGCCTAGGCGAACAGTATGGTCGGGTCGGCCTCGAGGATCTCGCACTGGAACTGGTCCTGCTCCAGCGGCTTCTTGATCCAGCGGCCCAGCTGAGCGCGGTCGAAGGCCTCTATCAGGCAACCCTTGGCCTCCTGCACCGATCGAACAGCGGCATGAGTACCGTCCCACTGCTGGGCATATACCTTATAGGAGCAAGCTCTTTGAGCAACAAACCCATCATGCTGCAAGCCCTTGACATAGCCCAAAATATGACACAAGGTCACAGGTAAATGAGAATTAGTCATTAGCCTGAGGAGATATCTTACCTGATAGGATGAGCATAGCATCTTGGCTTCGTTATATAGAATGTGATCGAGGTCTGCCGGGAGACCCTCCACTTGCTGGCACTCGTTATTCTGGAATGTATGGAATCCTATTATATGCTATGGACAATTATCTCCGAAACTTTGTCCAGGAATTTTCTACAAAAGTGTTATATTCTTTAATATCTATCTTCTGTAATAAATTGATGGTTTCTTCTTTATTACTCACAGTTTTGCATTCCTTTCTTTTTGATAAACTTCCTATAGCCAAAGGTTAAGAGATTTTATTGGCAATAAGACCGCCTTTTCATACCGTTGCCTTTCAGCTGTAAATAATTATTAGGACAAGAGAGAGTAGTTGTAATAGAGACTTGCCTGAGAGAGTGGGGGAAGTCTCTTCACCAGGTGGTGCCAGCGGGCGAACATACTCTGTTTGCAGATGAGTGAGGGTTGTCCACTCTCCAGCTTCCCAGTGTTGGCGTTGATCACCTCAGCCACCTGCAAAGGCCCTCGGAAGGGGGGGAGTAACGGCCTGTTAATGTCCCACTAGTGGGCTACGCTACATCTATAACATTTTTAAAGTTAAACTTCTTTAGGCATGCTTGATAAGGGAGTAAGTTGGTGAACGTGTGACGAGAGCGTTACGAAAAGTGTGATCGGACTAAGCGAACATATTTCGAAGTGAAACTTCTTTAGGCATGCTTGATTATGGAGTAAGTTGGTGAAGGTGTGACGAGATCGTTACGAAAAGTGTGATCAGACTAAGCGAACATATTTCCAAGTGAAACTTCTTTAGGCATGCTTGATTATGGAGTGAGTTGGTGAAGGTGTGACGAGATCGTTACGAAAAGTGTGATCAGACAAAGCGAATATATTTCGAAGTGAAACTTCTTTTGGCATGCTTGATTGTGGAGTAAGTTGGTGAAGGTGTGACGAGATCGTTACGAAAAGTGTGATCAGACAAAGCGAACATATTTCGAAGTGAAACTTCTTTGGGCTTGCTTGATTATGGAGTAAGTTGGTGAAGGTGTGACGAGATCGTTACGAAAAGTGTGATCAGACTAAGCGAATATATTTCGAAATGAAACTTCTTTGAGCATGATTGATTGTGGAGTAAGTTGGTGAAGGTGTGACGAGATCGTTACGAAAAGTGTGATCAGACAAAGCGAACCTATTTCGAAGTGAAACTTGTTTAGGCATGCTTGATTATGGAGTAAGTTGGTGAAGGTGTGACGAGATCGTTACGAAAAGTGTGATCAGACTAAGCGAACATATTTCGAAGTGAAACTTCTTTAGGCATGCTTGATTGTGGAGTAAGTTGGTGAAGGTGTGACGAGATCGTTACGAAAAGTGTGATCAGACTAAGCGAACATATTTCGAAGTGAAACTTCTTTAGGCATGCTTGATTGTGGAGTAAGTTGGTGAAGGTGTGACGAGAGCGTTACGAAAAGTGTGATCGGGCGAGAGGTTACACTTACATAGTGTAGTATACTCACCGGGGCGGTGACCGACCAGCTCACGCTGAACGAGGGGGCCCTGGCGGGAGTTCGGGCCTCCATACTGGCTGCTCGTGCCAAGCGAGGCCTCTGGAGCTGGTACGGAGGGGGCAAGGAGGACAGGTGGCCTTCTATACGCCCGCATAACGCCCTGTGTAAAAAGATACCATGGTTATACGTAACCAGGATGCAATAGAAACAGTTTCACTTTACCCGCACTCCACTGGTGTAATGCAACATGCGATAAATAGATGAAAATATGAAAACCCCATTTAATGCAAATTTGTATTTTTTTAACAATCAAATCAATTTTGACCTTTACACATTGGACATAAGCCACAATCTTTATTCTAGTACGCCTTTGCAGCAGAACCTCAGTCGGACTCATCTGGGATACATTGGTTCTTATCCCTCTCAGAACACCACATTACTGACCCATGGATCCCCATGAAGAGGCCTTTACAGAATCCTTAGTCGGATTCACTCGGGATACCAAGTAGGAATGCCAAAGCTGTTCCCCTGGTATTTTCCTCATGGATAATGAGGGTTCCGCTGGGTTTTTGTTGGTATTCTAGTTTTCTCCCTCTCCGAGTCTTACACCCCTGATTCTTGGGACAGGCTTTTTGACTAAATGCATTTCCTTTACAGCAAATCCTCAGTCGGATTTATCCGTGACACCAAGTAGAAATACTAAAGACGGTATTATCTTAACGAATGAAAAGGGTTTGTGTGGGTTCTTTTAGGTTCTGTTTTAAAGACATTGGTTCCTGCTATAATTGTTATAAAGACATTGGTTCTTGCTATAAATGTTATAAAGACATTGGTTCTTGCTATAAATGTTATAAAGACATTGGTTCTTGCTCGTCATAGGGTCCAATAAATGATGATGGCATCCATGACAAAACCGGATAAGTCTTAAATTTGCGGAACAAATGGACGAATAACTCAAGATCACGCCAACCAATTTCGATGATTCTTTTTTTATTGGAAAGGATATACTTCAAGAGTTGTTTTGTGGTTGGTTAGGCTCTGATGATGGAATCCATGACAAAGTGACGGAACTCTTTAATTCTAAGATCAAATGAACGATACTCGGCAGCATCTTCTATAGGCTATCCAGATATTTGAGTCGCCTACCGTAACTTCGGTAGGCTAGTCGTAGTTAAATATGAAGATCAATGGAACTCCTCAACGGCTTACAGTAAGGGTGCGGTTTATGGCAGAATATATAACTGTCTGTAATCAAATGGCAATGAGCTTACATTTGTTGCATTGCAACACGTTCACTTCAGATTTTAACAAAAAAAGAACCGCCTTCAAAACCAAACAACGCAACGCAACTATTTCTCACTTTTTAGAGCATATTAATATATTTGTAAGTTTGTTTTGAAGGCGGTTATGCGTTTTACGTAATCAATCCAATAAATCACCTAAAAAGGCACACTATCCTACATTCGCGCTTCCAACACGTTATGTTGCACAACGAGTCCACTTCCACGACCAGAAATTGAGCGGGAAATACGACGCGTCCGCGTCATTGCGCGCCAACTTTGCCGCGAAAGTGGCCGCGTGACAACGCCGCCATCTTTAATCGCGACAGATAAAAAACCGCGTTCGGAAATACAAATAACTCCAAACAGAATCCGAATATTAAAAAAAAAAACCGTCACACTTGTAAGCAACAGAGAATTATAAATTTGGTTTTCTGTGGTGAATGTCAAAATTGCCGCCATTTTTGAACGCCGCCATATTTTTTTTTCAATAAAAACTTTTTTTTTAAATAACGACCTTGAAAGGTCATTGTGAAATGGAGGCGGCGACGGTGCCACTGGCGTGTTTCCTGTCTCTAATACGTAAGTAATATATTTCCATATCTTTATATATGACTGCCTCATTGGTCTAGTGGTTAGCATGTTCGACTACAGTCATGAGGTCCTGGGTTCGAGTCCCGGGTCGGGCCAATCTAAAAATAGATATTGAGTTTTCTATTAAGATTTTCTCAATATTTGCTTGAAGTTGGGTAGTTGGCGGTGTGATCCACCCCCGTGCTTCGGAGAGCACGTTAAGCCGTCACATCGGACTATGAGAGTGAAGGAATAGAGAGCCAATCTGCAGTGGAGCAGCGTGGTGGGTCTATGCTCTAAAAACCCTCTCTCATAGGAGTTAAGAGGCCTGTGCCCAACAGTGGGACGTTAATGGGCTGCTACTTACTTTACTTTTTTATATATGAAATTCTTATGTACTTGTTTGTCACTGAATTACTAAACGGCTGGACCGATTTTGATATAATATTTTATATATAAATAACATATTTTTTTAGGGGTACATAATGTATTTGGTGATTTATTATGTATTTGGTTCGTAATATACTTTGGGGTATAAAAATGTATATTATGCATACGGATTTATCATATATTTAGGAGTTTACAATACATTTGGAAGCATATAATATATTTGGTGGTATGTAATACATTAGAGGATATATAATACATTTAAGGGTATATAATATATTTGAGGGTACGTAACATTTTGGGGTATTTAATACATTGAATATATATAATATATTTGGTGGTCAATTATAAATTTGGAGGTTCACTGTAAATTTAGGGGTTCAAAATACATTTGGGGGTTTACAATATATTTGGGAGAATACTCGTATAATTGTTTTGGGCTATATAATATATTTAGGGATGCACATTATATTTGGGGTTATGTAATATATTTTAAATGGACAATTTGTGAATTATAAAACTGACAACATTGAAACATTTGCACGCCATTAAATGACAATGAAGCGAATGAAATTTGAAGATATTTGGATGATGATTGAAGTCCAGGAAAGGTTTAAAAACGATAATTTCGTTTTGCCTTAGAAACCATTGCCACCTGTCAAACACTTGACGTTCGTCCATTTTATTTTGACATTGACAACCGACGATTTCCGAACGCAACGGAATTGGCGGGAATCCGTGACGTAAAGGTCGCGTTCATTTGATTACGTATTGTCTTTGTCTCGAGACTTTTAAACAGGAAAAAGCAACTTCAACTTAACCGTGTTACATAAAAACTTGCATATTGTAACCAATTATTGCTCATAAATAATTCGTAACAGCACAATTATCGCGTTTCCGATAACCGTGACGTAATAATTGGGGGACTTCCATAAATTACGTCACGATTAAAGCCCCCCCCCCTTTTACCGAAATATGATACTGTGTGATGGGAGAACCTTCGGCTTCGGTCGTGGCTAGCTACCACTTTACCAGAAAAGGAATAAGAGAAAATTTGTACAAGAACACAAGTTGAAGAGTGTTCAGGGTTTGACTTGGTGGAATCCAGGACCTCCTAACATATCCCGATCAAACATAAAATCCTATCGGGAGCGTCTGACTTAAAAACCCAGAAATACCTTTCCCCATCCATCAGAGGAGCATCAAATAATCGGTAGAGGCAAACAACCCGGATATTCCAGAAGACTCCAACTTCCAAAACAGGCAAGAGAATTGGCATCAGACATAAAATCCTACCTGGAGCGTGGCACTTTAATATAACCTAGTAAAATCCTGCTCCATCCTTCACTAGCGCAGCATAGGATTAGGCTGACGCATTCTACTCCGGTAGTCGGGAAAAACCCCAATGGGACACGTGGGAAAGAGACAGGAAGTGGAGTAATCTGCGCCTCCTACCACCCAGTGTCTTACACCGGAGAAGAGTAGAGAGTAAGAGGGGTCAGACATAAAATACTATCTGGAGTATGGTACTCGAATATAATACCCTCCCCATCCTTCAATGAAGCAGCAGAGGAGTAGGCTGACGCATTCTACCCCGGTAGTCCGGAAAAACCCCAATGGGAAACGTAAAAAAGAGGCAAGAGAATGGCCAATCCACGCCTCCCACCTCCCAAAGTCTTACACCGGAGAAGAGAAGTTGGATCAGACATAAAATCCTATCTGGAGTGTGGCACTTTAATATAACCCAGCAAAATCCTGCCCCATCCATCAGTAGAGCACCAGAGGATTAGGTAGACGTAATCTACCTTGGTATTCCAAAACATTACGATTTAGAAAGAGACAGAAGGAAAGCAAAAGCCAGTACTACTTCCCAACGTCTTACACTGGAGAAGAGAAGAGGGATCTGACATAAAATATTCCTTTTCTATGAATGGGGTACAAGAGGATTAGATGGACGCAATCTACCTTGGTAGTCCGGAAAAAACCCCAATGGAAAACGTGGGAAAGAAACAAGAGATGGGCTAATTTGCACTTCCTATCTCCCAACGTCTTACAGCGGAGAAGAGAAGTTGGATCAGACATAAGATCCTGCCCTAAGAGACTTTGATACTCCAGACGATTCCAAATTAGTAAGAGCGCAATTACTCGTCTTCTACCTCCAAATATCCTACGCCAGAGAAGAGGAAAATCTACAGCTTCCTCCCTCTTTTTTTACGCTTGGTTTTACGTACCCCAATCAAATAGTATGGGGTTTGGACTTGCTGGAAACTCACTAAAACCTTAGCAAACCCTCGTGACCCTTGAGTGAAGCTAGAGGCTCATCTCACAAAACCAAAACAGAAGGAGGAGGATAAAACTCTTCGTCCTCCAAGTCCTAATAAGCCCATTTGCGTAATAATCAGCTCGCAGAAGGAGACCGATACCTTCATCTCCTACTCTCCTACACTCTATACCCTCCAGTTAAATATCCCTTTCGCAGGGCTTTTGTCATTGAAGCCAGTATGCCATTGCTTTTACTTCCAAATGCTTAACATCTTTCTGAGCCACAGCGAGCGTGTCCAGCTCAGATTATGATAATGAGCGAGCCAGTCAACCGTCACAATTGTTGCACATTCGCTGCACTGAATATTTTTCATGTCGCTCGATTGCATATTGTTTCAACACTTCGTTATAATGCGATAATAGTTTTTTTTTTAATTAATCGTCTACTTTAAACAAACACACATACAGACATTCTGTTTTAGTAGAAAGCTGTGAAATTTCTGTATAATTAATTTAATAACGAGAAATCGAATGGACTATACAGACGGCAATGGGAATTGAATAGCCCATACAGTCTTTCCAAGTGAAATCGAATAGACTATACAGTCTTTGCTGTAGAAGTAAAACATCCGTTCAATCTCCTCACCCGATCTCGCTTTTCGTAACGCTCTTGTCACGCATTCGCCATCTGACACCCTAAGCAACCGAAATCGAATAGACTATACAGCCTTTTCAACTGGGATCGAATAATAAACGAGTGTGCTATAGTCCACAAGACTGAAGTAATACATCCGTTCGTTCTCCTCGCACCCTCACACATTTCGTAACTCTCTTGTCACGCATTCTGAAAAGTTTTAATTAAAAAGAAATGCAGCCCTTTAAAAACTGAAATCGAATAGACCATACGGGCTCCCAACTGGAATCGAATATAAAATACAGCTTTAACAACTGAAACCGAATGGACTGTACAGTCTTTGCAACAAAAATCGAAATTATAGCCTTTCCAATTGATATCGAATATACAATACAGACTTTGTAACAGGAATCTAATAGATCGCACAGATTTTACAGTAGAAATCGAATAGACTATACAGTCTGTGCAACTGAAATCGATACGACTATAAGGCCTTTCCACGTGGAATCAAAAAGAAGTTACAGCTTTTACAGCTGAAATCGAATAGACCATATAGACTTAAAAATGGAATCAAATATAATATACTCTTTAAACTTGAATCGACTAGAAAATACAGCCTTTGCAATAGGGATTTAATAGACCGCAGGTTTTATGGCTGAAATCGAATAGACCGCGCAAAGTATGCAACTCAAATCGAATAGAAAATACAGCCTTGGCAACAGGAATCTTATAGACTATTCATATTTTACAGCTGAAATCGAATAGACCATACAGCCTTCACAACTGACACCAAATAAACTATACTGGCTTGCAAGTGTAATTGTTTAAAAAATAGATCTTTTACAACTCAAACGAATAAACTGCGCAGACTATATAACTCAAATCGAATAGAAAATACAGTCTTTACAACTGAAATTGAGTAGACCATACAGGCTCTCAAATGAATTCGAATTTAAAATATAGCATGTGAAACTGGAATCGAATAGAAAATACAGCTTTTGCAACAGAAATCTAATAGACTATACATATTTTAAAGCTGAAATCGAATAGACTATAAAGTTTTTGCAGCTGAAATCGTATAGACTATACAGGCTTTGCGAGTGGAATTCATTAAAAAATAGATTTTTATAACTCAAATAGAATAGACCACAAAGACGATACAATTGAAATCGAATAGACAAGATATCTTAAAAATAGAAATCGAATTGAAAATGAAGCCTTAGCAATTGAAATGAAATAGAAAAGAGTCTTTCAAACTGAAATCAAATAGAAAATAGTCCTTGCAACTAAAATCGAATATAAAATAGTCCTTGCAACTGAAATCGAACAGAAAATAGTCGTTGCAACTGAAATCAAATAGAAAATTGTCCTAGCAACTGAAATCGAATAGAAAATAGTCCTTGCAACTGAAATCGAATAGAAAATAGTCCTTGCAACTGAAATCGAATAGAAAATAGTCCTAGCAACTGAAATCGAATAGAAAATAACATTTGTATCTGACATCGAATAGAAAATATAGTGTTTATAGCTGAAATCGATTAGAAAATAGTCCTAGCAACTGAAATCGAACAGAAAATAGTCCTTGCAACTGAAATCGAATAGAAAATAGTCTTTGCAACTGAAATCAAATAGAAAATAGTCCTTGCAACTGAAATCAAATAGAAAATAGTCTTAAAAACTGAAATCGAATAGAAAATAGTCCTTGCAACTAAAATCGAATATAAAATACAGTGTTTGCAGTTGAAACCACACAACCTTTGTAATTGTAATCGAATACATCGTTTTTTATAACTTCAGGGGTTTTATAACTATTCAATTTGTTACGGAACCCCAAAAAGCATCTGCATACATTAATGAAGTGGCCATTGCGCAATACAACTGTGCCACATATAAATGGTGCGAAACAGGCTTTTTTCGTGTCGGTCGGTATATTAATAATGTCTATCAATCCACTTTCATCATAACGTCTCGGTATAATACCCGGAATGTGTTGCAATCCCGTTTTCGATTGGGGCATATGTTTTTCAACGCGAAACATCTCTGTGTTGATGGCACACGAAATTTGTTGCACAACGATTTTTGGGACATCATTTTATTTTTGTATAAATTTAATTTGTTAATTTCTCAACTGTTATGTGTCTGGAATGTGTTGCAACACCATTTATGGAATATTAGTTTGCTTTTTTCAAAATCCTTAATAACAATTGTTATGTTACAAGACCATTTTTGGAATACAACTTTTTGTCTCAATATCGCGATAACAGTTATTATGTGTCTGGAATGTGTTGCAATACCATTGTTTGGAATACAACCTTTTTGTATCAAAAATATCAGTAACAATAATGTCTGGAATGTGTTGCAAGACCATTTTTGGAATGTACATTTTGCGTTTCAAAAATCGCAATAAAAGTCATTATGTGTCCGAAATGTATTGCAATACCAGTGTCTGGAATGTGTTGCAATACCATTTATGTGTCTGGAATGTGTTGCGAAATCGTTTTTGGTGTATAACATTTTTGTATAAAAGTCTCAGTAACAATTATGTGTCTGGAATGTGTTACCAAGACCGTATAACACTTTTGACGTGCCCGGAACATGTTGCAATACCATTTTTTTAAACAACCCTTTCTTTGTTTAAAAATCTCAATAACAATTGTTACGTGCCTGGAATGTGTTGCAATACCATTTATGTGTTTGGAATGTGTTGCGATATCATTTTTGGAATACAACCTTTTTGTATCAAAAATATCAGTAACAATTATGTGTCTGGCATGTGTTGCAATACCATTTATGGAATATTAGTATGCTTGTTTCAAAATCCTTAATAACAATTGTTATTTATCTGGAATATGTTACAAGACCATTTTTGGAATACAGCTTTTTTGGTCCAATATCGCAATAACAGTTATTATGTGACTGGAATGTGTTGCCAAGACCATTTTCCAAAAATGTTGCAAAATGTTGCAGACCACATAACACTTTTGACGTGCCCGGAACATGTTGCAATACCATTTTCTTAAACAACCCTTTCTTTGTTTGAAAATCTCAATAACAATTGTTACGTGCCTGGAATGTGTTGCAATATCATTTATGGACTATAACTTTTTGTATTAAAAGACTCAATATCAATTATTACATTCACGAAATGCCAACCCCATTTTCCAAAAATGTTGCAGACCATGCACAAAACTTTTTTTTATAAAAAATCTCAATAACAATTGTTCCTTGTCCGGAATGTGTTGCAATGCTATTGGTTTGAATATCGGCTATTTTTCATCTTATACTGTATCATCACATACCATTAGATGAGATTATATTCAACCGCTAACATTTCAGCCATAAAAATGAGAGCAACTAATTGAAGGTCACTTGAAGGTCATTACTAATAAAAGTAACTCAGTTTGTCTTTAACGCTTTAACGTCGAAATTGCTGCATCAATTGTGATGAATTTTGGCACACAGATAGACAGGACTTTAGAGATTTACTTAGCATAGTTTTTATTACGCAAATAAAATGGTAAGGGGTTGATTTAGGGGTTGAAATATTGCATGAAAATACGTCAACTTTGCAGATGGAGGTATGTAAATAATTTAGCGCGCTTTTATCTTAGACTGTATCATCAACTGAGATTATAGTCAAACCTTAATCTGTCAGCAATAACGGCCAACTAATTGTAGGTCATTTGAAGGTCACTCTACTAATGTAAAAAAATACGCCGAAATTATTACACCAATTTTAATGGATTTTGGTTTATGGATAGACAGGAGTTCAGAGATTTACTTAGGGTAGTTTTTTATTAAGGGGCTGATTTAGGGGTTGAAAGATAGGTTAACATACTTCCATCTTAGACTGTATCATCAATTGAGATATAGATCAAATTCTAACCTGTCAGCAATAAAGGCTAATGATTGTAGGTCATTTGAAGGTCACTCTACTAATGATATAAATACGCCGAAATTATTACACCAATTTTAATGGATTTTGGTTTATAGATAGACAGGAGTTTAGAGATTTACTTTGGGTAGTTTTTTTTATCAAGAAGGGGCTGATTTAGGGGTTGAAATTTTGTAGTTTGAACTATTACAAATGGCCAAAGTGCTTCGATATTAGACTGTATCATCAGTTGTGATTATAGTCAAGCGCTAATTTGCCAGCAAAAGAAACTGTAGGTCACTTGAAGGTCAGTCTACTAATATGATATATACGCCGCAATTGTTACACCAATTTTGATGAATTTTGATATATAAATAGATAGGGCTTTATAGACTTAGGATAGTTTTTACTGCGAAAATAAAAGTGGTAGGGGCTGATTTAGGGGTTGAAATATTGCATGAAAATTGTGTAGATGGCACGTAAATTAGTCAGCGCGCTTCCATCTTAGACTGTATCATCAGTTGAGATTCGTCAAGCTAATTTGTCAGCAATAAAGACTGAAGGTCACTTGAAGGTCACTGTACTAAAATTAAAAGTACGCCGAAATTGTTGTATCAATTTTGATGAATTTTGATATATAAATAGAAAGGAGTTCAGAGATTTACTTAGGACAGTTTTTATTACGTAAATACAAGTGTTATGGGCTGGTTTAGGGGTTGAAAGATTTTATGAAAATCCGTCAACTTTGTAGATGGATTTATGGAAATTAGAGAGTTTCCATCTTAGATTTTATCATCAGTTGAGATTAAATCCAAATTCAAACCTGTCAGCAATAAAGGCAAATGATTCTAGGTCATTTGAAGGTCACTCTACTAATGTTATAAATACGCCGAAATTGTTACACCAATTTTCATGGATTTTGGTTTATAGATAGACAGGAGTTAAGGGATTTACTTAGGAAAGTTTTAATTACAAAGGGGCTGCTTTAGGGGTTGAATTTTATAGTTCGATTTATGACAAACGGTCAACACGCTTCCATCTTAGACTGTATCATCAGTTGTGATTGTAGTCAAGCGCTAATTATCAGTAATAAAGACTGAAGGTCACTTGAAGGTCACTCTACTAATGCTATAAGTACGACGAAATTATTGCACCAATTTTGATGAATTTCGATATATAAATAGATTGGGCTTTAGAGACTTATTTAGGGTAGTTTTTAATACGTAAATAAAAGTGTAAGGGGCTGATTTAGGGGTTGGAAATTTTATGAAAAAACGGTAGTTTTGTAATATAGATGGTGCTGTGTAAATTAAGTGGGCATATATCAGTTATAAACAAGGTTATATATATCAGAGTGAGCCACAGCGAAGGCCGTGTTTACGTTGCAGATCCATAAAACGAAAAGTAGTTACATTTGTTGCGCAACATTAGAAATGTTGCTTTTACGAGCCCGGTCGCGGTCTGGGCCATAGTTTCCTTATGGGCCATTTGCATAAGCTGTGGTCGCGCCACATCATTATTATCTAGACATAAACTAGCGACGTGCCCCGGCTTCGCTCTCCCTAACAGTTATTTCTTCACATACAACATTGATAACTTCTTCCTGATTACGATCGTCTAATAATAGTCAAGTACGAGTTCCAATTAAGTTAATTATGCATCCTATAGATGAAGCTGGACTTTAAATATATAATCTAAGATGGATGGATGAAACTTCTTTAGGTATGCTTGTTTGGAGAGTAAGCTGGTAAATGCGTGATGAGGGCGTTACAAAAAGTGTGATCGGTAACTCAAATGTATTTAGAAGTGAAACTTCTTTAGATATGCTTGATTGGGGAGTAAGCTGGTGAATGCGTAACGAGGGCGTTACGAAAAGTGTGATCGGTAATGTATTTAGAAGTGAAACTTCTTTAGATATGCTTGATTGGGGAGTAAGCTGGTGAATGCATGATGAGGGCGTTACAAAAAGTGTGATCTGTTAAAGCGAACGTATTTAGAAGTGAAACTTCTTTAGATATGCTTGATTGGGGTGTAAGCTGGTGAATGCGTAACGAGGGCGTTACGAAAAATGTGATCTGGCAAGGCGAACATATTTGGAAATAAAATTTCTTTATGTATACTTAATTGGGCAGTAAAGGCGGTAAATGCGCGGCAAGAGCGTTACGAAAAGTGTAATCGGGTAAAGCGAACGTATTTAGAAGTGAAACTTCTTTAGATATGCTTGATTGGGAGGTAAGCTGGTGAATGCGTAACGAAGGCGTTACGAAAAGTGTGATCGGTAAATCAAATGTATTTAGAAGTGAAACTTCTTTAGATATGCTTGATTGGGGAGTAAGCTGGTGAATGCGTAACGAGAGCGTTACGAAAAGTGTGATCGGGCGATTAAACATATTTTGAATTGAAACTTGCTTAAGTATGCTTGATTGGGGAGTAAGCTAGTGAATGTGTGACGAGAGCGTTACGAAAAGTGTGATCGGTAAATTAAATGTATTTAGAAGTGAAACTAGACATGCTTGATTAGGGAGTAAGCTGGTGAATGTGTGACGAGAGCGTTACGAAAAATGTGATCGGGCGAGGCGAACATATTTTGAAATAAAATTTCTTTAGGTATACTTGATTGGGCAGTAAAGGCGGTAAATGCGTGGTAAGAGCGTTACGAAAAGTGTAATCGGGTAAAGCGAACGTATTTTGAAGTGAAACTTCTTTACCCACAATTGATTTGGGGAGTAAGCTGGTGAATGTGTGACGAGAGCGTTACGAAAAGTGTGATCGGGCGATTAAACCTATTTTGAATTGAAACTTGTTTAAGTATGCTTGATTGGGGAGTAAGCTGGTGAATTTGTGACGAGATCGTTACGAAAAGTGTGATCGGGTAATTCAAACATATTTAGAAGTGCTTGATTGGGGAGTATATTGGTGAGTGTATGATGAAAAAGAGAACGGAAGTTGAAAGGGAGATATAAAGTAGTGAAGGGGGAGAGAGAGAGAGAGAGAGAGTTTTACTTCACTCATTCGTTCTTCTGTTGCAGGACCGCCGGGAATCCAATTCGAGAACGCCCTTCTTCAAATAGCACCAGTGAATAAAGGGAAGTGTCCCTTCGTGAGGGACAACAACGACCTCGTGTTCCAGTTATATACAAGGTTATGCATATATAGAGTAAATTGAAATCGCTTTCCCTGTTTGTACCCTTATCTTGTAAACTATCAAACGGATTTTGATGCAGTTTCCAGCAATAGATAGAGCAATTCAATAGAAATATTTATATATATGTCGGAGGGCAGATATCTGTAAACGCTGGCGCCATCTATCGGCGTGGACAGAGTCAATGGTGGCAGTCCGGCGGGAGTCACTCGGCAGTTGTCGAGTAGCGCTCGACCGGAGCTGTCAACTGTTGAAACTGTCGCGTTCCTAGCTATTAGTGTTAATGAGTTTGTGTAAATTGATATCGGGAACATTAAGCGATTGAACATTATAAACTGAGTTAATTAATAAAGTGTTTGATTGCACCAACATTACCCATGAACGCCCACAGAATAAGAAATTAAATAATGGAACCAATTCATAACGATGTCGACGGAGAACCCTACGCCCCTGTGCTTTATGCTTCTCCGTTCTGTTATTCTCCGACATATATAACACGTTTATATTACGATCGAGAAAATACGAACAATTCAAACAATTGTAACGCGATGTTACGAACACATTTCCGTGCAATTAAATCGCAAACGCTGACTAAGCCTTACGAGATACATCAAATCGATGTACCACGGAATTGTAGAGCATAAAAATATCTATAAAAAAGCCTATTAGGTTTATTACATTATAATGGATATCTTAGAAGATATCAGCGATTTAAAAAGCGGCGGCACAGCGTCATCGATGTACATCTAACAAACAGAGTGACAGTCTTTTTGAAATACATCCCTCAAGCACCAAATCTATATCTATATAACAAGGTAATTAGTGAACATGTGACAATAGTTACTAAACTACCTCTACAATTAAACATAGACCCGATAGTGTCACGTGGAAGGTAATACATTTTAAAAGTTCTAAAATATTGTGCAATATAACCAAAATGTTATGCAATACGAGGTGACTTTAACGAGCGGAACAATTGAGTTATAGTCTCTCGTGCTAAATTGTATAAATACAATTAGTGAAGCAATTTTTTATATAGTAAAAGTTATTAGTTAACGGCAAGAGAAAGGAGATCATATTCTAATTTTTTTTACAGACACAACCCGACAGTCTCCCACAGTCTCCTTATAAATGATGATGAAAGTCTTTTCGCGTCGAGCATCGACTTCCATGACCCAACGGTGATATACTTCCATGCGTTCATGGAGACCCCTGATGATGGCAGTGCGCTAATCGTTAGAGAAGGTGAGATTCTATCATCTATATTGATGTTGGCTAGAGCTTAGTCTTACTCCATTAGTCTAGCAATGACGTTGAATTTACTCTCGCGAACGTTACATAGCAAAGCGTGACGACTCGGACACATTAAAAAAATATCATTTCCAGCATTGACTTATCGCGGGGACACGAATGTGATAATGGTGGACGCTCAACGCTTGGAGGCAGGACCCTGGTACTTCAGCGCTGCTGAGAACACCTGGTACATCGGGAGGATCGCAGCCCAGTTCATAGACTATTTGGTCTCAAGGTAATCCATGCTTTTTTGTATTCAATAAGTACTGAAGTTAAAATGTGCGTGTGTGTCTGTCTCTCTCTCCGCCTAAGTTTCGGTGTGTGTACATTTGCATCTGTGTGTGCACGATCGCGACTTTGTGCGCGTGACTCTCTGTATGTGTACGTCTGCGTCTTTGCGTGTGTCTGATTCTCTTTATGCGTAAGTCCGGGTCTCTGTGTATGCCTGACTCTCTGTATGTGTACATCTGAGACCTGTGTTCGTCTAGACTCTCTGTATGTGTACATCTGTGTCTTTCTCATTCTCTGCATATGTATATCTGCGTTTCTGTGTATGTCCGACTGTATGTGTCTGAGTCTGCGTCTCTGAGTGAGTCTGTCTCTGAGTGTGTCTGTCGCTGTGTGTGCCTGTCTATATCTCTTATGTGTGTCGGTCTCTGTGTCACTGTGTGTATCTCTGTTTGTCCGTCTCGGTGAGTGTCTGTGTCTGCGTGTGTATATCTCTGAGTGTGTCTGTCTCTGTGCGTGTATGTAATACGTGTGAGTGTGCGTTTTCTTTTTTTAGAGTCAAGTATTTCTTACAATATAGACATATTTTGCAGAGGTCTAGATCTATCGAAGACGCACCTGGTGGGTCACAGTCTGGGTGCCCAAGCTGCGGGAGTCGCTGGCGGCTCATTACAATCGGGTAAGAGATTAGACCAATTTTAATATTTTAAAAATAAAATTAAAGGGGGTAAACAGGGGATGAGAAGCTTTTGCCTTGTTTTTTGTATTTAATGAATGTCTTTTAGGTCGTGTACGTCGCATCACCGGTCTGGATCCAGCCTGGCCTTTGTTTAAGGGTCTACCAACCCACCAACGACTTGACCCTGAAGATGCAGAGTTTGTGGATGTAATCCATACAGACGCAGGGATATTTGGTGAGAATAAAACCTTAACTAATATTACGTGAAAAAAAAACTACGTCGACATTTAATACTAGAGCCAGAGTGCTCCGAACGACCGTCACTTATGGCGTTCAAACAGCGAATGACATTGGAACATCCGGACGCGGTATTTATACCTTCACGAATGCCGAATCCCAAGTAGCTTTCATCGAGGTAGTTCAAAAAGCTTCACTCAGTTCCACGAATCTACATTTTGAATGTGAAAATTAGCCCATTTATATTAGACTGATTCATCTAATATTGCCTATCTTAAGAATGATATAACTTTTACAGGATACAACCAAAACATCGGACACGTGGACTTCTATCCCAACGGTGGGATAAGTCCTCAGCCGGGATGTGAACTTGAAGTCGTGGTGCCCAAGCAATTGATTCTTAATAAGTGTAAATATGTTTTTTTATACAATACACGTGTGACCTTGATTGACCTTGAGCTAACTTTATGACAATTTAAGGAAACTGGTAAGAGGTAATTTACCTCATAATGATTTAAAGACTCATCTCCCAAATCTCGTCCAGTTTTCTGCAGCCACTGGCGTTCCTACATGTACTTCAGCGAGTCGATACTCCGCCCCCATAGCTTCGTGGCCACTAGGTGCTCCTCGTGGAAGGAGTATACGCGTGGGTTCTGCGCGGAAGAACCCACGATCCACATGGGTTATGGAGTTGACGAGAAGTACGTTACTTGGAGGGAGGGTTATTGGTGTATTGGGTTATATAAAACCACCAAAGCATGAACGGTCTTTTACAAAATTCTGCTAGGGAATATATGGAAGTATCCAGAAGAGAATCGTAGCTTTATAATATGTTATTTAGGCTGTTCTGGTGCTAAGGCTTCACTCGTATGTTATAGAGAGAGTGTAACCACTGCAATCATGGCCACAGCTGTCACTGACTTATCAAAAGCTTTCGATAGACTCTTCTATTAATATCGTTATCTCTTTCAAATTAATTTATCATGCAGTTAGAGTAAAAGGGATGGATATATGTTTACTTCAAATGCGATCTGCTTACTTTTATTTACACTAGAGTTCAATGCTAGTAGCTCTGGTTTCTTTCTCATTAACGTTTAAGAAATGAGGGCAAGAAAGAGCAATAGATATTGTAATTGAAGGAAGTGCTTACGCTTTTATTGACATTCAAATTCAATGTTGAGTTTTTGGTCTCTTTCTAATTAAATTGCAAAGAAATGATTGCAAGAAAGAGCAATATATGTTGTGATTGAGAGTTCTCACGCTTTTATTTACAAACAAGTTCAATGTTGTATTTATGATCTCTTTCTAATTAACTTGCAAAGAAATTAGAGTGAGCAAGATCAATGGTGAAACAAAATGATTATTAATTTCAAATTTACGCTGTAATTGATAGAAGTGGTTACGCTTTTATTAACGCACAAAGTGACAGGTTTGTGACTATAGTTTTTAGGGGGTGTCTTTTGCAATTGTATATAAATTAGCACAGTGTATTTTTCGCTTTAGGTGTTGCATTTCAAATTCACCTTGTATATAATTGCACAATGTACAGCACTTCAACACTTCTTTCACAGGTGATAAAGATACAGAGGTTAAAGATACTTTCGTGTTCTACTTAAAAGAAAACAATCGTACAGTTGAATTAGAAAATATACGAAACATCATCTCAGCCAAAATTGGATTCAAAAAAGCAAAAGACACTCCAGCTTTCGTAGATAATAGACAAAGAAACAAACATAATGTTAAAGAGGCACATATAAATAAATTTAACCATGTCAGATCAGAAACCAAAACTAAAATAACAAATAACGATGCTGAATCATCTAATTTAAGCCTAAATAGGAGAATCAAAAGATCAGAATCCAAATCCACGAAAAGACAACACGTAATATTAAAAACAAATCCAATTAAATCATTGAAACAAAAGAAGTACAACAACTTGAAAACAAAGATGTCAGATTTGAAAAGACACATTAATTTAAATAAAAGAATAAAAAGATCCGAATCCAAAGCAATAATGGTATTAAAGAGAAAAGACATGAACTCTAGCCCTTTAAAAAACAATCAGAAGAAATCCAAAACCAATTCAATGAAAAAAGGAACGACGCAATTACAAAAACCGAAGCCTTTGAAAAGATCAGAAGCCAAAGCAGAGATTGTAAACCACAGACAAAGACGTTTCGCCTCTTTGATACCACAGAGTAATAAAGGAGGGATGCTATATAAAATACTGCAGTTTTTACTGAAAAATCACAAGGCTATCGCCCCGGCGATGTCTATAATTAGAGAGATATCAACAATAATAAAAACTGCAAACGGTGAAGTGCATAATGTGATAACAGAGCAGAACCAGTATCCAATACCTAGTCTTGGATTCATTAAACCGATAACCAACACCTATACATTGGATGTAGGAACGGAGTCCAAACTCAAAGGTATCCTGAGAAGAATCCTCGGTTTGGGTGATGGGAATAAATTGACAATCACCAGCAGTTAGTGATGAAGGTAAGTGTATGCTCAATTAAATCAACAACTAACTACTTTGGATATAAGAAACCCAAAGGTATCCTCAGAAAAATATGTATCACCAACCAGTAGCTGGTGGCGAAGGTATGTCTCATAATCTAGACTGAAAAAAAACAAACACTAACACCTATGATTTGGACGTAGAAGACGACTTGAAACCCAAAGGTATCCTGGGTAAAATCTTTAAATTAGGTGATGGCAATAAATTGACAATCACCAGCACTTAGTGATGAAGGTAAGTGTTGTAATGTACGCTTCATTAAACCAACAAATAACACCTATTCTTAGAATGTAGGAACAGAGTCGAAACCCAAAGGTATCCTGAGAGTTTTTTTTTAGTTTATGTTTTTTCAAGATGGGAATTAATTGTCAATCACCAACCGGTAGTTGGTGATGAAGTGGTGGTAAGTGTTGTAATCTAGGGTTCGATAAACCCATAACTAACACCTATATTTTGAAAATAAGAAACAAGTTGAAGCCCAAAGGTTTCCTAGGAAGAATCCTTAGTTTGGGTGATGGGGATAAATTGACAATCACCAGCAGTTAGTGATGAAGGTAAGTGTTGTAATGTACGCTTCATTAAACCAACAAATAACACCTATTCTTAGAATGTAGGAACAGAGTCGAAACCCAAAGGTATCCTGAGAGTTTTTTTTTAGTTTATGTTTTTTCAAGATGGGAATTAATTGTCAATCACCAACCGGTAGTTGGTGATGAAGTGGTGGTAAGTGTTGTAATCTAGGGTTCAATAAACCCATAACTAACACCTATATTTTGAAAATAAGAAACAAGTTGAAACCCAAAGGTTTCCTAGGAAGAATCCTTAGTTTGGGTGAGGGGGATAAATTGACAATCACCAGTAGTTAGTGATGAAGGTAAGTGTTGTATTCTAGGCTTCAAAAAACGAACAACTAACACCAAGAGTTTAAATGTAAGAAACGAGTCGAAAACCAAAGGTATTCTCAGAAAAATCTGTAACTTGGGTGATGACAATTAATTGTCAATCACCAATTGTTAGTGATGAGAGTATGTGCAGTAATCTAGGACTTGTTAAATCTATAACTAATACTTATACTTTCATATAAGAAACGAATCTATACTCAAAGGTTTCTACAAAGAATCCTCAGTTTGGGTGAAGGGAATAAATTATCGATCACCAGTAATCTGTGATGAAGTAACAAAGGTAAGTGTTATATTTTAAAAACATTTTATAGCAAAACTAAGTAAGATCACGCTTTGCTATTGTATAGACATGCATTATGGGTGTAAATAAATGTGTATATTGCACGCTTAGAATTTCCTATTACCGTGAAAAGTTTTACATCATTAGCAATGTAAAAGAGCCCCCTTTTTATATCCATGGTGTTTCAAATAAACCAAAAGGTGTAAAGGTGCTTGCCATTGAATGCAAAGCACTGTTAACGAATCACCCTGTATATAATATTGATATAGGTACAAATAAAGAAAACCGCTTTCTGTTTACAATTATAAATTAGAAACCCGTCTTAATGTATATGAAAGTACCTTTATATATAAAAAAAAATGTGTATATGTTTGTTTCGACTAATCTCTAAAACAATCTAAAGGAGTGACTTATATTATCACTGTTTACAGGGCAAGAGGCGCCTACTTCCTGTCCACAAACAGACAGGCGCCGTTCTCCATACAATAACATAGGATAATGTACAGTTCGTCCGCGCTACGAATGCAGTGAGTCAACATTTCAAGGCCAAGTTCACAGTGACTCATTGTATTCTTAACGCGGACGAACTGTAGAACAATCAATACAAAATAAAATATCAAATATAGTTTTAAGTTGCCCACATTGTACATAAATAGCTAATAAACATACAAACAGATAAATGTCATTTCCTTTAAACACCCTTCAAGAATGTTAAGAGGAACATTGATCACTGACTGGACGCTGAATGAACTTAAATAGCACCACTCACCGGTACATGTGGTGGTGGTGCAGCAGGGACCCCAACACCAGGGAGTGGAGGTAGACAGGCCGCAGTAGACGCGATAGGAGGGCCCCCTGCATCCCCACCACGCACCAGCGGGCCACCTTATCTGAGCACGACATGGTCAGCAGCCGCTCACCCTGGGGACAGGGGAAATAGAAACAGCTGCAGAAATAGTAACAACTGGGGAAATAGAAACTAATGGGGAAATAGAAACTAATGAGGAAATAGTAACATCTGGGGAAATAGAAACAACTGCGGAAATAGTAACATCTGGGGAAATATTAACATCTGGGGAAATAGAAACAAATGGAGAAATAGAAAGCGCTGGGGAAATAGAAACAGCTGCGGAAATAGTAACATCTGGGGAAATAGAAAAATCTGGGGAAATAGAAACAAATGGGGAAATAGTAACATCTGGGGAAATAGTAACAACTGGGGAAATAGAAACAACTGCGGAAATAGTAACATCTGGGGAAATACTAACATCTGGGGAAATAGAAACAAATGGGGAAATAGAAACAGCTGCGGAAATAGTAACATCTGGGGAAATAGAAAGAGCTGGGGAAATAGAAACAGCTGCAGAAATAGTAACAACTTGGGAAATAGAAACTAATGGGGAAATAGTAACATCTGGGGAAATAGAACCAAATGGGGAAACAGGAACAAATGGGGAAATAGTAACATTGGACATTGTAACAGCCGGGGCTATTATAATAGTTAGGGACGTTGTAACAGTAAGAAGTATTTTAAAAGGCGGGGAAAATGTAAGAGACTGATGAAGCAGTTAGGGACATTGTAACATCGGGAGACATCATTAATGCTGGGGACATTGCAACAATCAGAGATAGTACAACAGCATCAGTAAACATGTTAAACAAATCGATTAGTTTGTTTGTGCCTCATCACTAACCTGCAAAACTCCATCCCAGGTCTGTAGCACGTTGGTGCTGTTCTTAACTGGAATGGTGCCTTCCCCGGACTCGATCTTGGTCCTCAGCTGACCGCGGGCCAGCCTGCCCGACACCACACCACGCACATATTAAAATCATTAGGAACAGGTGACAATGGTCAAAGAACATGGTAGTAGAACATTGCCACTTACCTGTTGGGGTGTCGGTCGGGACAGTTGTTGTCGTGAGGGCTGAAGATGCGGCCATCCCCGCAGGGGGCGGTGCTGACGTACAGGTGCAGCTGCCTGTCTGCCCGCAGCCGATACCCACCACCCCGCACCGGCTCCAGGTCACTCTCAGTGATCTCTTTACGAGGGTCTAGAGAAAAAGCCGAGAAGATAACCTTGGTCATGATAAACCTTCCCCGGCATCCTTACAGAGAAACATAATAAACGCAATGACACGTTAACAGTACTCACCAGCGGCATCTGCGTATTGCAGCAGCTGGTAGTAAAGGTATCGCTGCAGACAGCGCCTAGCCACCACCTGCAAAAGAACCCACCTTTGCAAACACTGCACAAATAGAAATGTTGCAAAAGCCGAATCGTTTTGCGAACACCGCATTAAATATACCAACTCTTTCTAATGCAAATGTTGCAATGATATCTCTTTGTAAATACTACACTGATGCAAATGTTGCAAAGGAATCATCACTTTGCAAGCACCGCACAAAAGCAACCATTAATAAAAAAAACCAGCTCTAATACTGCCGCAATAAACCATTTTGATGGATCGCTTTGTAATCATTGCCCAAAAATAAATATTGCAAAGGCCTAATCACTTTGCCAACGCCGCATTAAAGCAGCCTTTGCAAACGGAGCAATAATACTGCTGCAATGAAACCATCATTTGGTGAGCACTACACAAATGCAAATGTTGCAATGATATCATGTCTTTGTAAGCACTACCCAAATAGAAATGTTGCAAAGTTATCACCTCTTTGCAAGCACTACACAAATACAAATGTTGCAATGATATCATGTCTTTGTAAGCACTACCCAAATAGAAATGTTGCAAAGTCATCACCTCTTTGCACTGCAACATTTATGAATATATTTGAACCATAAAAGAGTTTACCTCAGCGTGGCTGTCGTTGACGGCCTGTCCCCTCACCGATATGTGTTCCCCGGAGACGCACTTTGTGCCCGTCGCCACCGCCAGCACCTGTCCCCCCGCCGACAAAAAGTTTTATTGGCGACATTCAAACACTCCTCCTGCACTTCCTCTTTCTTTGGCACACCATACCTCTCTATTCAGATTTATAATATTTCTACCAACTCCACTCCAGTGTCCATTACTCAATCCCACTTCGTTTTACTCTCTTTTAAGTCTATCCACTCTACTCTATTCTCATATATATCACACTCTGACCTATATTACGTCTACCCATCCTACTATACTCCCGTTTATATCTACCCAATGTATTCCCCTTTATGTCCACCT
Organism: Elymnias hypermnestra; assembly: GCA_015832385.1. Taxonomy (NCBI): domain Eukaryota; kingdom Metazoa; phylum Arthropoda; class Insecta; order Lepidoptera; family Nymphalidae; genus Elymnias; species Elymnias hypermnestra. Next base: position 273,328 of record JACTOM010000204.1, on the reverse strand, counting down.
AATGTATTCCCTTTTATGTCTTCCCAATGTAATCCCCTTTATGTCCACCCAAAGTATTCCCTTTTATGTCTTTCCAATGTATTCCCCTTTATATCTACTCAATGTATTCCCTTTTATGTTGACCCAATGTATTCCCATTTGTCCTCCCAATTTAATCCCTTTTATGTCCACCCAATGTATTCCCTTTTATGTCTTTCAAATGTATTCCCCTTTATATCTACTCAATGTATTCCCTTTTATGACTACCCAATGTACTTCCTTTTATGACTTTCCACTGTATTCCCCTTCATGACTTCCCTATGCATTCCCTTTTGTCTTCCCAAATTGTTCCCTTTTATGTCTTCTCAATGTAACTCCTTTTATGTCTTCCCATTGCATTCCCTTTTAACTCATCTTGATCCGCATCATAGTACTAAATGATATCTCCACAAGTCTATCACAAGAAGTACAGATGATGAGCGAGGTGATGACTTACCCTGGCGGAGTCGAGCCTGCTGTCCGTTGTGATGACGATCCCGGCGAGCACCTTTCGCCTGGAGTGCACCAGGTCCCCGCGGATCAGCTCATTGAACTTCTCGTTCACCAGCCTGACAACACCACGTGGCCAGCGATCACATTCAAGATGTAACGTTACATAAACAATCAAAAACTTTTTTTTTAATTGTGTGAAAGTGTGTATACTTAGCCACGTGGTCCGCTAGGGGCTGGGCCAGGCAGTGGGCAGGCTGGGCCGATGGCACCGGAGAGCGCTCGTTGAGCTCCCCTAGGGCGGCCCTAGCGGCTGCCAACTTGGCCAGCTTTTTACTGGACCCTAACATCAAACATGTATAAACAGAAGTCCTGGAAAAGAGAGCCAGGGAAAGGTCCCCCCATCCTTTACATCACCGCCAGAGGAGGCGGGACATCATTGCACAAGTTCGTGAATCCTTAGTCGGATTCATCCGAGACACCAAGAACGAAGTTTCCGCTCGCTTTTAGCGGGTATTTCGAGCCCTTCTCCTACGTCGAATCCCATATTCTTCCGCTCCCGAAAACGAAGACTGACGACAGTACTAACGACACCCTTTTTGATGGGACGGGAAAATTACGACCCTGATGAAAAAGAAGCCATGCCTTTAAATAAGCATGCGGTCAGCCTTTTTTGCGTCCGTCATTAGTACTGTCCTCTGTCTTCATTTTCTAGAGCGTACTCCTAACAGCTGTGTAATTTTTCACTTGAGTTTTCGATGGAGTACGCTCTTCAAAACGAAGACAGACGACAATACTAATGACACCTTAGATGATGGGACGGGAAAGAAACGATCCTGATGAAAAAGAAATCATGCCTTTAAATAAGCATGTGGTCCGCCTTTTTTTGCGTCCGTCATTAGTACTGTCGTCTGTCTTCGTTTTTCGAAATTTCGAAAATTGTTTTTTTTTTTACAAATCTACCCGCATTATTGAATAGGTCAATGACTTTTACTTCAACAATCATTGTAAGTTAAAGTTTATTTTAATGTATTGTGACAATGTCGCTTTTTTATATTAAGACGCGTGAAGACGTGACCACTCACCATATCCCTCGAATATCTGGTCCTTGATCTGGCAGGTGACCTTGAAACGCATGCTGTGGCTCAGCTGCACCGGAGCTGTTCACAAATATCCAACTTACAATCCATTTAATACTGACAAAGAGACCCACTTCAATGTGGCTCTATACGCTTGGAATGTTCCGTTCCCTCGTAAATTTTGACACAAAACCCGGTCTACATATCATACAGTAAAAGGCAATATAAATATAGATAAGAAAGAGAAAAGGAGAATAGGTTTCCCCGCTGACATTAATGGGGTCCATAGTTCAATCTCCAAACTGTGGGCGTCGGTGGGTAATGTTTTCATCACAGACATACGATATCAAATTACACAAACACATTCAACAGTAATAGGAACGCGACAGTTTCAATAGTCGACCGCTCTGGCAGACTGCTACCCGAAAACTGTCGAGAAACGCCGCCGACTCATTGACTCTGTCCAGCGCCGATAGATGGCGCCAGCGTTCCGAAAACTACTTGACTCTGATATGTACACACACACACTCACAGGCACGCACATACAGAAATAATTACAAATAAAGCATTAACATAAACAATTTAGGGTTGGTCAATGTCAATCGTGACGTCATTAAACAAAGATCATCACCACAAAGGCCATCGAGAGTATTCATCATCAACAAGTGCAATCATCATCAATCTTAGATCATTATAATCAAACAAGTCATCATCGTGATGGGTTATCATCATCAGTCAAGAGTCATCATCAGCAATCGAAACGTTATCATCAACCAAAGGTCTTCATCAAACAAAGATCATTATCATAAATCAAGGGTAATAAATAGTTATACCAAGAATAAAGAGCTATAAAGTGTCATCACCAACAATGAAGTGTCATCATCAACTATCAAAACGTTATTAACAACCAAGGGTCTGTACAAACAAAGGGAATCATTCTTATTAAAAGGTTGTCATCATCATCATCGAAAGGCGGTATACCTTGCGTGGTGTGTAGCGGCGAGCCGTCCCCGAAGGTGCAGTGGAAGGTGAGTCCCGGGTACTGTTCGTACAGGGTGTTGATGGGGCTCTTCGCTGCCGGTGGGGTGGGGGGCACGCCAAACAGGTCTGGGACAATTTGAACATTTTATTACCACTTACCAAGTCAGCGCCCGTTCATCTTAAGAGTGTATTACCATCAACCATCAGGTGATATTACAATGAAACGCTAACCTGTCAAAAATAAAAAAAAACCTTAAAAAGAGTGTTGTTGTTGTTGAAAGTGTGTGTATGTCTTTCAATTTCTGTGTGTACGTGTGTGTCGACTTCTGTGGTTGCGTGTCTCTCTCTCTGTGTGTGCGTTTCTCTGTTTGTCTACATCTCTCTCTGTCTGTCTCTCTCGTCGTGTGTGTCTTTTTCTCTGTCTATCTCTCTCTCTCTGTGTGTCTGTATCTCTCTCTGTGTGTCTCTCTCTCTCTTTTTCCGTGTCTTTCAATTTCTGTATATACGTGTGTCTTATTCTGTGGTTGCGTGTCTCTCTCTCTCTCTCTCTTTTAGTCTGTCTTTCAATTTCTGTGTGTACGTGTGTGTCGACTTCTGTGGTTGCGTGTCTCTCTCTCTCTGTGTGCGTTTCTCTGTTTGTCTACATCTCTCTCTGTCTGTCTCTCTCGTCGTGTGTGTCTTTTTCTCTGTCTATCTCTCTCTCTGTGTGTCTGTATCTCTCTCTCTCTCTTTCTCCGTGTCTTTCAATTTCTGTATATACGTGTGTGTCTTATTCTGTGGTTGCGTCTCTCTCTCTCTCTTAGTGTGTCTTTCTATGTCTGTGTGTACGTGTGTGTCGACTTCTGTGGTTGCGTGTCTCTCTTTCTGTGTGTGTGTTTCTCTGTTTGTCTATATCTCTCCCATTCCGAGTGGGTTAAGTTATGCCCAGCAGTGGGATGTGTAATACTCACTGGGTGCTGGCGGTGTCCTGTTGATCTCCGGCGGTTTCACCCCTTTAGTCTCCAACAGCTGAAAGTCGGCAACTGGAATACGATAACATTTTTTTTAAATTATATTGCTTTTGAGGGTACTCCACGATATTACATGAATATGAATAGATAAATCGAATCGGTTTGATTACCTGGATCTCTTGAGGGCTCATCGCTGGTGAAATCTGGTGGTGGTCCGGGGACGGGCAGGACCCTACCGGCTCGGGCCAGCAAGGCTGTCAGACAGGCCCTAGCTGCTGAAGCCCTAGCGTCTCTTTTGCTGTGGCCCCAACCCTCGAAGGTCATATTCACCACCTGGACATTGGCCCTCAGTGAAAAGCTTCCACAAAGACGCTACGCCATTAAGTATCCATGTTAAGGAATTTGAAATATTAGCTGTCTCTTACAATGTTATACTCGTACGATAATTGGGGGGGGGGGGGGGAAATTTGAAGTCTATCGAGGTAATAGTTTAGATTTCCTAATGAGTCAATTAAGATATAATTGTGGATATAGAAAAATATGTTCTTAGTGAGCGTCTGCGTCACAAAAGTATTTCAAATCAATCTACATCAAGGGGTGATTTATCGTTTATAAATCACGACGTTCTTGATGAGCGTCTACATCGCGACATGAATATGCGTAACGAACTTCAAATCAATCAAATGAGGACTGTTGACGTCATCATTTCTAGTTTATAAATCCCGACTCTGTTGGAGTCTGGATAAGATCCGTTCTTAGTGAACATTTACGTCGCAAACGAATATTTCAAGTCACGTGTATACTGTTGGTGCGATCGTTTTTATTTATAAATCCTGAAACCGTGGAAATATGAGGAATCAAATTCTTAGTGAACGTCTACATCGCAAAAAAGAAATCCACCGAGCTAAAAATTTTGATGATCTTTCAGTAATTTATATATCCCGATCCCGTAAGAATATGAGGAAACCCGTTGTTAGTGAGCGTCTACGTCACGAAAGGAATATGTATGGCAAATTCCAATTCCATCGAGCTAATAATTTTGGACATCGATTTTCCTTATTATACCACACCTGTTGGAAGATAGGAAAACCAGTTCTTAGTGAGCATCTACGTCACGAGAGACTTGACTGTGCCAAAACATCCGGCATCCATATACCCACGGGATCTGGAACTATGCGAGTGACACAATAGGAAAAAGTAATCAATGTATTCACGTACAGTAACTGCAACGGTGAAGTTAGGGCAGTGTGGTGGTCCACTCTGCCTGCTGATGGAGTACTGCACCTTCAGCCCCAGCTCGTTCAGGGCTGACACTGGAGACTTACCCCCAGAGCTGACAGCATCCGCTGCCTTAGCCAGGGCCTGTTACCATAAAAATTAAATATTGCAATGCAGCAACCAACGTAAGCTCATTGCAGTTTGATTACAGACAGTTATAAATGCTGCTATAAATTACACCCTTGCTGTAAGCCGTTGAGGAGTTCCATCGATCCTCAAACTATGAAAACACCTCGGCCGTAACGTTACGGTAGGTGACGCAATATCCGGATAACCTATTAAAGATTCGGTCAATATCTTTAACCTGCTGCTGATAATTGAAGAGTTCCATTACTTTGTCAGGGTTTTCTCATGACCAAATTGAAATGGAACAACACCTGAAGTACTACCTTTAAAATAAAAAAGGAATCATGGAAATCGATTCAGAAAATCGAATATTATGATGTAACAAACGTAAAAAAATATATTTTGGGATTATTAGTCTTCTATTGGTGATGATACAGTCGTAGATGGTACAGCGCTGATCAGATTGGTGGTTTATTTGACACAGAACGATACCTGATGATAAATTACGAGCATTTTAATTATGGCGTTATAACTCGTACATGTCAGTATAACTCGTTACGACAGTCGCAATTTATATACGACAGTCGGTAACCGTTTGCGACAGTCGCATGTCTAAATACCCATATAATAACCACAGTATAATACAAAAAACATCGCAATTAGATTAGAATAATATAATAAACAGTTTTTTAACAATTGGAGTGTAATTTCCACAGTTAAGACAGAACAGCGACTGTCTTGTCTAGTTTACAACAAATTACCTGCAAGTTCCATTTGAATCCGCTGTCAACTCTTATTGAGGGCGTCGGTCTCTTCACTGGTGGTTGATCATCTGAAAGTGTTCAAATATATGCCTTAAAAATCTCTTTTGAACTCTCTTTAGTCCCTATTAAGAAGAAACCGATAAGAAACTGTTTAGTTACTCTTTTAAATATTTACATTTCACTAGGGCCATTGACTTGCGTAAACAAATTCGCTCAGCACAAAAAAGGTTATAGTGAGCCAACCATAAAAGATAGACATACACTATCTTTGACATTTATGTAAAACGTTTAAAGGGGAACAATTCTGTCATACATGGTTATTGCGTAACTGTAACCGTTTACGTAGCGCACGCAACTGAAGCTCTCAAGAGGAACTGTTAAAGAAAGTAGTCGTTTTTCGACTATATAACCCGATCTTGTGACAATAGAGGGAAAATTCATTCTTAGTGAACGTCTACGTTGCATATGAAGTAACCATGCCAAATATCAAGTCAAACGGACCTATAGTTTTGGAAATTGAATGGTAGGTAGTGAGAAATAAACCCACTCTGTTTAACATAGTTATAGTGAGTAAACCTTTAAAGATAGACATATACTATCTTTGACATTATTATAGAACGTTTAAAGGGGAACAATTTCGTCATACATGATTTTTGCGTAACTGTAACCGTTTACGTAGCGCACGCAACTGAAGCTCTCAGTGGGGTGATTTTTTCTAAGTTTTGCAACATTTATTGTTGCACCGCTCCTATTGGTCGTAAAGAGATTATATATAGCCTGTAGCCAGCCTAGATAAATGGGCTAACCAAAACCGAAAGAATTCCCCAAATCGGATAAGTAGTTCCTGAGATAAACGCCTTCAAACAAACAAACGCATGAGCTATACAATCAAACGTACCGCATTCAAGTATATCCTCACAAACACCAACCTCCGTCATTGTAATAATAAAAACAACACCCTATATAAAACTCAAAAGTGATATAAAAACTATTTTTATAAACCTCTATAACGAATCAATGTAATTCTATCAAAGAATAACAATTCAAACGATCCATTTCACTATGTTATATAAAATATCACCAAATATTCACAAGAAAATAGTTAAATAACAACAAATATCATTAAATATACGAAAAAAACAACAAAAGGTTATAAATCCTCAAATAAAACTGTTAACAAAACGATTTGACAAGCTGACACGACCAATTTATTCGCCTACCTTCATATATTAATAAAATTGATGTAGGTACCTTTTGTGTAACGTCAAAACTGTAAAAAGGTTAGATTCCAGGGCAGTTACTTGATTTACAATCATTCGTCTGTTGGAGAAAAAATCACCAGCAGATATTAAATCTGGTTGTTATATCTAAATAACTTTTTACACGATACTTATTGTAAAAAATGCACATTAAATATTTTTGTCTGTCTGTCTGTTTTTTTAGCGAAAATATCCATGATATACGCGTGAGTGTTGTGTGTGTACTGGTGTGTTCGAGCGTACATGCATTAGTGTTTTAGTGCGTTCATACGTATGTATATTAATGTGTTCGTGCGTTCATGCATGTGTGTATTGGTGTTTTAGTGCGTTCATGCGTATGTGTATTAATGTGTTTGTGCCTTCATGGGTGTATGTGTTCGTGTGTTCATGCGTCTGTGTCCAAATTAGTGCGTAAATTTAAGCGTCTGTGTGTTAGCGGTGTGCAAGTGTGCATCTGTCTAAACGTATTCTCTCGTGAGAAAATCCTATCCCGAATCACGCTTGACCACCGTACCAAGTTTTACTTGGTTTCCATTGACAAGCAGGTGTTGTAATCCCCAGTTTTACAATGCGATTATACATAGAGAATGGCACCGTCCGTTAACAGGCTTAGCTTTTATATCGGGTATTTATTTACTCCTTTTTATAACAGCCGTTACTTTTATTACTTAGGGTTACTTAAAGGAAAAAAATGGACACTTCAGTGAGAATAGATTTTAATCTATTTTAATAGCGAGGAGGGGAGAGGAGGAGCCTTTGACTAGAAAAACACGCGTAGAATTGAAATTTCCGAATGAAAATGGGGTAGGAGTGATTTTTAGGAGACTTNTGAAAATGAGGCTGGGTTGATTTCGAGGAAACTTAAACTTGAATTGGAAATTAGGGAATAAAATGGGGCTGGATTGATTTCGAGGAGACTTTGAACTAAAAAAACAAGCGTGAAATGGAAATTTGTCCAACAGGGCATGAATATTAAGTCCTAAAAAGAAAACCTTACCTCTATACGACCTCCGTTTCCTTTTCAGAGGATGTGACGCTGCTGGCATTTTGAGGTCGTCCTGTGAGCTCCTGTTGCTTGAATCCTACACCAGAAATAGATTTTACATTTAAAAAGTCACCACAGTGGACTAAAATTGAGAAAAGTATGCTTAGATGGTTTGGGAGAAGGGGAAGACCATGGCGAACGCTCCTGGACCAAATCCAGGGAGATATGCAAGGATCGTGGCAAGTGGATGTGGTCTCTGGCAATCCTGAAGGGAATGATGCTATGTATGTATGTTAGAGGATCAGGCTAGCTGTTCTAAGCTCTTAAAACCCTGGCTTTTGTGAGGCCTGGATCCAGCAATGGGACGGCAATGGGCTGCAACTTACATTACCTACTTTTGCTGATTGAATTATGACTAGTTATATTAAATGTTGCCAAATCTGGTGAAATACATGATGGCAGTTCTCGTGGCAGTGGAAAGTCTACTTACTTTTTAATTACATACTTTCAGATTATTAAGGATGATTTTGTTTACTTTTAAAAAGTAGTTATAGTGACAAAACTAAAGTAGTTGGACGTATGGTGTCGCAGACTTTTTTGTAGATATTAATACCTTCTGTAATATTGTAGAACATTTTATTGACCTACCTTCAATAGATTCCCTAACTCAATGAAAGTGTTTAAGTTGCCAATTTTTACACACCTCGGGTTACATTATTGCATTTTTTATAAGGATCCCTATTTTTTTTTAAGATATCAATATAGTTTATGTCGAACAATGAAAGTGCAGCTTTCTAATTGTCATGAAACGTTTCCTCTATATATCAATTTAGTTAACGACAGACAGATAGAAACAAAGTACAATTGATTTAGTAATTAGATTTCAAACATACATGCTCCTCTTCTGTTATATCTGAAACAAGGGTTAGCATATTAAGACACATAGTTCCCATTAGAATTGCTGATGGTAAGTGATAATACAGGCTGAGATGGTAGCATGCTAATGTGCTAAAAGGTAATTTACCTCTTAATCACTAAATAAAAAGTAAGTAGCAGCCAATTGACATCCCATTGCTGGGCACAGGCCTCCTTACAAGAGAGGGTTATTAGAGCATAGACCCACCACTCAAAGATCGGGGGTGGATCACATCGCCAACTTCCCAACTTCAGCCTAATATTGAGAAAATCGTAACAGAAAACTCAATATTGGTTTTTGAATTGGCCCGACCCGGGGCTCAAACCCAGGACGGAGAATAAGAGAGAAAGGGGGAGCATAAAGGTATAGGGTTCTCCGCCGAAATCATCATTAATGGCATCAATAATTCAATTTCCATACTGTGGGCGTTGATGGGTAATGTTGGTGCAATCAAACACTTTGTTAATTAACTCGGATTATAATGTTCAATCACTCAATGTTCCCGATATCAAATTACAAAACAATAATAGGAACGCGACAGTTCCAACAGTAGACCGATCCGGTCGAGCGCCACACGAAACTGCCGAGAGACGCGAGCCGGACCGATACACAGATGGCGCCAGCGTTCCACAGACAAATGTCTGATGATAGTGTTAAAGAACAAACTAAAATCTAAAGTTACAAGGGTGCCTTCGCTCCCTGATCTGAGACGAGACCATTACAACGTCATATTGGTATAATATATATCAATTCATATAAGAGGAATTCGTTCACTCCATTAGAACAGACGGGAGGAGCTGCACACGTATATTTAGTGATCCTTTATCCTCGCTTTTGATAAATTTATAGGAATACCTATTTTTTTTCCTTGAGTCTACCTGCTATCAGTCTAATGACTATGATCAGGTTTCTGGTAGTATGGGGTTTGGAAAGGAAGGGCCACTGCACTTGGGCACATCTGCTCTCTTCAAGCTTCTAATGAAGTTTTGATGTAAGTGATGTATTTGTCTGTGTAGCGTTTCTTCACCAATTGTTGGAATCTCCAGATAAATACATACAGAACATAGGAATACGTGAAAGACCTAAACACAAATGGACAATTCAGGTTCTAATGTCATTACAATCTAAAATTGGGTCAAAATAACCGCACCTGAGTTCTTCGCAGGTCTATTAATAGAAAAACAAACCTTTTGAAACATTGGCAGATTCGTTACAAAGAGATCAATTGAATTATGCAGAAATAACTGAAATTACAATATAATCTAGTCAAAAGAGTAATGACTGAGTTCTTCGCAGGACTATTCTTTGTAAAACCAACCTTCACAACCATTGGTGGATTCGTTCATTGAATAAAAAATATTTTGCGCTATTATTCAAACGTATAGTATAGTTTTTTTCACAACTGCTTCATTGGTCTAGTGGTTAGCATGTTTGACTACAGACACAGTCTTGGGTTTGAATCTCGGACCGACCAATTCAAAACAGATATTGAGTTTTCTATTACGATTTTCTCAATATTTGCCAGAAGTTGGAAATATTTAACAGAATGATTCACCCCCGTGCCTCGGAGAGCATGTTAAACCGTCCGTCCTGCACCTAATCTGTCTCTAGTCGGATTGCCATCACATCGGACTATGAAAGCGAAGGAATGGTGGTTCTATGCTGTCTCATATGAGTGAGGCCTGTGGCCAGCAGTGGAACGTTAACATGCTGCTACTTACCTTACATTTTTTATACCAATAAACCGAAAATTACTTAATTTACGATTTTAAAAGTAACATTCATTTATTGTATTACTTATTTACTTTAGAAAGTGTGAAATGTAAAGGACATATATTTGTCTTTTTATAATAAACACCACTAATTAATTCGAAGAATTTGTTCCATAGATTTCAATATTTTTAAAGGTTATCTTTTATACTATTACGTATTTTAAATATAAGACAATATATAATATTAATAGAGTACTTACCAAGCTTTTCAGTGTCCATCGCCTTACTGAATCAATGTAATTTATCATAACACTGAACATATACTTAAACTGTGTTATTTTAGCATTTGTTAAGAAGAAATGAGTTAAACTAAGAAATGATTTATTTATTATAATATATCGTTCATTGTTTTTAATACAAATGCCTCATTTTATTGTAAAGTTATACGAAAATTGGGTTAAATTTGTATATTACCGCAGTGTCACAAATATGTAAACAAATCTGAAATCAATGACGGACGCGAGACGGAAGAGAGACAGCTAATTTTTTTATTCGTTTAAAGGAAGAGGCAAAGGCTTACACCATACAACCATTAATTCAAAATTTTATAATTGAAATTACAGAAAAATTAAATGATAACTGGCAAAATTACTCAGACGCTAGAAATGCGTGGGGGTAAACGAATTAATCTAATTTGTATTTAAATATGATGAGTTCTATGATATTGTAATATTGATAATAAAAAAAAATTACAAAATGACCCGATTTATTGTGGGCTCTTCTCAGGACAGAGCGCGAAAAATCCTCGTAAATTTAGATTTTTAGTCGTTCTGTAATATTATCATCAGACGTATATTATAATTCGTGTAATATGAAAAAAGTACTGTAAATAGGCTTGAATAAAGACACTTTGACTTTGACTCGAATTATTTTAAAATTCATTACAAATAATAATGAAAGATTTGTATTATTACCTCTTTGTTAACTAATAATGTACTAACAATTGCAAAATAAAAAAAAAGATAAGTAAACTATTGAAAGCCAGCTGGATATAAGCCTCCTAACTCAGAGAAGAGTGGATTTATAGAGTAAAAACCCACCACGCTACATCATTGCTGGCTAACATGCAATAATTGTGACATAATTAAAATTAATTTTTCAATTTTATGACTTTTTAAAAGCTTTTACTAATATTTATCACTTATAAACCTTTTAATTATTCCCTGCAATGTCATTCTCAAAATCTACGTTGCGACTACGTCAAATACGAAGCCAATTGATAGTTATTCGCTTTAAAATTCAGTAGGTATATTAACATATACTTAAAAATTCGTTTATTTCAAATATTCATACATTTGGTGTATTTTATGTATAGTAAAATGAGAATAATAAACAGAGGGATGTTCCAAAAATACACAAAAAGCTGTTATATGAATACAGATAATATACTTTTATAATTATTTTATTTAAATGTATGCATCACAGATTATAAATGAAAATAAACAAAGTAACTGTTAATCCGGAAAGCCTTTACGATTTATAATTAAAGCAAATTCTAGTGTTTTATTAATTTAATGATATATTTTAAGTTAATTTCAATTAGCTGTATGCAGAATAAAGTTTTCTATTACCCCCCCCCCCCCTGCGGAACACCACACGTCATCTCCCTACTCACCGGTCCAATAGCCGTCGAGAACGAGACGAACCGGTCGCTGAGGTACGCGCCTATCATATCCCTCAGATACCGGGGCACCCCATGATACCCGAGCGCCTGCCCGACAACGTCCCAAGGCAGAGTGTTGAATGCATTGGCGATGTCCAGGGACACCGCCAACACCACCTCACCCTCGGACGCCGCCTCCTCCGCGAGGTCCCTCACCCGCGCGATCGCGTCGATGGTGGACCTGCCGCGGCGGAAGCCGAACTGACAGTCACTCAGATTGGGCCCTACGTCGTCGAGTCGCCGGACGAGGCGTTCCGCGAGGATGCGCTCGAGCAACTTCGCCACCTCGTCCAGCAACACGATCGGCCTATACGCCGCCGGCGAGTCCGCCGGACGCCCCTCCTTGCGAAGGAGCACCAGCCTCCCGGTCTTCCACGCACGCGGAAAGCGCCCTTGGCGCAGACACGCGTTGTAGAGGTCCAGCAGCCATTGCTTCATGGGTCCCAACGCCTCAGCTAACACCCTGCCCGGAACCCCGTCGGGTCCGGGCGCGACGGCCTTCGACCGCATCCTAATGATGGCGGCGTCCAGCTCCCCCTCGCTAATCTCCGGCGGGGCGACGTCCTCGTCAGACGTCTCGTCCCCGTTCGCCATCGGAGGCGCGCGCATCCCTACTCTACGCTCCCGAGAAGGAAAGAGCGCCCCCAACACCGAGTCCAAGAACTCAGGACGGAGCGACTTCACGAGTGGTGAAGACCGGGCGCCCAGCTTGCGCCTGACGCCCTTATACGGTCTTCCCCACGGATCCTGGTCAATAAGAGCCAGCGACTCCTCATCTGCGAGGTCCTTGGCCTTCGCGATAGCCGCCTGAAAATCCATTGTAGCCCTCCGGTGGAGGGTGTACAATCGATCCCGCTCGGATTCGTCCTGCGTCCGGCGCCGCCGATACCTGACATACCGGCGGCGAGCCGAGTAGCAAATGTCCCGCACGCGAGACAGCTCCTCGGTCCACCAGTACACCTGGCGATGCGGCGACGGACGAGAACTCACCCGAGGCATGGCGGTATCGCAGACCTGAAACAAGGCCGAGCGGAAACGTTCCGCCTCGCGATCTACATCCCGAATGTCCGTCCTGGATCCTCGGACCCAGTCCTGCACATGGGCAGCTTCGATGAGAAGCTCCCCGTCTACCCGCTTGGCGTCCCACCTAGGCTCGTCCGCCCACCTAACGGGACGATCCGGGTGGCCGCCGTGTCCCTGAGGACGTGAGGAAACGCTGAAATCCACGTATCTGTGGTCCGACAGCGTCTCCACGCGATCCAGGACGCGCCAATGGCGCACATCGCGCGCGAGTACGGGATCAGCGAAAGTGATATCCACGATCGATCCCCCGTTGGCTCGCACGCACGTCTGCACGGATCCCCGGTTCACTACAACCAGACCGATCCCCACCAGCCATTCGTCTACCGCCCTCCCTCGAGCGTCCGTAGACGGGCACCCCCACGCCGTAGACTTGGCGTTGAGATCCCCGGCCACGATCACCCGCCGGATGCGGCTGCGACCGATGACGGTGCCGACCTCGTCCAGAAACGACTCGAACTCCGCGAGACTGCGGTTGGGTGAGAAATACACCCCCACCACAGCCACGCGGCCGACATGAACCGCGACGTACCCCCTACCCTTCACGTACAAAGAGATCCCCGGAGACCCGTGCTGAGGACGAGTTCCGACGGCCACCAGTCCGTCTCCGTCGCCGACCCAATCGTCTCCCGAAGGGACCCGATATGGCTCGGTCACACAATAGCAACGTGTGTCAACCTCTCGGCCTGTCCCTGGAACAATAGGTCCTGAGCCGTCGCCGAGTGGTTGAGATTCGCCTGGAGGAACCTCGCCGGCGTCATTATTTAGACGCCGAAGGAGCTGCTCCCGTCGCTTTAGCCTGCGCGCCTTGTGGCGCTTTAGCGGGCCGCGGGGACTTCTTCTTCGAAGCCCCGCCGCTCTTCCTACCATTCCGGGCCTTTGGAGGGGGGCCGCAGGCTGCTCCCCCCACCTTATGGTCCGCGGGCTTTCCGGCCGCGGCGCAGATGACGCAATGCGCCGTCGGCGCCGTACACACGGCCATCCTATGTCCTGGTTGTCCGCAGCGGTAGCATAGCCCGCTGCGGTCAACCTCGCACGCGCATTGCGCCTGCACATGCCCTACCATCAGGCAGCGGAAGTATTGGAGCTGCCTCCGCTCTAACAGGGTCACGCACGCGGAGACCCTCCCTATCAGGATGCGGCCCGCCACGGACAACTTCCTCGCCGCCACCGTGGGGTCCACTATTTTTAATTGACGAATGTATACAATCGTGATGGAAACTGCGATTCCATTTAGAACATGTCAAGATATCGGTGGCGCCCTCTTTTGTGGATTCACAACATGCAAAAATGTAATAAACCCAAAGTTTTAATATAATTTTACTCCGGCGATGACGGGGTCTGGGATTGAATTCGCTAACGTCCCGAATTGACAGGGACTTAAAGCGCTAGGCCACGGACGCGTTAGTTAATCAGCTTGAAAATGTTGTACGTAAGTGATAACACAGTAGTATAAACTCTTAACAGTGGGTAGTAATATAAAACACTTTAGTCGATAACACTTGATAGCAGAACTATTAACCAGTTTGTTAAGTTTTTACAACAGTATAACAAAAAAAAAACTTATGGCACTTTCACAGTCTTGCACGTATATAAACAACAAATCAGAAAAATGATGTAATAAGCATTAATTTTCAAAAGTTGACAACGATTTAGATTATTTTTTGACGGAACTACTGTTAACACGCCTGCTCTTGACTTGTATCGTTTGACAACTGGATAATATTTAGGACCCTCTTGCATCCATGGCTATCCTCCCTTCTCATTACATGTCCATACCAGGCTAACCTTCCACTCCTTAACTTCTCGGTCACTGGTGCTACTTTCACACTTCCTGTATATCATAAAAATATTGTTAGAATTGCCACACTAATTTGTAGCTGGCCACCCCAGTTTGTAGCTGGCCACACTGGAGCACGCGAACAGTCACTTAAGTCACGTTCGACATTTCATACGTCATTGTCATGCCTGTTTTAAATATTGCCGCCATTTTTGAGTTGTCATGGATAAATAAACGTATTAAGTACCTTTTAATTTATAAGAATATCTATGAAAAGTCTTAAATAGTATATATTTATCTCCAAAGGATAACTCACAGTGACCACTTTTATCTTTCATATATAACGAAAAGATAAGTGTTATTTACCGAGCTACTTTATACAATACAGTATTTTCATCTAATACATTGTATATTTAATGTAGATCAAAACTGACCTTGACAGTGTATCATTCAAATGGATATCTTAGGAGATATCAGGGATTTAACAAGCGGCAGTCCAGCGGCTGATGGGTGAGAAATGAAAAGCATTCCTTTTAAACAAAACTTTATTTAATCTTTGGCTTATATTGTTCCTTACGAGTACATTGTAGGGCATTCCTTAAAATTTACGAAAACGAAGACGGACGATAGTACTAATGCCATATTTAAAGCTGAATAAAACGATGGTTTCATAAGAAAAACATTACTTAACTAGAAAAACGATCAGCTGACGCACTGGTTAATACGCTTTCGCACAATTCAGTCGTTTCTTGAACACTGCTGTCGTTGACCCGGGCGTCAGCTGATTGTGTTTTGTTGTTGGTGTTTTTTTTTTAGTAATGTAAAAAAAAAGTAAGTAGCAGCCCATTAACGTCCCACTACTGGGCACAGGCCTCCTCACTCCGAAGAGCGATGGTTTTTAGAGCATAGACCCACCACGCTGCTCCAGTTCGAATTGGCAGGCATAGTACACAAGTGCACTCTCTATTCCTTCACTCTTATAGTGCGACGAGAATCCGACACGACCGGAGAGAGATCAGGCGCAGGACCGACAGCTTAACGTGCTCTCCGAGGCACGGGGTTGGATCACACCGCCAACTTCGAGCAAATATTGAGAAAATTCTTAAATATAAAACTCCAGGACCTCATGTCTGTAGTCGAACATGCTAACCACTAGACCAATGAGGCAGTCTTAGTAATGTAATTTTTATGAAACTATCGCTCCATTCAGCCGTACTGACATGATGGAGGGTAAATAATGTGTATAAAAATTTGATTTCTTTTCCGTTAGTACAGCTGAATGATTTAACTAAAAAAAAAACACCAACAATGAAACGCGAAATCAAAAGTCAGCTAACGCTCGGATCAACGAACGCACCCACCTTTGATGATGGGACAGGAAGAGCATATTGTTAAAAGGTTCTATTGGCATTATTTACGCTCCATCGTGTTAGTACAGCTGAATGACTACTGAAAAAATGCTACAATGGAACTCACGCGGCCATGTGTTCGTTGACCCGAGCGTCAAATCGTTTTTGATTTTGTTTCAATGTTGGTTTGATCATGCTAATTAAACTTTTTAATTTTTTTATAAATCGGTATTGTTTTATTTTCCATTTCATCATAAAAGTTATCGTACTGTATTGTATATTATGGTCGTAAGGTATTTGCCGCTAAAACTGTCACGTATCGGATGCGACTGACAAACGTCACGTGAGGAACGAGTAAGCGTTTAACCGGGCCGTCTCATTTTATCTGTATTTCTATTAATATCTTATAGTTATCTTTTACAATAATTCATTCTATCCGATTGATATCGAATAAATAAGTTATTTTTATATCATTACTAGTATACAATCCAGACAGAGAAAGAAGCCAGGGTCAAATGGCGGTGCACATGGCTCACATCAGCTGTATCACTCGCATCATTACACTCCGCCGCCGAGCGGGAGTATAGTGAAGGGTTTGATAGAGAAGCCAAAGCCAAATGGCGGTGTACATGGCTTGCAACAGCTGTTTCATTTGCATTATGCTTCCATAAAACCACACGTCTTTTTTCACAGCCTGCTATTTTTCCGTCTATCTATCGCATATCCCATTACAACCAGCCGCGAACTGGGCATAAATTCAAAGGCACCCGGCTGGGAAGCCAAGGCCAATATGGCCAATATATTTATTGTCGAACATGAGCAACATTGTTATTATTAAAATTCTAACACTAGACATGTAAGTAATCGTTGGTAATAAATCTACCACCAGTTCGGAAAGTTAACCAATATATGAAAGTGGATTCAAATCCAAGTAAATTAAAAAAAATCATCTGCCTGTCTGTTCTGGATAAGCTCTGAAACAACTGGATTGATATTGCTACTATTTTCACTGACAAATAGCTTATATTATAAATATAAATCCAGAATTATTTTTCATTTTTATCTGTATGTTTGTTTCGCTTTACCTCTGAAACAACTAGACCAACATGACTTGAAGATTCACGAGCATATAGCTTATGTTATAAGGAATCACTTCCTCTACTTTTATTATAGTAAAGAGACAGTTGTTTTTATTTAGCATGTCTGTTTGTTCAGGCTAATCTCTGAAATCTCTGAAGATGTTAATACAGAAAAGAACATATCCAGAATTAAGATTTCCCAGTGTTATAAAAAGGCACTTAGTAGTAGTTGTAGTAGTAAGTAGATGCAGCCCTTTAACGTCCCACTGCTGGGCACAGGCCTCCTCACTCCGAGGAGCGAGGGTTTTTAGAGCATAGACCCACCACGCTGCTCCACCGCGGATTGGCGGGCATAGTACACAAGTGCACTCTCTATTCCTTCACTCTCATAGTCCGATGTGAGGGGAATCCGAGAGATCAGGCGCAGGACCGACGGCTTAACGTGCTCTCCGAGGCACGGTGGTGGATCACACCGCCAACTTACCAACTTCGGGCAAATATTGAGAAAATCTTAATAGAAAACTCAATATCCATTTTTGGATTGGCCCGACCCGGGACACAAACCCAGGACCTCATGTCTGTAGTCGAACATGCTAACCACTAGACCAATGAGGCAGTTAAAAAAAAAGTCACTGAAATTACTTTTATTACAGTAAAGAGGCTTCCAGAATCAAGTGTTCTATAAATTTAAGTCTAACCGTTTGTTTTGGATAATCTCTTGAAACAACTGAACCGATTTCGAAACACTTTCATTCCTGTTATATTAATAAGGTATTTAACAATTTCTTTATAAGGAGTCTTAACGTCCAGACGTTTCTAACAAAACTAATTGATAATCGTCCATCTCGATGGTTTCTCACACCATCCACTATCCGGACAGAATCTATTAAATGTAGTATCGCTATCATAACCAAGAATCTCTCTCTCCTCTTGTATTCGAAACGAGAATGTACTCTCATGTGTGCCGATAAAGTATTTTGAATACGAACAGATTATCTGCTCAATTATAGCTATCCCACCATCTTTATATTCATTTAAATCTAATAAGCTCGGAAGAAAGAAGTGCGCTTTATAACCCATTCGAGAGAGTTCTTTATCTAATTGCAATAACTCCGAATCCTCACCATCAGACGCAACAAAAACGTCAACAATATGTTTATTTAACTTCTTAATAGCTTTATCAATTTGTTTTACCGTCCCTTTTATAGATGGGACATCATTTTTACGTGCTCTTGCAAAGTCCTGTCGTCTCCAATGAATACCAAGATAATTACACTCTTTATTACAACGTAATACTTCAGATATATAATCCCTAGCTCGTTGTAACAGTTTCTCGTTAAACTTCATGCTTCTCCTGCAATCCCAGAAGCTTTTTGTACCATAGTTATCGTGTAAAGGTATCTCAGCGTGCGCTATCATTATATATTTAACTACCGAATGAGTATTTATAACGTCCCACAATTGAGATACTTTCCCTTGATATTTCACACATATAACCTCATTTACTGTTATATTTTTATAACCCCAGAAACTGGCTTGGTATTCACAATCTTTATTAATAACCCATTTATTGTTGAACACTCCGTCTTCGAAGGCATTAGGAAAATGTTCCAATACGTACAATCTGTCTATGATTAAACGTTTTCCTGATGTTTTTGGGAATAATTCGTACATTTCTATAACAGGTGAGTATGTTTTTAGTGAGTTTAAATCAAAAAAATTGCCCCAAGGTATTGGTTTGTTGTAACTGGTTTTCCAGTGGTAAAGGTTATTCCATGGGGGCAATACGAGTTTCCAATTAAACTCCTGTTTCTTAGCTTCAGCTAGCATTATAGCATACCTCATGTAGACATCTCGTCTGAGATTAAAGCCTTCAGGAGGATTCACATCGTATAAAATAAACCTTTCTTTCACTTCACTGCACGATTTATCTTCAACAGTACAGAAGCCGTTTGAATTATCCTCTGCTTTTATTAACACTAAGATAGCTAGAAACACACTTAAATACATTATGTTATTTTATATTACATATATCAGATATATTTCATTTAAAAAATGCAAAAATCTGCATCTTTGCACATTGTAAACAAATATTTTTTTTATAATTTATCAGTTTATAGCAAAAGACTAAGGTTTTAGGCCATACAGCCATGGCTCTATTATTGTGAACAATAACTTCAAGTCAAAGAGATTCTTTTGTACCTTTTATTATTAATTAGTTTAGTTTTTAACAACTCGAATGTTATAAAAAATCTTTGTGCATTAAAGTACACATTAGTGAAAATATCACACAAGGTGTAGTGAATAATACGAAATAAAATTATTTTCTTTTTTATATATATATATATATAAAAACTTAAAAGTTTATATCTATAAATAAAAAAAATCATATTTATTTTTGATTAAAGCCTACTCAGTGATCACAAACTATATTAAAATCTAAATCTGATATCATACTGTAGCAGTAATACTTTTTTACCCCTTACATTTTTTTTATTATTGCTGACAGATTAGCGCTTGACTGTGATCTCGCCTGATGGTAAGTGATGATACAGTCTAAGATGGAAGCGCTCTATCTGATTAGAGGCAATTTACCTCTATAGTTTCTACTCAATATCATACCGGAACATAAAACTCTGCTTTGATGATACGTCCCCTAATCATCGTTTTCAAATAAAAGTCTCGTAAAAAATGTTATTTTATATTTGTTTAATTATTTAATTACAATTCATTAATTATGCAATTTCATTTTAGATGTCAGTTTGAGCAGTTTCCTTACTTTTGTGAGTAAAATTTAAATGTAATTATTTCCGTGGGACCCAAACTGAATTATATATTTTTTTTTTTACTATTTAAGTATTTTATTATAACTGATCTTAATAATGAAATATTTTGCATTTTTTTTTTTGAATAAATTAACATATTTATAAAAATGGTATGACCTAATTCTGATGTCATACTCTGCACCTCCACAGAGTAAAAAAAAAAAAATTGATCTGTCATTGTTGTAAGCGAAAGTATACGTGAAGTGTACCGAATGTGAAATTTAACCAAATAAAATAGGAAATCTCGTATAGTTTATATATTCAATTAATAAAATGGAGCTCAACGACGTTATTGTGAACCAACCCGTCGTTATAGACAATGTAATTATTTCACAATTCTCTATTTACGATCGATATCACCTGCCGTGCGAACATCTGACGATTTGTGTTAATAACTGTATTTTTATCATATAAAACTAATTGATAACCATAGAATAAGCTTTCGTTATTTATCATTTATTGATTTTCTTTCCTTTCATATTATAAAATAAGCTTTTCTGATGTGATATGAGTCATCGCATAATAACAGTATTTTATTCAATTTCTATGAGTTCGCACACACCATTTACATCTTATTCAAATTGTTTGTCGTCAATGAAGTACTTTCCAAGTATTGATAGCTCACGTGAAAGGTTCAAAGGTGTCTTAAAAATTTTAGTAGAAGACTGGGAAAGTAACTACACAGCAGGACACTATAGTAAAAAAAAGTACAGTAAATTGACTTCCCACTATTGGGTACAGACCTCCTTGCTCATAAGAGAGGGTTAGACCATAGATCCACCCTGCTGCTTCATTGCGGGTTGACAGGCATAGTACACTAGTACACACAATCATGGACAACCATTTAGTTTCCCATAAATGCTACCAGTATATCCATGTGTTGAAGTGTTTATATGAAAACGCCACCATGACTTTCCGTGTACAGGACCAAAGCACAGCGTCTATCCAATTGCAACATGGTGTGCGACAGGGAGATGTTACCTTCCCGAAGCTATTTACTGCGGCATTGGAAGACGCCTTCAAGCTTTTGAACTGGAACAGATTCTGCATCAATATCAACGGCGAGTACATCACTCATGGTTTGCCGATGATATAGTCGTAATGGCAAAGACTCTGGAAGATCTCAATACAATGCTCTATGACCTTTGCAGAGTGTCTCAACAGGTGGGCCTTAAAATGACCATGGATAAGACAAAAATTATGTTGAACATCCATGTTTCGCCCCACCCGGTTACCGTTGAGATCTCAGCACTCGAAGTTGTAGATGAGTACATCTACCTGGGGCACATGATCCAATTATGTAGGTCCTACTTCGAAAAAGAGATCAACCGCCGAATCCAACTCGGATGGGCAGCGTTCGGAAAACTACGGGACATCTTTTCATCCATAATTTCTCAGTGCCTGATGACTAAGGTCTTCGTACAGTATGTGTTGCCAGCGATTACATATGGTTCCGACACATGGCCGCTGACTATGGGGCTCGTAAGAAGACTCACAGTCACTCAGCGGGCAATGGAGAGGGCTATGCTCGGGGTTTCCCTACGTGATCAAATCAGAAATGCGGAGATCTGTAGGAGAACTAAAGTCACCGACGTAGCCCACCGAATTGCAAAGCTGAAGTGGCAATGGGCAGGGCACATAGTTCGCAGAACCGATGGAAGTTGGGGCCCGAAGGTGCTAGAGTGGCGGCCTCGCACCGGAAAACGCAGCGTCGGCAGATCCCCCACCAGGTGGACCAATGATATCAAGCGGGTCGCTGGCAGCCGCTAGATACAAGCGGCGCAAGATCGGGCCCATTAGAATTCATTAAGAGAAACCTTTGTCCATCGGTTGAGACGACGACGACGAAATACTCTCAAATACCTATTACAGGAATTTGAGAGTAGGCTTTAGGTTTGAGCCATTGAAGTCCTGTGGTTGCAGATAGGACACTCCCAATAGGCTCATTCGTGTCCTGGATAATCTATGGCATTCATGCATGTGCCTAAGTGTTTCTTCTTCCTCTTAGCAAGCTCTGCACTGTCTTCTACTTAGGTTTATGAAGACCTTTGTGAAGCCTGGTTTTATTGCATTCAAGAATGTTTTGGAATGCCTTATGACTATCCCATTTTACCATTTGCTGGCTTATTGTGATAGTGTGACCTGTAAACCCTCACCTAGATCCAGCTAGTTCGCTTGCTTGTTGCCCTTTATACCTTCATGACCCGAACAACCCAAATCTGGCAAATATTGAGAAAATCTTAATAGAACACTCAATTTTTCACTTGAATTCACCTGATCTGGGCCTCGAACCCTTGTCACCTCATGTCTGTAGCCAAAAATGCTGACTACTGAACCAATGAGGCAGTTGTTACAAAATATATGTTAAAAACAATGGGTATTAGGGAGACTCTACTTGCAGGGCTGCAATGAGAAATTAGAAACCATTAGGCATCTACTGTGCTAATATGACAGATTGGCCAGGACATGAATAAGTCTACTGGGGGTGGCTTACCTACCAGATGACTTCAATGGCTCTAACCTAAAGCTTAGGGGAAAGTAAATGAGGGGGCACATACAAAAGGCCTCTCTGCAAAGTAGAGCTTAAGAAGTTCATGCTAGGTGTTGTAATTTCAGGGCTCTGGAGTCATCAAAGCCGGTTTCGCTGGTGACCAGATACCAAAATGCAGGTTTCCAAACTAGTAAGTGAAATATATTTTGTAATGCAAATTAAATATATTATTTATTGAGCTACAGTTATCAAGCTCTATCGAATTGTAAACTATGTTTATTGGTGATGAATCTATCACCAGTTTAGGTTTGATTCTACAGAGAAGAAATATTTTTACACTTAATGTATGTTTAATCTCCATGCATTGCTGTCATTTAAATGTTCCTCAAGACTTTATATATAAAAAAATGCCCTATTTAATAGATTTTAATATTGTTGGATTTAAATCGAAGAGTTTATGCCATTGCAATTGCTGTTTGTTCAATCCGTCATTTGTCGTTGCATAACTCGCATAAGAGTTTCTTGAGCTGAAAAGAGCTCAATGTTGCCTCTGAAAGTAATGTTTTTCAAATTCTTAAGCTATATGTTTCAACATCATTCTAAGGAAGCACAAATCGATACCCTTCTTTCTATGGTCAAAAAGGAGAAGTGATATTGTTGCCAAAACTCATCATTCCAGAACAGCTTTTCAAAACCAATATTCCCATAAAGGTAGTTTATTAACCGGATACTAAATATATATCCCATGAAAATTAAAGACTGCAAAAGGTCAGTTACAGACTACTTGTTCTGTTTAAAATATGATGAGGTGGAATCACTACTAAAATCGACAACACTTCAACAAACACACCTCAACACTAGCACCCCTCAACACAAACACTCCTCAACACACACCCCTCACCACAAACATCAATAAACACCCCTCAACACTAGCACCCCTCAACACAAACACTCCTCAAGACACACCCCTCACCACAAACATCAATAAACACCCCTCAACACACTCCTTTCAAAACACACCTCAACAAACACACCTCAACACACACACATCAACACACACCTCAATATAAACTCCCCTCAACACACACACCTCAACACACATTAATACTAACATGTTTAAAAAAATGTTTTAATGCATCTCTACTCATTTATAAATTAAAATAATAATAAAATAAAAATAAAAAATTTTCAATTGCAATATACCTCACTTTATTTATACATGCGCTCTGTAGATGTTGCTTTAAATTATGTAACAGTCCTTATATGACAATTGTGCTACTGACAAAAGTATACACCAGATTGAGCAAACATTACATAGACATTGTTTCTTTATAACCTTTTTCTATAAGTCTAATTCACTGTGTCCTTTTCGTATCTTAAGAAGAATAAATTTGATTTAATAGACTTTTAAATGTGTTGTTTAAATTGCTTGTTACTTTTCTGTCCATATATTCCATGTTGCATTACAGCCAAAGCCACTATGGCAGCGGCGCATGACTCGTTATCTGTTTATATTTACTTTTCCATTTATCTATCGCATGTCGCATTATTTCCGGATGCAGAGTGGAAGTAAAGTGGAAGTGCTTTGTCAGAGCATCCAAGGCCAATATGTCTAGTCCCAAGGCTTGCAACAGCTGCATCATGTTTTGATAAAAGCATACACTGATTTTTTTTTACTTAAATAGTAAATATAACTAATATTTACAGTATCGGAAGGCCAAAGCATGTTAGGGTAATGGCGGGTGCCCTGGAAGGGGAACTGTTTGTGGGTCCTCGTGCTGAGGAGCATAGGGGTCTCCTCAGCATTAAATACCCCATGGAGCATGGTATAGTCACAGATTGGAACGACATGGAGAGAGTGTGGAACTACATTTACAGTAAGGTGAGGCCATGACATCGACACACTACCATCTTGGACTGTATCATCGCTTACAGTCCATGGCCAACCTAATAAATATTCATTTTCAGGACCAACTGTCCACATTCTCCGAGGAGCACCCGGTGCTGCTCACAGAAGCACCTTTAAACCCTCGTAGGAATAGAGAGAAAGCAGCTGAGATATTCTTCGAGACCATCAACGTACCAGCTCTCTTTCTCTCCATGCAGGCTGTGTTAAGTTTGTATGTAAATTTATTTAAATTAACTGTTATTTATTTGTCTATTATATGTTTATATTAGAAATAACAAATGATACACTAAACTGTTTTGACATACCGCAATACCGTGGCAGATGCTACTAAAAGACATATTTTACACGACTTCTTCCACTGACTACAAAATATGGCAAGTGCTACTAGAAGGCATATCTCATATGACGTTTTAGACTAACTGCAAAACGTGACAGATGCTACTTAACCGCACATTTCATATGAATGTCTTTTAGTAGCATCTTTCACTGATTGCAAATCGTGATAGATGCTACTAAACGACATTTTTGATCAGACTTCATTTTACTCACTGTAAAACGTGACTGCTGGAATTAAAACAGTGAAACAGATGCTGTTGGAATACTTCACTCGACCGTTGTGACTGACGGACTTACTGTGTCAGATACGCGACGGGACGCACGACGGGCGTGGTGCTGGACGCTGGGGATGGAGTCACACATTCGGTGCCCATCTACGAAGGCTTCGCGATGCCCCACAGCATCATGAGGGTGGACGTGGCCGGGCGTGACGTCACCCGGTACCTGCGGTATGACAAGCCTTTTATCTTCTTCTTAATGAGAGTATGTCTCATTAGGTATATGGATGCCCAATATGTGTGCAACAAATATGTTTGTATTTAGGATTATAATTATTCCCTGTAACATACCTTTTACTCACTTTGCATTACTGTCCTTTACATCATTATCTACAATTTACAGTCATATTTCTTACCTGCAACACATTTTTTACTCACACAAGAACAGTTGAATGTGTTTTACATTATTGTTGTTACCTGTTATTCTGTACTTATACAGGTACATTGCTATGTCATTTACATTATGGTTATTACCTATAAATACATTCTTTACTCACCAGAGTTTATTATTGTCTTTTACATCATTATCTCTACCGTTATATTGCTTACCTGCAACAAATTCTATACTCAGAAAAGCACAATCGGATGTAGTTTTAGTTTAGTTTACATTTTAGTTGTTGCTTGCATCGCATTCTGTAATGACACAAGTACATTGTAATGTCATTTATATTATGGTTATTACCTGTAACACATTTTTTACTCACCAAAGTATATTAGTGATTTTTACATCACTATCTACAGGTTATTGTATCTTTACCGTTATATTACTTACCTCCAACAAATTCTATAATCACAAAAGCACAACCGAATTTCTTACATTTTAGTTATAACCTAGTTCTATTATCTACAATGTATTCTAGCTTACCTGCATAATATTTTGTACTCACACAGGGACAATTTGATTTATTTTACGTTATAGTTGTTACCTGCAAGATATTCTGTTTATATTACCTGTAATACATTATTTACTCATCAGAGTATATTACTGTCTTTTTCATCACTATCTACAAGTTATGTTTCCTGCAACAAATTCTGCACTTACAAAAGTAAATTTCTATTTTTCTTAAGTTATGATTATTACCTGCAATGTATTCCTCACTTACTCGATTACATAACTGTCTTTTACAATGACATATTTCCAAATACCTACATAGCTTTTTTTTATAAATAAGAGGCGTACAAATATCTGTAAAAAAAAATGAGAAACATTTCTCAATACAACTAAATATTAGTTTAATAAAAAAAGGGTGACAGTGAATATGGTTCTTTTTCCAAATATATGCATATTTAAACAAAAAAAAAAGGAAAGCTTCATACATCAATTATTATCTTTTTAAAGAAATAGAAAAGTTTTTGTCCAAATACTTTCAATAGAAAAAAATGAGCAGTGTTTCTCAACACAAAAGTTTCTAAAGAAAGTTATTATTTCTGGATACCAGCTATTAAAAAAAAATGATATTTACTCACAAGAGTACATAACTGGCATTTACATCATCATCTACAAGTTATTGTATCTTTACAGTCATATTTGTTACCTGCAACATATTTTGTACTTACACAAGGGCATTTCAATGTCATTTACGTTATGATTATTACCTGTAATTAAAAAAAATAGGGATTTATAAAGTGTTACTGTAAAAGGCTGTTGCTGAGGAAGGAGGGGGTGAATCTCCGCACGTCAGCTGAGCTGGAGATTGTGAAGGCCATCAAGGAGCGCGCCTGCTACCTCTCCCCCAACCCCCTCAAAGAGGAGGCAGTGGACTCCGAGAGGGCGCAGTACACTCTTCCTGATGGCACACAGCTGGAGGTGAGCTTAGCACCTGATGATACTAGGACACACGCAACCTTGGATTGTTGAAATAATTATTGGGTCTAAGTTCCAAACTCCCTCGTCTGAGTGAGAGGTGCTTCTGCACAGCAGTGGGATGTCAACACGTTGCGATAAACCCACCCAAATACATTTTCCAGATAGGTCCGGCCAGGTTCCGGGCCCCGGAAGTGCTGTTCAGGCCTGATCTCATCGGTGAAGAATGCGAAGGTATGGCTTTTTTACTTTAATTTTTTCAATTTTGTTTTCCATTTTTTCCTCTTATTGTGAAATTTTAATATTCGTGACTATCGTTGCGAAATTGTAATAGTTTGTGAATTTTCCTTTCATTGTATAATTGTAATAAATAAATTTCCCTCTCATTGTGTAATTGTAATAAATAAATTTCCCTCTCATTGTGTAATTGTAATAAATAAATTTCCCTCTTATTGTGTAATTGTAATAAATAAATTTCCCTCTCATTGTGTAATTGTCATAAATAAATTTCCCTGTCATTGTGAAATTGTAATAAATAAATTTCCCTGTCATTGTGAAATTGTAATAAATAAATTTCCCCCTCATTGTGTTATTGTAATAAATAAATTTCCCTCTCATTGTGAAATTGTAATAAATCAATTTCCCTCTCATTGTGTAATTGTAATAAATCAATTTCCCTCTCATTGTGTAATTGTAATAAATAAATTCAATCAATTTGCTGGCTTAGTCATGACAAATGTTGTTTATGTGATTGTGGTTGAACCTTGCAGGTCTGCACGAGGTGCTGATGTTCGCCATCCAGAAGTCCGACATGGACCTGCGCAAGGTGCTGTACCAGAACATCGTGCTCAGCGGCGGCTGCACGCTGTTCCGCGGCTTCGGGGACCGCCTGCTGGCTGAGATTAGGCGCCTGGCGCCTAAGGACATGAAGATACGGGTGAGGACCATGATTTATTTCTATATACAGCGACGTTCCATAAAAATAGAATTACTAAATCCATAACACCCTGTATATTTTTCTTTAGCGCCTTTGTTTTTGAAAACTCGCGATAGTTTCACAATTACTATTTTCAAAACACCCTGTATATATGTTATTCATTGCGTCGTTGCTTCTCACAATTTCCCTAGTCTTATTAGTATAGTTAGTAATTCCATAACACCGCGTATGTTTTTATTCTTAGCGCCGTTTTTTTTTAAACTTGCGATAGTTTTACAATTAGAATTTTTAAAACACCCTGTATATTTGTTATTTATTGCGTCGTTGTCTCTCAGATTTTCAATATTCACATTTTCAGTATTTCTATAACACCCTGTATATTTCTCAATTTTAGCTCCATTGTGTCTCATACTTGCGCTAATATGGTTAGTCTAGTTAGCATTTTTATTTCACCCTGTATATGTTTGTAGTCAGCGCCGTTGTTACTCAGACTAACAATATTCTCTTTGTCATTATTTTAGTAACACCCTGTATAATATTTTTAGATTTCTGCACCCCAAGAGAGGTTGTACTCGACGTGGATAGGGGGTTCGATTCTCGCGTCGCTCGACACATTCCGCAAGATGTGGGTCTCCAAACGGGAGTACGACGAAGAAGGTCATCGCGCCGTACACCGGAAGACGTTCTAGACCTAGACAATAGGTCTGGGGACAAGGATAATAGATGCTACGAAGACAAGACATATTGGAGAGGTATATAGAGGCGTTTGCTTGAGATTATTTCTAAATACCCTCATTGTTGCATTTTGAAAAATGTAAGATACCCTCAATTTTGAAAAAAAAATGAGAAATGTTTTTCAATACCACTGAAAAAGGCACTTTTGCCAAATTAAAACAAAAAAGCTTATCCTAATATAACACAGAATTAGTTTTTTTTTTTTTTCTAAAAGGGCGTAGAAACCTTTTTGTTTTTCAAATACCCTCAATTTGTAAAATGAGAAATGTTCCTCAATATGACTAATTCTTAAGTTTTTGTAAACGGTGAGGGTTTAAAAAGTAGTTTTGTCAAATACTTGCAATTAAAAGAAAAAAGAAAATATAGTGAATATTTTTAAAGGAGACTTTCGAAAAGTATTTTGTTCATATACCCTCAATTTAAAAAAAATGAGAAATGTTTCTCAATATTACTAAATCTTATGTTTTAATAAAAAGTGAGGGTGTAAATGATGTTTTTGTCGAATACCCGCAGTTAAAGCAAGAAAGAAAAGCTTTTTTCGTAATATAGCAATGTATTAGCTTTTTTTTTTTAAAAAAAAAAGACTCCTTGAACATAAAACCTGACAAACATTTCTCAATATAACTAAATGTCAGTTTAGAAAAAGGCGACAGTGAAAATGGCATTTTTTTTCCAAATACGTGCTATTTAAACAACAAAAAAAGGGGAGCTTTTTGTAAAATATCAAATTTTTTTTTTTAAAGAAAGAGAAGTTGGGACAGAAGTTTTTGTTCAAATACTTTCAATTAAAAAAAAAATGAGCAATGTTTCTCAACACAAAAGTTTCTAAAGGAAGTTAATGTTTAAATTAAAAAAGATGTTTAACTATTAGTTTGTTTTTTTAAAAGAGGGTAGACAAAGAAAATTTTCGAAATACCTACAATTAAAAAAAACTTCGCAATATGTCAAAATATTACCATTAAAAAAGGTGTGGGGGGGATATCGCAAGTATTTTTTTAATTCACTGCGTTTAGAAATCGATTATTCGTCACAATTGCTTTTTTACACGTGGCTTATAATCGATTGAATCGATCTCGAGACTATCGATTATCATATTAAAAGAGACGATTGACCATTAATCGATGTGATATCGATTATAATATTAAAACTGTAATGTACAAGTAACACTCTGTATATGTATATACAGGTGAACCTTTTAAGGCAATGTAATATATCAAATCTAAATTAGATATCTGCAGAATGATGTTATACAGGATGTTCAGTTTTTTTTTGTTTGATTTTTCATAAATCCAATGATGCAATTTTATTTATCATGAAAATTGAGATGTAGACTCCTTTGAGTATTTTTCGCTATTATTTATAGTTTCGGATTTATTCATCATTTTCCATATGAAAAAGTCACCCTGTATATAAGTAATTAGAACATCTGAGTCAAAAGCGATGAGAAAGACTTACATTAGACAAGTTATTATAAAAGATATAACACTCAATAAAAAACCCTCTTGAATCCTCCAAAATATATTTAAAAAAAAAACATGCACATGCAAGTACATTTACATGCGAATGCATTAAAAAACATGCGAATTTAATATTTTGCTAAGAAAAAAATGACAGCTTCTTTATAGATATTAGTATTTATTTATTCTCTTAATAAGCTTCCTTAATAAATGTTAAGATGTATCTATGAATTGATAAACATGTGCATGTAGCATGCATTTCTTTAACATTCAACACGTTTTCATTCATCTATCAATTATATGTTTATTATTTAGCATTCAAATAAGTTATATCAACGTTTGACATGTAAAGACATTTATTTACAAATTTATTAAAACATGTGTTTTTATATAACTTTATAACAATTTCAATAAGAAAACTCATCTTTCACATGTTAAAGCATTCATCAAATTCATTTAATTTAAATTTTTTAAGCGAATTTATAACATTTACAGTAAATGAAAATAATTGTTCGCATGTTAATTACATTTATATATAACATTCATTATCAAAGGCATTCAACATTTATTTCTATTTGAATTTATAATATTTTCAATAACATATATCTAATCTTTCACATGTTGAAACATTTATGGATATTAATGATAAAAAAATAAATGTTTACATTTTTTTGCAACATCTTTACATGCGCATGTTTCGGTTTGCATGCACATATATAAACTTAATAAATTCTCGAAATAAATTTTAAGATTTCATGTAAATCTACAATTATTTCATAAAAAAATGTGAAAACATGTAGTTTTCACATGTACATGTTTCACTTTGCATGTACTTAATAACACGCAATGAATATTAAGTTTTTATACACAAAATGACACTAAGTCGTATTTTTTCTCTAAAACAAATGTGAATTTTTACATGCACATGTTTTATTTTGCATGCACCTAAATGCACTTATAAGCTTCTCATGTTGAATATTAAGTCTTATATACAATATTCACGTGTTAGTCATTCAGTGCAAAGTGAATGAATGCGACTACACGTACATGTTACATGTTACATGCACATAACCGTCACTAGATGTAATGTGAGCGAGATATTAAATATTGAAACGTTGAGAGATTTTTTTTATTCCAATAAAATTATTTTTAACGCGTTTCTCGTTTTATTAAGTGTGTTCCCAACGGTGACACCCGCGTGGTTTCCGAAGGTTTATGCCCAGCGGTGGAATTACGCCCACTAATAAAGTAGTTATTAAGGATATAATTTGCGGTTAAAAAAATAGGAAAGTGGCTTGGGGAATAATAGTGGTTGTAAGCGCCTAAAACTGCCTTTGCCCATTTGTGGGACTATGTCCTATAATGGGATTGCGTCCACCATGGGGATCTTGCCATATAGCGGGATTGTGTCCAACAGTGGGATCCTGCCATAAAACTGGGATTGCGTCCGACATTGAGATCCTGTCATATCGTGGGATTGCGTCCAACGGTGGGATCTTGCCATATAGCGGGATTGTGTCCAACAGTGGGATCCTGCCATAAAACTGGGATTGAGTCCGACATTGAGATCCTTCATATAATGGGATTGCGTCCAACGGTGGGATCTTGCCATATAGTGGGATTGTGTCCAACACTGGGATCCTGCCATAAATTTGAGATTGCATCCCACATTGGGATCCTGTCATAGTGGGATTGCGTCCAGCGGTGGGATGCTGCCATAAAATTCGCATTGCGTCCCACATTGGGATCCTGTCATATAGTGGGATTGTGTCCAATCGTGGGATCCTGCCATAAAACTGGGATTGCGTCCCACATTGGGATTGTGTCCAGCAGTGGGATCCTGTCATATCGTGGGATTGCGTCCAACGGTGGGATCTTGCCATATAGTGGGATTGTGCCCAATAGTTATACTGCATCGAAATAGTGGGGTTGTATCTGATAGAAAAAACTTGGTAGTCTCGGAGGAATTCTTATGCCCAGCCGTGGAATTTTGCCCACTATTATATTATAAATACTAAGTAATGCAAATATGATTTTCGATTATGAAAACTTTGAGAATCTGGGAAACATCAATGTGTGTAGGGTCCCAAGACAGCATATGCCCAGCAGTGGGACTGCGCCCAATAGTGAGCTTGAGTTTTCCGATTACATAAATCATACTTTAAAAACTTACGAATTTCCTAAACAGTGGTAGGTATGAACTAAGAATGCTTATGCCCAATTGTGGGATCGTTTCCATTAACTATATAAACTAATTTGTCGCCAATTAAAATACGGTATTCGGTTAAAAAACTTATTACAAGGAAGCTTGGAGAGTGGGAAATAATGGTGGGTGTAAGCTTTGACGCAAAGAAGGCTTATGCCCAACAGTGGGACTGTGAATAATAAATATTCGAACAGTACATCTTAAACCGATAACATTCGCTATCAGTTTCCTTATCGTTTTAAATAACGCTTGTATAAATAAAAAAGATAAAACAATTCACACCAATATTAATATAAAATATCTGTTTGTATGTTATTATATATATTAAAAACATGTCACTTGATAGCGGACCCTTATTTAATGGTAAATTGTGGAGGTGGTTTAATAACTATTGTCACCTGTATAACCTTATAAATAGAGCCGCCCGACTGATTTACAGACAGTTGATGCTAAGCGCTCGGATGGCTCGGACTCATAACACTGTCACGCTGTTTCTTTTATTGTTAATACACAATGACTTCAGCTAGGATGACGTCACCTTTTAAAAGCCACTCGGTCATATCCACTTCGGCATAAAAGGCGACAGGTAATATACGTAAATTCTGGCTAAGAGAAAGAGAAACAGGTCGTCGTCGCTTCAACTGATTGACGTCCACTGCTGGACATAGGTCTCACGAAATGATGCCCACAAGGCCTGATCTTGCGCCGCCTGGCTCTTCGACCCTCCTTATATCGTCGGTCCACCTTGTGGGGAGTCGCCACTCCAGCACCTTCGGTCCCCAACGCCCATAGGTCCGTCGGACTATGTGCCCCGCCCATTGCCACTTCAGGTTCGCGATTCGTAGGGCTATGTCGGTGACTTTGGTTGTGCTACGGATCTCCTCATTTCTGATTTGATCGCGTAGAGAAACTCCGAGCCCTCTCCATCACACACTGAGCGACTCTGAGCTTCCGCATGAGGCCCATAGTCAGCGACCACGTCTCAGAACCGTAGGTCGTCACTGGCAACACGCACTGTTCGAAGACTTTGGTCTTCAGGCACTGAGGGATATTGGACGAAAACGTCTTCCGGAATTTCCCGAACGCTGCTCAACCAAGAGACAGGTAAAATAGGCTCAATGAAAGGTATTTCTGATTAAAACAAAAGGGGACAGGTAACATATGTAAATTCTGATTAAGTGAAAAGGTGGTAGGTAATATTCCTAAATTATGACAAAGATAATGGGGAAGGGGGGGGGGGGGGGGG
>JACTOM010000204.1:213243-231913 GCA_015832385.1 Elymnias hypermnestra | reverse complement strand
ACACTTTGAACTAAGACTCGACTACACTCTGCGACACTTTGAACTAAGACTCGACTACACTCTGCGACACTTTGAACTAAGACTCGGCTACAGTCTGCGACACTTTGAACTAAGACTCGACTACACTCTGCGATAATTCCACTAAAGATTTGACTACACTTCTTGACTTACAACGGCTCTGATGACGTGCAGGTACCAGATCGAGCAGGGCAACATCGTCATCCCCAAGTCCGTGTCCCGCGAGCGCATCCTCAGCAACTTCCAGGTGCTGGACTTCCAGCTGCCGCACGAGGACCTGCAGCTCATCCACACCTTCCACTGCAACGGGAGATTCGTGCCAATGACCGCGTGAGTCTCGCCCTCACACTCCACTTCTGTACACTTTTAATTCAACAACGGCACAACTCGGCCAACATTTCAATAGAATCCTTGCAATAAAATTCCTTATCACACGACACTTTTGTTACACACACACTATAAATAAATCCAGTTTTAAATTCAACGGTGACATATCTCAAAATTTCACCTAATTTTTATATTTGATAATTAAA
Organism: Elymnias hypermnestra; assembly: GCA_015832385.1. NCBI lineage: Eukaryota > Metazoa > Arthropoda > Insecta > Lepidoptera > Nymphalidae > Elymnias > Elymnias hypermnestra. Next base: position 231,362 of record JACTOM010000204.1, on the reverse strand, counting down.
TAAGTTTTTGTAATCTAATGCTGTGTTTGGGATAAAGAGTGGCACAACAGCCAATGTGCCACTTTTGATACAAATATACGTACTTATATTTACTACACATTGGTTTTTCTAAAGTTAATTTCGCTAATAGTCTTTGTACACGTTTAATTCAACAATGACACATCTCAAAATTTAAATTGATTTTTATATTTGATAATTAAAAAGCAGTTTTTCTGTAATCAAATGGTGTTCCGTGTAAAAAGTGACACATCAGCAAATGTGTCGCTTTTGTCTACAGTTCACAATACCTTTGTTTACTAGACATTGGTTTTACTAAAGTAAATTTCGCCTGTAGTCCACTTTTTCGTACTTTTATTTCAAAAGTGACATAACTCGGTCAATATTTCATTAGAATTTTGTAATGAAATTCTTTATCGCACGTTAGTTGCTTGCGGGGAGTGTCCGACCGACACTTGTTTTTTTTTAATTCAACAACGACACATCTCGAAATTCCATTTGAATTTCATATTTGATAATTAAATAGCACTTTTTTTATGTGCAATACTTTGTATAAAAAGTGACAACAGCAAATGTGTCTCTTTTGATACAAATGTATGTGCTTTTATTTAATACACATTAGATGTGACGCTGATGTCTATTCTGATGAGTTTTTCTATTCGCTAGTGTCAAACTGTCTGTCACTTGTTTTGAAATGTGTCGCTTTAGCACCAAATGTGTTCGTTTGCAGATCGCTCGGCCACAAGTACCATCCGTTCGAAAACGACGAGTTTTAACCGACGGTTGATATTCCACCAACGAATTTATCTCAACTTGTGATAATACAAAGTCTTATTTCGTTATAATATATAAAGATTAAACTGAAAACTGTTGTTTTATTCTAATAACGACACATCTCTTAAGCTTTTATAAATGACAATACAATAATTTGGGAAAATATATAGGAATATATAGATCTACTTTAATAATTATGTTTTATGGATTGAGTGCTAGAACGACATATCTTCGAAATTAGTACAAAGACATAAATAATATATTTTGAAAAGTGCGTATCATTAATTAAACGCAAGACAGACATATCTATGAAATTGATGTAATTAATTTTATTGAAAGAACGACATATCTCTGAAGCTAGAAGACATAATTGGTTTTAATTTGGAAAATGTACTTCTTAAACTGGCTTTTATTAATTTTGAAACAAATCATCAGGATACCTTAAAAACTTTTATTTCAAGAACGGCACTTCTAGAAGTCAATGTAAAGACACAATTAGGGAAAATATAAGGATAACTTTTATTGGAAAAACTGCATATTATAAATATACTTCAAAATTGTATTTGTCGGAGTGCAATAGTCTGTGGCGCCATCTGTCTATCGGCGTGGGGCAGCCAACAGTGACAATCCGGCGCGCGTTTCTCCAGTTCTCGGGTGACGGTCCACCGGTGCGGTCGAATGTTGGAACTGTCGCTTTCCCAGCTATTATTGTTTGTTTGTGTAAATTGATATCGGGAACATTATAATGCGAGTTAATTAATAAAGTCCTCGATTGCACAAACATTACCCACCAACGCCCACAGTATGGAAATAGAATTATGGATGCCACTAACGATGATGTCGGCGGAGAACCTCACGCCTCTATGCTTTATGCTTCTCTCTTATTTTCATTATACATCTTGTACATATTTTATTAATTTAATGCAAAAAAGACATCTCTCTGAACTTGGTATAATTCCATAATTAACGTTAATCTGAAAGTATATGAAGATACGTTGAAAGCCGTTTAATTGAAAGAACGTCATATCGCTAAAGTTGGTATACAACATTATTCACAAAAATAATTTATAAGGTAATTTTGAAGACTGTATTTTAATAATTTAATGCCAGAAAGACATATCTCTGAAATTAACATAATTTGGGGAAATATACTCGTTAAAAAAGGTTTTTTTATTGGAAGAACGACATATTATAGGTGTATTTTAATAACTGTTTTAATAAAGCAAGAAAGACGGACTGATAGTGGTGTTGTTTGTGGTGGTGCCTCAAGGTACTGTCTTAGGACCTCTATTGTTTAAACTATATATTCATGACCTTGCCTTTACCATGAGTAACGGAGTAGAATGAGACATGTCTGAAGTTGGTATAAAGATAATTAACATTCTCGCCTGGTGGTGTTGTGTACTAATAATAGGCAAGTTACTTCTAATAAGAAAAAGAATATTGACATTTTGTATTATGGTGTACCCCAGGGCACTATCTTAGGACCTTTATTGTTTATACTTGTTCACGGCGGTCGTGACCTGCAATGGACGCAATCCTGAAACTCGGGCCCATGGGAAATCCAGGGTTCGGTTCAGTCACGGAACGGTGGGAGGGGAGAAATTCCACCTAGGGGGTCGAATAGATGTAAATCGGCACCTACCTCGAGTCCCGTTCGCCGTTCTCCACGGGCGACGGCGGCCCTGGCAGGTGTCTGGGTACGTGGGTGTGCGTGTCTTTGTGGGTGTGTAGTGACCTACAAGGCGACGTGTAGAGCTGCTGTCGGCGAGAACGGTGTTCCTGTCCACTCCAAGGCGGTTCTGTGCACTACCAGGCACAGAAATGTTTAAGGACTAAAGCCCACGTGGGCCTGATGGACTGTGGTCGCGTAGACCTGCCTTACTTCGCGTAAATCGAAAGACGGGCCACTGAGCTCCTTAACGCGACAATTTCACCACTCGCAATTACGAGGTATGACAATTAAGTAATGAGACTGATCTTATTGCAGCGCTTGTGGTAAACCTGTGACCTTGAAATTCCCTCTCTTTTTCCGGCATCCTTCCCCTTTCCATTGATATGTGTACCATCGTTCGGAATCGTACGCTAAAATTGTAAAAGTGTATGGTGATAGTGCTCTTAGTCGTGCCCAGGTGTTTCGATGGCACAAAGAGTTTAAGGAAGAGCGTGAAAGCGTGGAAGACGAGGCGCGGAGTGGGAGACCAGTCGAGGTGCGTGGAATCATCCACAAAGAATTCGTTCCACCGGGGAAAGCTGTGAATCAAGTCTACTTATGCCAAGTACTTGAAAGATTGCGAAAACGAGTCAACAGACTGCGCCCAGACATCGCTCGTCGCTGGATCCTTCATCACGACAACGCCGTGCCACACCGCCCACAGCGTGTCTCAGTATTTGGCCTCTAAAGGGATCACCGTGTTGCAACAGCCGCCTTATTCACCCGACATGTCACCCTGTGACTTTTTTCTGTTCCCTAAAACAAAACCGGTGGTCAAGGGAACCCATTTTGAGTCAATAATGGACACCCAAGTGGCCGTGACGAGGGTACTCGCGTTCCAGAAATGTTACCAAGCATGGAAAACGCGCTGGAATCGCTGTATAACTGCCCAAGCGGACTACTTCGAAATATAAAGTTTTTATGGAATTACAATTAAGTAATGATGTCATACCTCGCACAAAACCAAGACCGCGTGGAGAACCGCACCTTTCACGAAAAATACACTTTTAAGAGGCGGGCCACTTTTTCGCCCGTCGCAAATACAGACAAACTATATTTTTGCTGCATGCTTTATGTGACGGCGCAGGAGGCGCCCTCTAGTATGCAGACGCGCCGCTTCCCGATAGGTAGCGCATTGGTACCTCGGAAATAGTGAAAAACAACGATTAAACGATTTTATTGCACTTTCCTTTTTCGTGGGTGAGTATTGTGACAAAAAAAATACGCTCTGAGAACTGCTGCTGCTATACGGTCAAGTAGACTTAACCTCTTTGTCGTAACATAAAGTATGCTTCACACCGCCGACCTTTAGAATTCAGAGGAAATAAAAGTCCAAAAATCGAGACGCGCAATCCATATACAGATACAAAATATATTCAGTAATAAATTAACTTACAAATAAACACTTACAAAATGACTTCCTTTCGTGCGTATAGATAAGGATTTACATGACACTGGATTCAAATCCAAATCCATATATATCATCGAACAATAAATGGTATAGACAACCCTGTAGATATGCAGGGTGACATCAGAAATCTCACAGCTGAAGATAGATAACTAATGGATTTGAATCCATTTTCAATAGTGCAACGTAAAAGTTGCTATTAAACGTAATTAACGTCGTTTCGCAGCCAATAAACACCTACAAGAATATACAGCGAGTCCGTCAAAGCCTCATCGTAATTGAGCATTCCAAAAATATATATTGCTTTTCCAACCGTTCCCTCTAATTCAATCTTTAATGCAAAAGTGACATAACTCGAAAACTATCCTTTATATGACAATTTAACTACACATCTAATTGTTTTTCCCTTTTTCTTCAACGAGCTTATTTCTGCTTTGTTTTTGAGATATGTCACTTTTGCCTCAAACCTTAAACCTATACACGAATTATAAACAATTTCCCCTAATGACAAATCAGTAAGACATATCGCATCGTTTAATTCAACAGTGACACAAAACTATACATATGCATTATGTAGTAATAACGATAAGACGTTATGAAATTAGAAACCAAAAGCAGGCATTAAACTAGAATTACTGGAACAACGACACATCGGGTGATGTAAGTTGCAAACATGTTTATATCAACAATGTCACATTTAGGTGTGTCACTGTTGCATGAAAAGAGCAAATTAGGTCTCTATAGACACTATTTTGGTGGAATAGTGTCATATCTAAATGACAATGTTTTATATTAAAAAAAAGGAACTCTTACGGCAATTTAAAATGCCTGAAAATGCAAATCATATCCTCTGTAGACACTTTTTTAATGGAACAACGTCACATTTAAATGTGACACTGTTAATTGAAGAAAAATTCATTCGGAAATTTAAACAGTCTGTAAGTGCAAGTTACATCTCTGTAGACACTGTTTTAATGGAACAACGACATATTTAGATGTGACAATGTTTCATTAGAGAAATTGTTTCGGGGACAATGACAACGCTTCAAGCTTCGTGGCTGTAATTGTTATTTAGTGGAACAGCGTCATATTTCAAAATGACACTTGCGTTAAAGTGAAAGTCGCTTTGGATTCTAGACATATTTAGTGGAACAACGTCATATCTCAATATGACAATAACATTAAATTGAATTTTTTTTGGAACAATGTGTAATCTAAAGTCGACACGGTTCAATTAAATTTTCGAGAAAAATGTCATATCTCAAAACGACACTTCCATTAAATAGAACCTTCCGGGAACAATGTCATATCTTGATATGACACTGTTTCAATAGATTTTTTTTTCGGGAACAATGTCATATCTCAAAATGAGACTGTTTCATTACGTTGAAATTATATTGGAAACAAAGTCACATCTCGTTTCAAATACCGTAGAATATGACACGGTAATTTAATAGAACAACGTCATATCTCAAAATTATATTAATCGAGGGAAAGCCAGTAGAAAGATTACAAGAAATACAAATATAATTTACACAATAATTACAATAACTAAGGATTAAATCACTTTTCATCATCATCATCATCATCATCATCATCATCATCATCAATATACAATTAGTTAAGCCGTTATCGAAACACACACTCGAGACAAAAAAACGTAATCCGAATCACAACAATTATCACCGATTTAACTATTTTTTTTTCATCGTACCTGTATCGAAAGTTCGTACTTTCCGCCCTATTATTGATTAGCGTAAATGCCACATTGTTTTTAAATAAATACGTAATTTTCGACGCATGAGCGCTTCTTTTTTATGTCGGAATACATTTTTGTGAGCATGTTTCAACTTTTTGACGCGTGTGAGCTTCTTTTATAGGTCAAATGTGCCACATTGCTATCAAATTAAATAGATAGGTAATTAATTGCGCATTCCCTCAGATTTTCGATGCATGCGAGCTTCTTTTATAAGTTAAAGTAAATTCTAGGATGCATACTTCAAATTTTCGGCGCATGCGAGCTTCTTTTATAAGTTAAAGTAAATTCTAGGGTGCATGCTTCAAATTTTCGACGCATGCGAGCTTCTTTTATAGGTCGAAAGTGCCACATTGCTTTCCGATTAAATAAATGCGAAAAGTGAGAGTGCCTCAAGTTTCTGACGCGTGCGAGCTTCTTTTATAAGTCTAAATAGATTTTTGTGCGCATTCTTCAAATTTGCGACGCACGCGAGCTTCTTTTATAGGTCAAAAGGGCCACATTGCTTTCAGATTAAGTAAATACGTAATTTAGTGGGCATGCATTACATTTGCGACGCACGCGAGCTTCTTTTATAGGTCAAAAGTGCCACATTGCTTTCGGATTAAGTAAATACGTAATTAAGTACGCATGTTTGAAATTCGCGACGCATGCGCGCTTCCTTTATATGTTAAAGTAAATTTTAGGGTGCATAATTCAAATTTTCGGCGCATGCGAGCTTCTTTTATAGATCGAAAGTGCCACATTGCAATCAAATTAAGTAAATACGTAATTTAGTACGCATGTTTGCAATTCGCGACGCATGCGCGCTTCTTTTATATGTTAAAGTGAATTTTAGGGTGCATAATTCAAGTTTTTGGCGCATGCGAGTTTCTTTTATAGGTGGAAAGTGCCACATTGCTTTCCGGTTAAATGAATGCGCAATTTAGTGAGAGTGCCTCAAGTTTCTGACGCATGCGAGCTTCCTTTATAGGCCAAATGTGCCACATTGCTTTCAGATTAAGGAAATGATGATGTATTATTTTAAAGCTGATTATTTAAATTTTGTCCACGAGGGAGGAAAGTGTCGCATTGCCACCCGCGTCGCCCTCGAGCCTAGCTGCGTAGCACCATTACATCTACAACTGATTGCGTGGGTCGCGCAATCGGTGCAACCGCTTGGATGAAGTTGTAATTGTTGTTATCTTTTATTGTTTGATCACTTTTACAAATTGCGTACATAGGTAGAGATATGGAGAAACTCGTTCTCAATGAGCATATACATCGCGACATGAAAGTGTACGTCAATTTCTAGTGAACCCCGTTAACAGTTGCGAAGAGAGCTCAGATGGTGAGCGTTTACGCTGCAACAAAAGTAATTATGCCAAGTTTCAAGTCAGTCGGGTGTGCTTCTGTTTGTGTTTGTGTGTGTGCTTTTGTTTGCATCTTGATATGCCTCTGTTTGTGTGTGTGCTTTTTTTGTATCTTCGTATGCCTGTGTTTGTGTGTGTGCTTTTGTTCGTATCGTCGTATGATTGTGTGTGTGTGATTTTGTTTGCATCTTCGTATGCTTGTGTTTGTCTGCTTTGTTTGTATCTTCGTATGCTTGTGTTTGTTTGCATCTTCGTATGCTTGTGTTTGTCTGCTTTGTTTGTAACTCCGTGTGCTTGTGTTTGTGTCATCGTGCTCGTTTCTGTCTTAGTTTTCTTGTGTTTGTCATCGTGTGCGTGCTTGTGTTTGTTTGCGTGGGTGTGTGCTTCTGTCTTCGTGTGTGTGTGTGTACCTTTATGAAACTGCAAATTTGTAATATCATTTAAAACGTCGCCTGTAAAAGTGATACCTCTTTACGAACTCCCAAGAACGAGATTAAACGCTAGAAGTTAACAGGCTTCACAAAACGTTGTATTTATACGTTGTAACGATTATGACTTCTAAAAACACAATTAAAACTAGAATAATAGAGAAGAAAGAGAGCTTCGCGGTATTTTTGGTGCTTAAAAGAAGATACTTGAACATTTCGAAATACTAAAGCCGTTCCACAAGTGGTACCACCTCCGTCTGTACCATCACTTGTCTGTCGCTTTTTCGTTTCGTCCACTTTCAAGTCACAAGTTATTTCCATTCCTTGAAGGCCTCTTTTCTTATTAAAAAGTAACCCACAGTTTGTTCGCGTAAAGAATACAGTGAGTCGTCATTCTAGCCCCGCCCCCTAACCAATCAAATCTTTTCAAATTACAAGGTCAGCTGGTCACTTTGACCTTGTAATTTGATTGGTAAAGGGGCAGGGCTAGAATGATGACTCTAGAATGTCTGTGTCTTCGCTTGCTTTTGTTTGTGTCTTAGAATGTTTGTTTGTTTCTTTGCTTGCTTTTGGTTGTGTCTTTGCGTGGTTTTGTTTGTGTCTTCGCTTGCTTTGGTTTGTGTCTTCGCTTGCTCTTGATTTTTTCTTTGCTTGCTTTTGTTTGTGTCTTAGAATGCGTTTGTTTGTGTCTTTGCGTACTTTTGTTTGTGTCTTTGCGTGGTTTTGTTTGTGTCTTTGCTTGCTCTTGATTGTTTCTTTGCTTGCTTTTGTTTGTGTCTTAGAATGCGTTTGTTTGTGTCTTTGCGTACTTTTGTTTGTGTCTTTGCGTGGTTTTGTTTGTGTCTTCGCTTGCTTTTGTTTGTGTCTTCGCTTGCTCTTGATTGTTTCTTTGCTTGCTTTTGTTTGTGTCTTAGAATGCGTTTGTTTGTGTCTTTGCGTACTTTTGTTTGTGTCTTTGCGTGGTTTTGTTTGTGTCTTCGCTTGCTTTTGTTTGTGTCTTCGCTTGCTCTTGATTGTTTCTTTGCTTGCTTTTGTTTGTGTCTTAGAATGCGTTTGTTTGTGTCTTTGCGTACTTTTGTTTGTGTCTTTGCGTGGTTTTGTTTGTGTCTTCGCTTGCTTTTGTTTGTGTCTTCGCTTGCTCTTGATTGTTTCTTTGCTTGCTTTTGTTTGTGTCTTAGAATGCGTTTGTTTGTGTCTTTGCGTACTTTTGTTTGTGTCTTTGCGTGGTTTTGTTTGTGTCTTCGCTTGCTTTTGTTTGTGTCTTCGCTTGCTCTTGATTGTTTCTTTGCTTGCTTTTGTTTGTGTCTTAGAATGCGTTTGTTTGTGTCTTTGCGTACTTTTGTTTGTGTCTTTGCGTGGTTTTGTTTGTGTCTTCGCTTGCTTTTGTTTGTGTCTTCGCTTGCTCTTGATTGTTTCTTTGCTTGCTTTTGTTTGTGTCTTAGAATGCGTTTGTTTGTGTCTTTGCGTACTTTTGTTTGTGTCTTTGCGTGGTTTTGTTTGTGTCTTCGCTTGCTTTTGTTTGTGTCTTCGCTTGCTCTTGATTGTTTCTTTGCTTGCTTTTGTTTGTGTCTTAGAATGCGTTTGTTTGTGTCTTTGCGTACTTTTGTTTGTGTCTTTGCGTGGTTTTGTTTGTGTCTTCGCTTGCTTTTGTTTGTGTCTTCGCTTGCTCTTGATTGTTTCTTTGCTTGCTTTTGTTTGTGTCTTAGAATGCGTTTGTTTGTGTCTTTGCGTACTTTTGTTTGTGTCTTTGCGTGGTTTTGTTTGTGTCTTCGCTTGCTTTTGTTTGTGTCTTCGCTTGCTCTTGATTGTTTCTTTGCTTGCTTTTGTTTGTGTCTTAGAATGCGTTTGTTTGTGTCTTTGNAAAAAAAAAAGAAACCAAATGTCATTAATTGTGATTTAACGAACGTTAAACAAAAAAAATCATCGAATTCTCATTTTGCCCAAAAAAAAAAAAAACCAAATGTCATTAATTGTGATTTAACGAACGTTAAACAAAAAAAATCATCGAATTCTCATTTTGCCCCAAAAAAAAAGAAACCAAATGTCATTAATTGTGATTTAACGAACGTTAAACAAAAAAATCATCGAATTCTCATTTTGCCCCAAAAAAAAAAGAAACCAAATGTCAATAATTGTGATTTAACGAACGTTAAACAAAAAAAACTATCGAATTCTCATTTTGCCCAAAAAAAAAGAAACCAAATATCATTAATTGTGATTTAACGAACTTTACACGATTTCTTTTATATTAAATTTTACAACGAATTTCTTTCACGTTAATTTTTTTTTTTAACGTACTTTACAAGTTTTCTTTTTTAAATATATCTCGTATTAAATATTATAATCTAAATATCTACATCTAGTTATTAAGATTGATCACTACGATATACAGACAGACATTTTTTTATTATTATTATTATTTACTAAAGAATTTATTCAAGTATATTTTAATCAGATTTCGTACTTTAATGACTTTAACAATGTATTAATTTAACGACAACAGTGTGATTCAATATCGATATTTACCTTGGGTATATCGATATTGAACGATATCAATGAAGAAACATCGATTTTTACGAACGGTATCGAAATATCTAAAAAGAAATAGTTTATTTATAGTGATAAAAATATCGATATTATGCAACAGTGTCTACAATAAAATCGATATTTCAAAACACTAGGGATATAAATGATAAAAATATCGATTACTGCAAAGGAATCGACACACTTACGATAAATTCGATATTTTGAAACAGTCTAGTTACATCAATGATAAAATATCGATATATCGAAATTTCTTTATAATAAAATCGATATTTCAAAACAGTCTATTTGTATTGATAAAAATATCGATATTATTAACAGAAAACCAACAGTACCTTCAAGAAAATCGATATTTCAAAACAGTTAAGATATATTAATGATAAAAATATCGATTAATGAAAAGGAATCGACACATTTACGATAAAATCGACATTTTAAACAGTATAAATATTTCAAACCTATAATATCGATATTATGCAAAGGTATCGAAATTTCTTTACAATAAAATCGATATTTTAAAACAGTCTACATGTATTGATAAAAATATCAATATTTTACATAGTTATACAAAATTTGCAATTTAGTTGGTGACTTCAATAAATAGATAAAAAATATCGATAATCGATACCATCTGCAATCGATATTTTTCGATACTCTATTGTGAGAATTTATACAGAAACCTACATTGCTAATAGCATGTTTAATATCGATAGTAACAATTGATTATTAAAACATGTTATAACAACGATATTTATCGATACTTGTCTAAAGAAAATATCGATATTCTATACCCTATTGTGAAAGATTATATACAAAACTAAATTGTTTACATCTTTAATATCGATAATGATAATAGATTATTAAAAAATTAACCATATCGATATTCAGTGTCCACTGTGTAATCGATTTTCGAAACATATCGATATTTAGTGCCCACATGTATTTTATAATGAAAATTTACATTGATTTACACAACATTTTTAATATCGATAATATTAATCGAATAAAAAAATATTTTGATTATTGTTTAACCATATCGATCGATTATTATAGAAAACATCGATATTCAATATCGATATCCCATTGTGAGAAAAATTAAATTGTTTACACACCGATATTTAGTGCCCACATGTTTAATTTTAATCGATAATTGAAACATATAACAACATTCATCGATATTTTTGTAAAGAAGAAAATCGATACTCGAAAGCATTCGGTATCGATGCCGCATTGTGAGAGATTTACACAAAACTACATCATTTAAATGTTTAAAATCGATTGTATCATTCGATTACAACAAATCGATATTTAGTGCCCGCATCTGTTAAATAACGATTGTTTAGTAAAATATTAGGACCGTTCAAGTGTGCAACTGAAAGGCGCCGTTTCACTTCAGCGTCAACTGAGTTGAGTCCCGATTTGAGTCACTTAACGTTCGTGAAACTCTACTCCCCTTTTAACCTCTTGCTGAACTCCTCCTGCTGCAGCTCCCTCCACTCCTTCTTCGCCTTCATGCGCTTCAACTGACCGTCCCTGGGAATTCGATTTGACGAGTTTTATAATGAAATTAAAAAAAACATTTTGGAAACCTTGTCGTATTTTTTTTTTATCATCGGGTGTGACTGCGTAAGAACAGTCGGGTGCGAGCACCTAAACGTGGTCGGGTATAACTGGATAAGAACAGTCGAGTGCGAACACCTAAACGTCGTCGGGTATAACTGGATAAGAACAGTCGGGTGCGATCACCTGAATATCATGAGGTGTGATTACGTAAGTACAACCGGGTGCGATCATCTGAGTATCATCGGGTGTGACTGCGTAAGAACAGTCGGGTGCGAACACCTAAACGTCGTCGGGTATAACTGGATAAGAACAGTCGGGTGCGATCATCTGAATATCATCGGGTGTGACTGCGTAAGAATAGTCGGGTGTGAACACCTAAACATCGTAGGGTGCGAGCACGAAATTACAGTCGGATGTGATCATCTAAATGTTATCGGGTGCGATCACCTGAATATCGTCGGGTGTGCCTACGTGAGTACAGTCGGTTGCAATGCAGTGTGTGTCCACTCACCACATGAGATCCACGAGGCCGCCGCGCGCGGCGATGGCGGATTTCACCCGCTTGGCGAAGTCGACGGCCGACTCGCGTGCTCCGCGCGCCATGGCGGGCAGATACCACACGTCGCACACGATAGCCCACGAGCTCATCATGTTGAGCAAGTAGTGCAGCATTCCGTGCCGGGAGCTGTTCCAGAACGCGTCACCGAACCGCGGATCGTACCTGCGCAGGACCACCAATCCGTCTTAACCGTCTCCAAATCACATCTAACTCTAATTTTGGTGATAACAATAAATGAAATCGAAAACAGTGTAAAATATTTCTTTTGAGGTCGATTGCTAAATTATTGTCACGTGTGCCTAATTGCTATAGAGTCCAGTGCTCGAACCGTGGCACAGCTCGCGTGTATTTAAAGGACTACTATTAGTCTGTGAGGAAGGCACTGTCACAAGCCCAGAACCAAAATAAAACTTGAATTAGGACGCGATGCTTTGGTGTCACTGTCATGATGTTGTCATGGGATGCGTGTGGTTGAGCCATTGTTTATAACTATTTGTGTGTCAGTGTCGTGCTGTATGTTTTCCTGACATTGCGTGTGTTTGTTTGTGTGTCAGCGTCATAGGGTGTGTGTCTTTGGATCATTGTGTATCTGTTTGTATGTCGATGTCATGGTGTTTGAGTTTCAGTGTCGTGTTGTTCATCATTGTGTGTCAGTGTCATGGAAATTGTATTTTGATCATTGTGTAAAGCTGTGTGTGTGTGTTAGTGTCTTGAGTATCATTGTCACGGTGTTTGAGTGTCAGTGTCAAAGGGTGCGTGTGTTTGTGTTATTCAACATGTTCGTTTGAATATCATTATAATGGTGTTTGAGTGTCAGTGTCGTGCTGTTCGTATCATTGTGCGTCAGTGTCATGGAAATTGTATTTTGATCATTGTGTAAAGCTGTGTGTGTGTCTTTGGATCATTGTGTATCTTTTTGTATGTCGATGTCATGGTGTTTGAGTGTCAGTGTCATAGGATGCGTGTGTTTATGTCATTGTTTATAACTATTTGTGTGTCAGTGTCGTGCTGCATGGTTTCCTGACATTGCGTGTGTCTTTGGATCATTGTGTATCTGTTTGTATGTCAATGTCATGGTGTTCCGTGTGTTTGAGTCATTGTCGTTGTGTATGTGTGTCGTGTGTGTATGCTCACTTGATGGCGACGGGGTATATGGTCCCTCCGACTTCGAAGGAGCCCTTCTTGAACTGCATCACAGAGGTGTTGTTGATGCAGGTGCCCTCGGGGAAGATCAGGATCGGGGGGTTATCCGCCACAGAGATGTGCTCCTTTAACCTGAGAACATTTCTAATTAATGAAACCGTCACGCAATGAAACGCCTGACCCTCAAAACATTATTATTATTAAAAAAAATTGTTACCTCCTAGCGACTGCGTGTCTGTCCTTCACCTCAGACCTCTCGAACCAGATGTGGGGCGAAGCCCTGGCCAGCGCCCTCTGCAGGAGCCCCAGGAACCCGTCGTGCCTTTGACCTATCTACACACACGACCCTCTCAGATACCCACATAGACATAGTCATTCCTGTAAAACGTTGTATAGAAGCCAGGTCACCGTGTTACAATCTTAGACTGTATCAGCACTAAACCTAAGGTGAGATTATAATCAAGCGAAAATCTGCCAGAGATATATAATATTAAAGCCATGTAAAGCTAAGCTTGCAATATGACTTACGCCTTATAAACAAGAAGCAACCTTTTTCTATATACCCTCAATAATCTAACACCAAGAGCAAAATACGCCATAAAAAGAAATAAAACAAAGGTCATTTGAAAGTCAAAGAAGTTATGTAAAACTGGTTAAACAAAGGAAATTTGAAAGTCAAATAAGTTATGAGAAACTGGCCAAACAAACGACATTTGAAAGTCAAACAAGTTAAGTAAATCTTATAAATCCAAGGTCATTTGGAAGTCAAATAAGTTAAGGAAATCTTATAAAACCAAGGTCATTTGGAAGTCAAATAAGTTATGAGAAACTGGTTAAACAAAGGACATTCGAAAGTCAAATAAGTTATGAGAAACTGGTGAAACAAAGGACATTTGAAAGTCAAACAAGTTAAGGAAATCTTATAAAACCAAGGTCATTTGGAAGTCAAACAAGTTAAGGAAATCTTATAAAACCAAGGTCATTTGGAAGTCAAATAAGTTAAGGAAATCTTATAAAACCAAGGTCATTTGGAAGTCAAATAAGTTATGAGAAACTGGTCAAACAAAGGATATTTGAAAGTCAAACAAGTTAAGGAAATCTTATAAAACCAAGGTCATTTGGAAGTCAAATAAGTTATGAGAAACTTGTCAAACAAAGGTCAACTGAAAGTCAAATAAATTAATAAAAATAAACAAAGGTCAATAGACATTATATTGACCTTTGTTTATTTTTAATTATTTAAGACAAGGTCATTTCAAAGTCATTTGACAAACACCCACAATCACTCACCAGTGAATAGCAGCTATCGCACATAAGCACCAACACGTCAATGGGGCTCGTGTGATTCGCGACACATATACCGTTGCGGGGCTTGTAGTCGCTGTTGTGGTAAGTGATCACCGCCGAGATACTCCGCGAGAGGAAATTGAAGCACAGGAGGGAGAGCGAGTTGTTCACTCTCTGCTTGAAGGGCCCGTCGGGGAGAGTGCCCACGCACGCCGTGCACACTATCAACCACCACACCTGCACGGGCACTACACACTTAGCACTCACCACTATCCCCACTCTCCCGCTGTTAAAGCAGACGTACCAACACACTTCACTCTCAGCTGAGAGTAACAACTTCCATCAATAAATTGTCGCAAGAATAAGAAAAGTTTGGCCGAATAAGTGTGTGTTGGTACGCGTACCGTACAGCCGAAACGCGTGGTCACAGACATACATAGGCATACCCATCATGATGGCAATGGTGACCCATATGGACGGTACGGACTATAATTCAAACTATTCGAATCACTTTTCAAAATAAAATTGAAAATAATTTAAAAGTTGTATATTTCAGGGTAGTTTCAAATTTGTAAAGTTTACTTAATGTCAAATTTATGAAAGAGAAGGTAGTTTGAAAAATGCAAAATTGACGGTAGTTAATAATTTATGACAATTCGGATAGTTTCAAATATATCAAATTCAGTTTAATACTAAATATAAAAAATGTTTAGAATTGAGGGTAGTTTTAAAAACATAAAGGCGAGGGTAGTTTCAAATTTGTAAAATTTACTTAATGTCGAATTTATGAAAGAGAAGGTAGTTTGAAAAATGCAAAATTGACGGTAGTTAGAAATTTGAAATATATCAAATTCAGATTAATATTTAATTTTCAAAAAGTTTAGAATTGAGGGTAGTTTCAAATTGGTAAAATTCATTCAATATCTAATTTATGAAAGATTTGGTAGTTTCGAAAATGTAAAATTGACGGTAGTTAGTAATTTATGACAATTCGGATAGTTTGAAATATATCAAAATCAGTTTAATATTTAATTTAAAAAAAGTTTTGAATTGAGGGTAGTTTTAAAGACAAAGGTGAGGGTAGTTTCAAATTTGTATAATTTACTTAATGTCTAATTTACGAAAGAGAAAGTAGTTTGAAAAATGCAAAATTGACGGTAGTTAGAAATTTGAAATATATCAAATTCAGATTAATATTTAATTTTCAAAAAAGTTTAGAATTGAGGGTAGTTTCAAATTTGTAAAATTCAGGATAGTATCAAATTTAAAAAAAAATCATGTTTAATTTGTGAAAGTGAGGGTAGTTTTAAACTATAAAACTGAAGGTAGTTTTAAACTATAAAACTGAAGGTAGTTTTAAATTACCAGTATGTGCGGATAATAAGTGTTGGTGAACTAAATATATACTTAATATCTAGTCGTAAATAATGGACGAACACATGATTAAATTAAACACGTATCCTCTAGGATACATGTGGAGTTAGTCCTGTTAAATCGGGATAAAAATAAAGCACATCTTCCCAATACACGGTTGAATCTCGACGGAGTAAGTCTTCTCAAGGCACGTGAGAACAAAAATATAGTTCCCCAAAACCTAAACTAAACCTAAAAAGCAAGGTAATAACCACCCCTTCCTCCTGAGGCAACTAACTAATGACCAAGTAAAACGTCATATCCTACAGAGTAAGTCATACTAGGACCTAGATAATAAACACATTATCCCTACAGCTGCGAAGGCGTAAGTTACGCCAAAAGATAATAAGTATATCTTTCCCGAAGCACGTATAGTCCCGACTGAGCAAGTCCTGTCAAAACGATACAATAAGCACATCACCCCCAAAGCACATATAGATCCGATGGCGTAAGTCCTACCAAAATTACACCCACATTTTCTATTTCCATTAAAATGTGGCAATAAGCACCCTTTCCAAACTGAGCAAGTCCTGTTAAAACGACATAAAAAAAGACGCCCATAGCCCCAATGGCGTAAGACCTGCCAAAACTACACCAATAGTACTTTCTCTTCGGGTGGAACCGAAAGTTCTATCAAAATGTGGCAATAAGCATCTTTTCCTTAAACACGTCCAGCCTCGGCTGAGCAAGTCCTGTTAAAACGACATAAAACGGTGCGATAGTCCCGATAGCGCAAGTACTATCAATGTCATCAGAAATACACATGAAAATGTATCATTCAGCAACAGTTCCTCAAGGCACGTGCAGTCCTAATGACGCAAGTCCTTTCAAAACTTTTAATAAGCACATTTTCCCCAAAGCACATGTAGCCCCAATGGAGCAAGTCTTACCAAAACTACCCCATGAGCACATTTCACAAAACAACTGGGATTGAAAGATTCCTGAATGCACGTCCAGGCCCAAGTCCTACCAAAGCAAGGCCATAAGCGCAATTTCCCCAAGACCCTCAGCTCAGATCAAAATGTGGCATTAAACACCTTTTCCTTAAGCCATGTCCAGCCCTGGTGGCGTAAGTCCTGATAAAACGAGCTAATAAGCACATCTCCCCCAAGGCACATGAAGCCCTAACTGAACAAGTCCTACCAAAGAGAAGACGTTGTCGAGGCTGAGGACGCCCACGTCGATGGGACTGGTGTGATTGGCGACCACGAACCCGTTGGTGCAGGGCGCGTATTCTGTGTCGTGGAAAGTGGTCACGCAGGACACGCTGCGCATCAGCGTCCTGATGGACATCTTGTAGGCGATGCCCGCCAGGCAGCGCCGGAATCTACTCCTCGGCAGGAAGCCGATGAGAGTCAGTGACACTATCATGCCCAGGACCTGGTGTACCCCACTATATTCAGTAAGTTTGGAATCGATTTAGCACATGGGAAAACTTCGTAATTTTCGATGGAGTTTTGGTTAAAGGGAAGTTCAGTACACTGATTGATTGAGATGATGACATGACTTGGAAATGAAAAGGAAATTGTCCATTTGGAAAAATAAATTAGGTAAGAAAAAAGGGCTAGTAGGAAGGAAAAGCTAGGAAACGGGAAATAGAATTGAAATCGATTAATCCAACATCCTACTAGTTAAAAATCCTAATCGATTTTATGCAACATTTTATCCACAATGAAATATCGATATTTTCTGTAAAATATTACGATTAATCGATATAAAATATAAATCAATATCGATTTTAATGACAAATCTTATGAAACAGGGAAGAGTCAACCGATTAATTGATGTAAAGAATCGATATTTAATTTTAAAAAAGAATAATAGTTTTAACATTCATCAATAACATTGTGATTTTGCTCAATGATTATGAAAGCTTGAGAAATTATTGTGATTTTGCTCAATGATTATGAAAGCTTGAGAAATTATTGTGATTTTGCTCAATGATGATGAAAGCTTGAGAAATTATTGTGATTTTGCTCAATGATTATGAAAGCTTGAGAAATTATTGTGATTTTGCTCAATGATTATGAAAGCTTGAGAAATTATTGTGATTTTGCTCAATGATGATGAAAGCTTGAGAAATTATTGTGATTTTGCTCAATGATTATGAAAGCTTGAGAAATTATTGTGATTTTGCTCAATGATTATGAAAGCTTGAGAAATTATTGTGATTTTGCTCAA
>JACTOM010000204.1:175582-211205 GCA_015832385.1 Elymnias hypermnestra | reverse complement strand
AGTAACGAGGATTTTATAGGATTATTCTTATTGTAACGTAGATTTACGAAGTTTACATAGGAATATTTTTACTGTAACGAGGATTTATAGGAACATTCTTACTGTAACGAGGATTTATAGGATTATTCTTACTATAACGAAGATTACATGGGAATACTTTTAGTGTAACGAGTATTTTATAGGATTATTCTTATTGTAATGAAGACTTATAGGATTATTCTTACTATAACGAAGCTAACATAGGAATATTTTTACTGTAACGAGTATTTCTAGAAACATTCTTACTGTAACGAGGACTACGCAGGAATCCTTACTTTAACGAAGTATTTTTTTTGGGAATTCATTTAGTGACAAAATTTCTACAATACTTATTATATTAAACGAAATTGCGACGGTAGTTTTCCAACTGTAACGAAATTTGTTTAAGAACGGGAAATTCCAAGCCTGTAATTAACCCATCTGGATTTAATAGGATAAGATAACGTATGATGCAGTCTAACACACCACAGTATACTGTGTAAATGCGTGTGTTACCCACCATAAATCTGATCCATGAATCTTTATCTATACAAAGAATACCCAAAACACAATTATCTGATAAGATAAAAACACGTGACAGTGACTTCTCACAGAGATAAAAAACTCTCGATATTAAGTTTGATTAGAAAATCCGGTTTGCTGTGGCTCAATGTATCATTAGTAATACTCCATAAATTGCACATTCCAATTTGCCCCTGGAGGCTTCGGCCGTGGCTAGTTACCATCTTACCAGCGAACAAATACGATACTAGAAACCATAACCATTATTTCCTATCACCAGGTTCATATATCATCACTTGCCATCAGATGAGATTACAGTCAATTGTATTGATTTATAAATGTGGATATGGTTTTTTCATCTAAATCAAATCAAAGTTCCAGTGACGTCATGTTTTACTCGATAAGGGGTATACGGTTGTCAGTTCCGATTAGATATACGTCAACTGCACGGGTTTTTTGACCTAACACGCGATAGTCGTATGGAAGTCTTATCACTGACTATTAGGTGAGATTACTTTTTAAAATTGTAATCAAAGTAAAGAAGTTCCAGTGACGTCATGTTATACTGGATAAGGGTCGTACGGTTGTCAGTCCCGATCATATATATGTCAACTGTATGGGTATTGCCGATTCGCTATTACGATTTTACACGAGACTCCAGTGAAAAATGTTCGAAGCAATTCACGTATCGTAGCATTTTATCATCACTTACCATCAGGTGAGATTACAGTTAATAATTATCTTGTAATAAAAAAAAAACGTTCGTTTTCTATAACCAATATGGCACTAGTTTCTATACATAGTTGTTGTTTTCTTTTTTCATTTTAAATCAAAATAATTAGTCCCAGTGACGTCACGTTATACTCGATAAGGGACGTACGGTTATCAGTTTCGATCGTATGTATGTCAACTGTACGGATATTGCCGATCACATTCGGCATTACGACTCCACACGAGACAGTCGCAGGGACTCCAGTGTAACATATTCAAAGCTCTTTTTGATTAATTTAAGATTTAGTCAAGTGAATGATTTCGCAATGTAGACGGTCACTTTGTTCGTATTTTTCCATAATTCCTCGAAATCGGAAACATCGTATACAATATTGAATCTCTATAGGGTGTTTAAGTGGATTCAAGAATGGTTTAGTTTGACAATACGATCCGATACATGATATTTTCCCCATATTCCCACGGCATCGGGAACTACGCGGGTTTCTTGTTCATATTTTCTCGAAATAATATCTAAAGTAACTCCGTTCCGCTTGAAAAAACACCGTCTAGTTTTTTTATTTCTTTTTACACATCGTCAAGTACGACCGTGGGAAATTGGTTTTTTTTTATTGCATCAACTATATATACATATGTAAACAAAATTAACATGTCTGTATTTGAGTACTTCCTCAACTCATAAGAATACTCGGACGCCACTGAAAATTAAATCTATGTGCAATGCAACATCTGTATCCACAAAAACTTACACCACGCACACACATCATAACACACAGATCCAGCCAATTGTCAATATAGGAAGACACAAACACACCCGCACATAAATCCAAACACACATCCAGGACATTGTTAATATTGTGATACACGCACGCACATCCACACACCCGCACACAAACCCAACTCACACATCCACACACCCTCACACGAATCCAAACACACACATCCACACTGAAATCCAAACACACAAATCCAGAACACTGTTAATATTATGAGACACACAAACACACAAATCCAAACACACATCCTGACAATTGGTAAAATTGTAAGTCGCACACACACTCACACAGACATCTTTAAACACGCACACACCCAGCCACACACACATCGGCTGGATTGATTTTAAAAATACATAACTATAAATTAAATTACTTATTTGACTATTAAATTATTAGTTAATCATGATGTCATGCCTCGTTGGTCTAGTGGTTAGCATGTTCGACTACAGACATGAGGTCCTGGGTTCGAGACCCGGGTCGGACCACTTCAAAAAGCAATATTGAGTTTTCTATTAAGATTTTCTCAATATTTGCCCGAAGTTGGGAAGTTGGCGGTGTGATCCACCCCCGTGCCTCGGAGAGCACGTTAAGCCGTCGGTCCTGCGCCTGATCTCTCTCCGGTCGTGTCGGATTCCCGTCACATCGGACTATGAGAGTGAAGGAATAGAGAGTGCACTTGTGTACTATGCCTGCTAATCCGCAGTGGAGCAGCGTGGTGGGTCTATGCTCTAAAAACCCTCGCTCTTCGGAGTGAGGAGGCCTGTGCCCAGTAGTGGGACGTTAATTTGCTGCTACTTACTTTTTACTACATGATGTCATTATAATGGATGATATCATTCTTAATGAAATATGGTTAGGTTGTCATGATACATTGTCATTATACCGGATATATCATGCATGCAGATTTTGTGCTATAAATAGATCGATTATGAGTTGATGGGGTCATTCCTTTGCCAACTCTGGTTGCGGTAACACTGTTTTAGGTTAATGTTTAATTGTTTACATTGTATTTCAGTTAATAACGTATTTAGTAAGTAGCAGCCCTTTAACGTCCCACTGCTGGGCACAGGCCTCCTCACTCCGAGGAGCGAGGGTTTTTAGAGCATAGACCCACCACGCTGCTCCACTGCGGATTGGCAGGCATAGTACACAAGTGCACTCTCTATTCCTTCACTCTCATAGTCCGATGTGACGGGAATCCGACACGACCGGAGAGAGATCAGGCGCAGGACCGACGGCTTAACGTGCTCTCCGAGGCACGGGGGTGGATCACAGCGCCAACTTCCCAACTTCGGGCAAATATTGAGAAAATCTTAATAGAAAACTCAATATCGATTTTTGAATCGGCCCGACCCGGGACTCGAACCCAGGACCTCATGTCTGTGGCGGAACATGCGAACCACTAGACCAATGAGGCAGTTAATAACGGATTTAATATTTATTTATTATGGAGTATAAATGAGAGCCGGAGATTAATAGCATGTGTCTGTTTTTATGGGTGTTTGTGATATTTTAACAACACTACCATAACATTTTGATGATAAGCAATGAACCTGTATATGATAAAAAATGGCGTGAATCTCACCGTTAATCCCGTTCTCCTTGACCATGGCCGAGGGTGGTTTGTCGTCAGGAGTTGGAGCTTCTTCCTCGTCAGAGCTGTCGTTTCTCTGCAGCTTCTTCGCAACTTCGATGTGCTGTCTGCCATACTGGAAACACAGGTGAAATTTTGTATGTCTGATGCCAAATAACGCAGAAACCAAAGTAAGATGGCGCTGTAACAGCAGTTGCTGATAACCCAACAATAAACCGGTTGAACGAATCATTTACAGCTTATATGTCGGAGTGCAATAGTCTGTGGAACGCTGGGTGCCATCTGTCTATCAGCGTGGGGCAGAGTCAATAAGTGGCAGTCCGTCGTGCGTCTCTCGGCAGTTCTCGGGTGACGGCCCGCCGTTGTGGACGACTTTTGAAACTATCGCGTTCCTAGCTATTATTATTAATGAGTTTGTGTAAATTGATATCGGGAACATTCAGTGATAGAACATTATAATCTGAGTTAATAAAGTGTTTGAATGCACCCACATTACCCACCAACGCCCACATTATGGAAATTGAATTATGGATGCCATTAATGACGATGTCGGCGGAGAACCCTACGCCGACATCATCGTTAGTGTCATCCATAACTCAATTTTCATACTGTGGGCGTTGGTGGGTAATGTTGGAGCTATCAAACACTTTAAATATGATAGTCACGTGTTACAAAGGTGGTGTTATAGCAGCAGATGTTTCATTTCGGTAAATGGCAACGACATTATATTATCATTGCAACAACTAATCTGGCCGGAAACGATGTAAACGCTTAATGAGAACGGATTTCTCCTAACGTGAGTGACGCGGCGAAGAACAGCTTGTATATAAACACATTGCGCACGTACACAAGATAAAAGTTGAGATTTCAATCTGAGATTGCGAGTTAAAACACTTGAGATTGGCCAACGCAAATTGATGGAGCTCGTTACACTAGCACGACCTTCGCCGAGATGTCGTTATCGTAATTTTACAACTAAAGGTAATGCATACGATCACGCCACTTGCATTCAATTGCATTTTCTAATTTGTTCGAGTCTGGAGTTTTAGGAGGCTTCGGTCGTGGCTAGTTACCAACCTACCAGCAAATATGTACGAAGCAAAATCATTGTATGATGTTGTGTTGAAACCAAGATAAGTAAGTTACCAATTACATCTTCACAGCTCCAGTGACGTCATGTTATACTCGATAAGGGATATACGGTTGTCAGTCCCGATTGTTTATATGTGAACTGTCGTAGTATCCAATAGTTATTTGCTATTACGACTCCACGCGAGACTGTCGTAGGAAAGCCCGACTTAGTGCCAAATTAGGAGGATATTTCTTAGTTAAGGTTGACGACATTTCATCATCAGCCAACGGTGATGATTTCTGAGTCAATGAGGCATTTTATAGAATCCGTTATATTTAGTTAATGTAAACACATCCGTATACATGGATTAGGAGCTGAGATAACATTTATGACGCCCGTTCTATAATTGTTTGATACGTAAATGTTAGACGGGTATCGAACCTGTGACCGATAACTATTAACAGTTGTTATATCTTTCGTAATGTAGACGGTCTTATACCCATAGGAACGGGAGCTGATGATGCAGACTAAGCAGGAAGCTCTTTAGGGTTTTTTCATTGGGAAAACCATTTACCCATCCCAGATATAAGTTATACCTTTAGCCAGGAGTTTGGGGATATTCTAATCTAGGACCCAAGACACCAGCTATCACGACCATCAAAAGGGATAGAGGACACGTAAAAGCATGTCTTCTGGCCCCCAAATCCCTCCTCGTTCGGACAGAGTAGGACCCTCTCCCTTTCTGATGGCTTTTTCTGTGAGATGACGTTCTCAGATAAATATGAAAATGTAGTTTTCAAAAACAACCCCGATGTGGATTGAGCATGGAACGTGTCGCTCAGGAGGAAACCTTGCAACACCCATAAAATCCTCTTCGTGGGTGAGACACCAGAGGATCAGCTTATGCATTCTTGGTGTCCTGATTAAAAGGAAGGAGGTGGGCGAACATACGCTATCTAGATTCCCCTTCTTTGCATTCTTGCCTGGTGTGCTGGATAAGAACAATTGTGGAGTCGCGTAGGCGAAAAGAAGTAGGCGAATTTATCAGTAAGGAGGCATCTACTGCGTTCTCCCTTTAGCGAGGCTACCGTCTCGCAGAAAAAGGCCACTCCCACCCACCTTCTCTTCCCACCACTTGAAAGCATCGAGTCAGCTTTGTACTGGGCCAAAGCCTTCCACCAGTCCAGATATATTTAAAAATGATTTTTTCCGATATAAACCGACAGGGATTGAGTCTAGAACTTATTTTTTTTTGTGTCGCTCAGGATGTTAGCTCGGAGCACATACTAAAACTCAGCGGAGACACCAGGGGGAAACGCATTTATATGGTATCCTACATAAATGAAAGGAAATAGGCTAATACACGCCACCTAGAACTTTGCGTCCTTCTTGCCTGGTGTGTTGGATGAGTACAACTGAGGAGTCACGGAGGCAGAAGAAGGTGGGCGAATTTAAGCCACCTTCACCGGTGGGATAGGCATCCACTGCATTCTCCCTAAATTCCCACCCAGCTAACGGTCGAACCCAGAAAGTTCTGCTAGCAAAGGGATCAGTAGCATCATTGCACCAGCGAGGCCATCTTTTATTACGCAGCAGGTTAACGACTATGTAATCAAGTATATCGCCATTAACCTTTGCCTCACATGGTAAGGACGACATTGAATTTAAAATGCGTTTATAGAAAAAAAACTACGCCACACGTTCACGCGGTTCCGAAACACTGACTCATCAGTTTTATGCATGGTGTCTTCCGTCGGAATTCCATCATCAGAAGTATTATATACACAGTACCAACGACGCGACCTGCTTCCGAGATTTCTTTAAATTCACAAACAATCACAATGTGATTGTTAGCATATTACTATGCGTGACTTCGAATCAAAATGGGCACACATGACTTCATTTGAAATAGAGACCCGCGACTTCGTCTGAAAATCGAGACACGTGACTTTGTCCCAAAATCGAGACATTTTACTGCGCTTGGAAATCGCGACACGTGACTTGATATGAAACTTAAGAAACGTGACTTTGTCTGAAAATCGTGCCGCGTAATTTCTCCAAAAAATCAAAACACATGGCTTTGTCTGAAAATCGATTCATGTGACTTCGTCTGAAAATCGATTCATGTGACTGTCTGATAATCGTGCCGCGTAATTTCTCCAAAAAATCAAAACACATGGCTTTGTCTGAAAATCGATTCATGTGACTTCGTCTGAAAATCGATTCATGTGACTGTCTGATAATCGTGACACGTAATTTCGTCTAAAAATCAAAACACATGGCTTTGTCTGAAAATCGATTCATGTGACTTTGTCTGATAATCGATTCATGTGACTGTCTGATAATCGTGACACGTAATTTCGTCTAAAAATCAAAACACATGGCTTTGTCTGAAAATCGATTCATGTGAGTTTGTCTGATAATCGATTCATGTGACTGTCTGATAATCGTGACACGTAATTTCGTCTAAAAATCAAAACACATGGCTTTGTCTGAAAATCGATTCATGTGAGTTTGTCTGATAATCGATTCATGTGACTGTCTGATAATCGTGACACGTAATTTCGTCTAAAAATCAAAACACATGGCTTTGTCTGAAAATCGATTCATGTGAGTTTGTCTGATAATCGATTCATGTGACTGTCTGATAATCGTGACACGTAATTTCGTCTAAAAATCAAAACACATGGCTTTGTCTGAAAATCGATTCATGTGAGTTTGTCTGATAATCGATTCATGTGACTGTCTGATAATCGTGACACGTAATTTCGTCTAAAAATCAAAACACATGGCTTTGTCTGAAAATCGATTCATGTGAGTTTGTCTGATAATCGATTCATGTGACTGTCTGATAATCGTGACACGTAATTTCGTCTAAAAATCAAAACACATGGCTTTGTCTGAAAATCGATTCATGTGAGTTTGTCTGATAATCGATTCATGTGACTGTCTGATAATCGTGACACGTAATTTCGTCTAAAAATCAAAACACATGGCTTTGTCTGAAAATCGATTCATGTGAGTTTGTCTGATAATCGATTCATGTGACTGTCTGATAATCGTGACACGTAATTTCGTCTAAAAATCAAAACACATGGCTTTGTCTGAAAATCGATTCATGTGAGTTTGTCTGATAATCGATTCATGTGACTGTCTGATAATCGTGACACGTAATTTCGTCTAAAAATCAAAACACATGGCTTTGTCTGAAAATCGATTCATGTGAGTTTGTCTGATAATCGATTCATGTGACTGTCTGATAATCGTGACACGTAATTTCGTCTAAAAATCAAAACACATGGCTTTGTCTGAAAATCGATTCATGTGAGTTTGTCTGATAATCGATTCATGTGACTGTCTGATAATCGTGACACGTAATTTCGTCTAAAAATCAAAACACATGGCTTTGTCTGAAAATCGATTCATGTGAGTTTGTCTGATAATCGATTCATGTGACTGTCTGATAATCGTGACACGTAATTTCGTCTAAAAATCAAAACACATGGCTTTGTCTGAAAATCGATTCATGTGAGTTTGTCTGATAATCGATTCATGTGACTCTCTGAAATTCGAGATATGTAACTACGTCTGAAAAAAAAACACTTTACTTCGTCTGAAAATCGAGACTTCTGGATTGGAATTCTGGGCAAGCACCAATAAGTTTCCTTTTATAAAAGAAACATACGTGTTCGATTGCTCTTTCCAATCCAACAGCGTGGAAGATATCGCGAGGAACCCTCATATTCCTGGAGCAATTCAGAGATTGTGTAGCAGTGGTGGGTGTCTGTACTCTAATAACTCTCTCTCCTATAATCGAGGAGACATGTGCCCAGCAGTGGGACGTCAACAAGCAATACAACAGCAGTTACTAATCAAATAACACGCAAGGTGTCAAAGGGCAGGCGCCTCCGGTCAATATCGACTTTGAGCCTGCGATAACGCAATTAAGGTTGAAATTGCTTAATCATTACGCCATTACACATTTCAAATCACATCGGAAATTCAGATTCCTTCGTTGAATCACTATTCATATAAATTGGATTTCACACACGCCACCATCTTAGACTGTATCATCACGTTAAATCTTATGCAGTTATGTGTCTATCTCCTTTTACCGTCGCGTTTCCGTTACGTTGCTTTTTCGTTACATCCCTTTTTTCGTTACATAACTTTTTGGTTGCCTAGTTTTTTCATTTCATCGCTTTTTCATTGCCTAGTCTTTTTGTTTCATGGCTTTTTCGTTTGATCGCTTTTTCATTACATCCCTTTTTTCGTTTCATCGTTTTTTCGTTGCCTAGTTTTTTCGTTTCATTCCTTTTTTCGTTTCATCGTTTTTTCGTTTCATCGCTTTTTCGTTTGATCGTTTTTTCATTACATCCCTTTTTTCGTTTCATCGCTTTTTCTTTGCTTAGTTTTATCGTTTCATTGCTTTTTCGTTTGATCGCTTTTTCATTACATCCCTTTTTACGTTTCATCGCTTTTTCGTTGCCTAGTTTTTAGTTTCATTGCTTTTTCATTACATCCCTTTTCTTGTTTTATTACTATTTCGTTACAACGCTTTTTCGTTTCATCGCTCTATCATCAATCGCTTTTACTTTACAATGCTTTATCGTTACATCGGTTTTATATCGTTTCATCACAATTTCGTTATATAGCTTTTTCGTTGCCTAGCTTTTTCGTGACATCGCTTTTTGTTACATCAACTAAAGGGTAACAAATACATTATTTTTGCGAAACTAACTGTTCCTCCGAAACCAAACCGAAGCTCTCAAAAGGAATACTTTTCAGGACTCGAGCCCGCCACCTTCGTCCAGTATCCATTTGTTGTGTGACTTTATCAATACACATGGAAGATTTGTTAACGTCCGCTGACATAACATTATCAACTTATTTACCGATTGCGAGCGACAACCCAATAGGTTAATCAAGGTCAAACACAAGGTCATGAGATAATGTGGAATTAAACACGTCGATTACTTTATAACAGTTGAGATTATCGATATATACATACAAGTTGACGCGACTTCGTCTGTGTACACAGTGGCATTAAGAAAAATTATGCTGAGGTCTTTATAATTATATCAGTGAAACGTTTACATACATCCGGTTTAACGCAGTCCGGAAATTCTCAAATTTAAGAAGTCGTCGTTTTTATGACGACTGCGATTGGTGGACTTATTATTTTTGAGTGGGGCGATTATTTTGTGGGGCGTTTGATACAGAGGGACAGCACGGGAGAATTAAGGGATATTCGCCAAGTGACAGTTCTTACCATCAACGATGGTATTGCGTTTTAGAGTCCTGAGGCAAGGATGGATGATTTCTTTGCCCTGCAAAGAAAAAGGCTGGCGTCTTTGTTGACAAGGTTACGTTCCAGCACAAACAGCATCTTGAGGATGTTTATTGGAAAGATGGACTCACCTCTTTACCACCAATTCCTCAAGGTACAGTTTGGGCTGGATTGTAAGATGGGAGCTTATTGTTAATATTATTGTAATTAAATTTAGGTTAAATTAGTAGTTATTCAATTGCCTCTTCGGCCTACCAGTGCAGGACATGGCTATAATGCCTGTCCTCCGGCATTTCAGGTTCACGGCAGTGCTAGGGAGTACCACGCGTGCCGAGTGGCTCCACTTATTCAGCTCGAAAGTTCCAGAGGAGAGTGTCCAGTAAAAGTAAAAAAAGTAAGTCCTCCTCACTCCGAGGAGCGAGGGTTTTAAGAGCATAGACCCACAACGCTGCTCCACTGCGGATTGGAAAATTGGGAAACCGACACGACCGGAGAGAGATCAGGCGCAGGACCGACAGCTTAACGTGCTCTCCGAGTCACGGGGGTGGATCACACCGCCAACTTCCCAACTTCGGGCAAATATTGAGAAAATCTTAATAGAAAACTCATGGGACCTCATGTCTGTAGTCGAACATGCGCACCAACTACGATCGCACCCTTGAACCTGGGTGCTGGATTCAGGCCAGTGACCACCAGTGCTGGGCGGCAACCGGATTTTAAGGCCAATAAAAGATTCCCCTAAAAGAGTCTTTTATTGACCCACCCCTGTCTGCTGCGAAACAAAGCTAGACCTCGACAAGGGAAAATACAGTAAAAAGGTAAAAAGGTTCATCGCGATCAAATTTATATAGAATAATCGAGAACGGAGAAGCATAAAGCACAGGGGCGTAGGGTTCTCCGCCGACATCGTCATTAATGGGATCCATTATTTAATTGCTTTAATGTGGGCGTTCGTGGGTAATTTTGGTGCAATCAAACATTTTGTTAATTACATCGGATAATGTTCCCGATATAAATTTACACAAACTCATTAAGAATAATAGCTAGAAACGCGACAGTTTCAATAGTCGAGAACTCCGGCCGACCGCCACTCGAGAACTGCCGAGAGACGCGCCGGACTGCCACTTATTGACTGCCCCCACGTCGATACACAGATGGCGCCAGCGATCCACAGACTCTTGCACTCCGATTTATAAATACAAAGATCTGATAAACGTTAAATGCTACGTTTTCCTTTCGCAACGTAGACGCTCACTAATAACGGGCGTCTCGCATTTCCGCGATATCAGTTTACATAAACACAAAGCGATATTGCAACATTTCTCAAATCATTTGACCGGTTGACTCCAAATTCGATATGCAAACTCCTCTCGCGACGTGTACACTCACTAAGAACGGGTTTTTCATAGACCGACGGGATAAGCGTATACAAATGCAAAACGATATTGCAAGACCTTCGAAACTAATCGACACACGTATTCCCTTCGCGACGTAGACGTTCACTAGGAACGGTTTTCCTAATATTTACACGAATTCAGTGTATACAAACGAAAGACGATATCCCCCAAGTCATTCCACCAATTGAATACAAATTCGATATACAAATACCTTTCGCAACGTAGACGCTCACTACGAACGGAATTCTATATATTCCCACGAATTCAGTGCATACAAACGGAGGATGATATCCCCCAAGTCATTCCACCAATTGACTCCAAACTCAATACACAAATACCCTTCGCGATGTAGACGCTCACTACGATCGGCTAGCCCCATAATTCTACGAAATCAATGAATACAAAAGAAAGACGATATCTCCCAAGCCATTCGACCGAGTGACTCCAAACTCGACATACAAATACCTTTCGCAACGTAGACGCTCACTACGAACGGAATTCTCTATATTCCCACGAATTCAGTGCATACAAACGGAGGACGATATTCCCCAAGTCATTCCACCAATTGACTCCAAACTCAATATACAAATACCTTTCGCGACGTAGACGCTCACTAAGAACGGTTTTCCCCATATTCCCCCGAATTTTGTGTACACAAACCAAATAGGATAGCGCGATATCTCCCAAGCCGTTCGACGTACATATACCTTACGCGATGTAGACGCTCACTATTAACGGGTTTCTCCAAATTCCAACGGGACAGAGAACTGCACGGACAATGTCAGCGTATCATTAGGAAGACGTGTCCAATCCCTTGTAATGATGTAATCAATTAATAATAATTAACACGTTTCCAATACGAATTGCATCACCACTTAGCATCGAGTGTGATAAGCGTCAAACTGCGATTTATTATGAGCTATCCCAAATTTCAAGTCAAAATAGTTTCGGAGATATCGCGAATATACCAACTTAACAAGAGCGACAAGAAAAGTAACGAATTCGGTTAGCATAAAAGTGGTTATAGTGAGCCAACCTTAAAAGATAGATATATGCCGTCACGGACTTTTTTTTACAACTATTAACGGTGAGCAATTACGTCATATATGATTTTTGCGTAACTCCAACCGTTTACGCAGCGCACGCAACTGAAAAGCTCAAAGTAATTTTTTTTTTACTATTTTCGCAACATTTTTCATTATTTCTCCGTTCCTTTTGATCGTAGCGTGATGATATTAACTTGTAGCCTTCTTTGATAAATTGACTATCTAAAACTGAAAGAATTTTATAAATCGGATCACTAATTTTTGAGATAAGCTTGCACAAACAAACACTTCATATGTGGGGTTTTTATCAATTTTTGCAACATTTTTTACTGTTACTCCGCTCCTTGTGATCGTAGCGCGATGATATATAGCTGAAATCCTTCCTTGACAAATGGGCTATCTAAATAAGAAAGAATCTTTCAAATCCGACGAGTAGTTTTTGAGATAAGCGTGTACAAACAAACATATCAGCTTTATATAAATATGTCGGTGTTTTTACCATTTTTTGCAACATTTTTCACTATTACTCCGCTCTTTTTGATCGCAGCGTGATGATATATAGCTTAAATCCTTCCTTGATAAATGGGCTATCTAAAACTGAAAGAATTTTATAAATCGGATGAGTCGTTTTTGAGATAACCGCGTGTAAACCAACACACACTTCCGCTATATATAAATATCTTCCGAGGTCATTATACGTACAATTCACGAACAAACACAATACTTCTTTGTTTGAGAAACATCGCTCACGCAATATTACGTAGTGAAACAATGCCCTTTGTTTTTAATTTAATATAACACGTCTCACGTCACCAGATCGAAAGGGGAAATAATTTAACAATTGCATTCCCGTGGGTATTCGAAAAGTGTGCAAAATTTCATATTGACGCAAGTGTTCAAATATAAATGTCATAGATTACAGACATACAGTTCACGGACAAAAGATTTTGAAAAAAAAAATCTGAAAAGTGTGCAAAATTTCATATTGACGCAAGTGTACAAATATAAATGTCATAGATTACAGGCATACAGTTCATGGACAAAAGGTTTTTAAAAAAATCTGAAAAGTGTGCAAAATTTCATATTGACGCAAGTGTTCAAATATAAATGTCATAGATTACAGGCATACAGTTCACGGACAAAAGATTTTGAAAAAAATTCAGACAAGTGTGCAAAATTACTCCAATATATTGAAGTGTTCAAAAATCAAATCAAATGTGCCCCATTTCTTTTATAACTAGATATTAATTACACAAAAGTGTTCAAGCATCGAGTTAATAGATTCTTGACAAGTGATCTGGGAGTGTGGGACTCGCTGGTGGTACCAGGATACCCACTAAAACCCAGCGGAACCCTCTTCATTCAGGTGTTGGGGTCTAGCCCGCTGACGCATTCAGGTCTAACGCTCCTGATGGATGCGACTTTTAGAGTTTAGTTGAGGGAGAGCAGGCGAGAAAAATTGCGCCTCCTGCCCCGTTTGCATGTTTAGTGCCTCCTTCTGTGTCTTGGAGTAGAATAGAAGACCAGCGTCACCGACACCAGCCTTCCGCGACGCCTTGGCTGGTTAAATATACATTCCACAAAGACACACATACAAAAAACACACCCACGTTTCATTCATCTGCCAGGGCTCGTCGCCATCGAGGAGATCAGCGCCTGGAGACCAGGTAGGTGAACAAATCAATCAAATCTGTTCGAACCCTCTGGAATCTCTCGTATAATTTCTCCTCCCCCCCGTCTACAGTGATCGAGGCTATCTTCACCACTATGGGCCCTGGTGACCCTTGGTAGCCTTTCATGACAGTGTCACGGCCACCGTGATCAAATTCATATCTTTGATTTTTAAAAATGTGTTCAAATTTTGAGTTAATATATTCCATAACAGATATCTCACACATTTAAAAATGTCACTTTTTAAAATTATTGTATTGTCATGGTATTTAAAGTGTGCAAAATTTTAAAATATTCCGATTTTTGGTGTTTAATTCATAAAAAATAGACTAATTTTTAACTATTGTTTTGCCATCGGTCCTTGAAAGGTGTGCAAAATTTCAAATTAGTCCAAAGTGTTCAAAAACCCAGATCAAAGATTTAAAATATTATCCCATCAATTTTAATCAATGCATAGTTTTTTTTTTATAATGTGCAACAAGTGTGCAAAATGTCAAATTAGTCCAACCTTTTGAAGCGTTCAAAATTCGAATTCACAGATTCCGTTAGACATATCCAACATTTTAAAACAATTCTCATTTATTTTAATATTGAATTGTCAGAGGGTGTTTAAAGTGTACAAAATTACAAATCAATCCAAGGTTTTGAAGTGGTCCAACATGGAGTCCATAGCAAACTATTGCCATGGGTAAGTGTGCAAAAAATCTCGTTACAGGTTTAAAGTGTCTCATTTTTCAAATGATAACAAATTAGGGTGTTTAAAGTGTGCAAAATTTAATAATCTAACATACTGAAGTGTACAAATATCAAATTTCCATAGGGTTTTTAAAGTGTACAAAATTTCATATTAATCCAACCTTTAGAAGTGTTCAAAGACTTTACCACGTAATATAAATATAGGCCAAGCAATTTTAAACGCATTCAATAATGTCTTAAGTGAATTTTAGATTAGTTTCTTTGTGGAAACTTGTCCAATTTTTCACAAAACACCTATCCGATAGATAAAATTAATTACCAAGCGATTAAAAGGGTCCAAAGTGCTAACATTTAATTATATCTCGTTATTTTTTAAACAGATACCGCAACATTTTATAACTACCGTTTGCGATTATTATCACAATGTTGTGAAAAGACGTAATTATTTTGCACAACATTTGTTAATGTATCTTTAACTACACTTCGTTCGCGTTAAGAATGCGGTGAGCGATTGATAACTCGCTGCATTCTCAACGCGGACGAAGCGTAGTTTAAATTGAAGTCGCTTTCTTAGGATAATTCACGCTCCGTCATGTTAGTACAAAAATCAGCTGACGCTCGGGTCAAGGAACACACGCGGCCGACATATTATATTGTAAAAAAGGGAAGACGAGAAATTCAATGATTTTTTTCATTTTCAAATAACTTGCCCTACTTTTATTTCATTTTCGATTAATTTAAATTACTTTTTTAACTAAGGATTATTTTGGTTAAGTTTGGAATAACTTGGATTCCTTTTTTTTTAATGTTCGAACAATTTTGACTGCTTTTTTTAATGTTCGAACAATTTTGACTACTTTTATTTATCTTTGGACTGTTTTGGTTAACTTTGGAATAATTTGGACTACTTTCTTTAACTTTGGAATAACTTGGACTACTTTTTTTAATGTTTAATTTTGACTACTTTTATTTAAGTTTGGAGTAATTTGGATTACTTTTATTTAACTTTGGACTGTTTTGATTAACTTGCACTACCTTTTTAAAAGGTTCGGACAATTTTGACTACTTTTGTAAATTATTGAATAATTTGGATCACTTTTTTCAAATATCTAACAATATGAACCACTTTTATTTAATTTTGGAATAACTTTGATATCCTTTTTAAGTATCAAATAATTTGGACTAATATTTTTTTTAATTTTTGGATAAATAAACTTAAAAAAGTTACTCCAAGACTAAGTTTTCGGATAATTTTCCATTCGAATAACTTGGATCACTATGTCATTGGAATAACTTCGACGTTTTATAATTCTACGGAGATTCGGAATAAAATTTCTCATTAAAAAAAATACTTCACAAGATTTATTTCATTTAAATAATTACAACATAATGCTAAATTATTTCGTATGTCAATTAGTATGCTTATTATATTAAAATCGCTCTTGATTTACATAATTTTATAAAAAAAACTAGTTACAACACATTAATTATTTGTCAAAACCGTGTTTATGTTGAAATTGAAATGTTTAAATGTTATTTTAATATCCAGCGGAGGTTTTATAACGTCATCTGTATAATAACGATTGCTATTTATTATCTGTGCGCAAAACAATTCGTAATCAATGGAACGCGCCCGTTACGTCACAGGTTCCCGCCGAAATCCGTCAGCTGCGTTCGGAAATTGTCAGTTGTCAATGTCAAACGTCAAAAACAAATTGAAAAAAGTATTCTTTTAAATTAAACCGGTTATAACTTCGTGTGATTTACATAAAGGGTCACAGAATGTCATAAACTTTCTTCTCCTTTTTATAATATTCTTTCTTTTGTTATATAAATAAATATATTAAATAAAATAGAATAAAGCTGTAATTAAATGTAATGTATGCATGTTTCCTTATTTAAGCTATAGCTAACTTCAGGGTGTCGGTTTTATGTGACGGTGTGCCCACGTATCGTAAAAAAATTGCTCTTCTCATTTCACAGGCCTCCTCACTCATATGAGAGAGGGTTTTTAGAGCATAGACCCACCGTGCTGCTCCATTGCGGATTGGCAGGCATAGTACACAAGTGCACTCTCTATTCCTTCACTCTCATAGTCCGATGTGACGGGAATCCGAGAGATCAGGCGCAGGACCGACGGCTTAACGTGCTCTCCGAGGCACGGGGGTGGATCACACCGCCAACTTCCCAACTTCCGGCAAATATTGAGAAAATCTTAATAGAAAACTCATTGACTCAACTAAATGAAGTATAACTTCAATAATAATAATGTTGTGCTTATAATTATATGTATTTATGTTCTTTTAGATAATAAAGTATCTGGACAACAAAAAGGATAGTTCAAAATGTATATTAAAAGTATCCTGTGTGTGTTTTCCACTTATTTGGCACTTCTATATGCCAAAATTCAATCGATTTCTAAACGAAGGCACAAACGTCAAATGTTTGACAGATAGAGAAAAGTGAAAACGAAATTGTGTATATTTACATTTCGTTGTTTTATCTTTAATTTCAACTATTTATAAATTATCAAAAATCTCCTTCGTGCATTCTCCAACTCACATGACACTGGCGAATTTGTGTGTCACGTTTGAAAGCAAAATTTTGAAAGAAGAAAGCGAACACTCACAGATTCCCGCCGAAATCCGTCAAATATTACAGTTGCGTTCGAAAATTGTTGGTTGTCAATGTCAAAACAAATCAAATAGTTTAGAAAGCAAGTGTTGTTTTCTCTACATTCCAAAAATGTTTTCCCAGTTACCCGTCAAACTCCGTAAAATATTACAGTTACGTTCGGAAATTGTTAGTTGTCAATGTCAAATACAAATTTAAAAAGCATTCTCTTCAATTGCATTTCTAAACGATGCCACGAACGTCAAATGTTTGACAGATAGAAATATTTTGGAAACCAAATTGTTGTTTTCACTATATTCCAAGCATTCTTTCTAGATTTCCTTCAAACTAACCAATATTATAGTTTTTTTTTTATTCTTTTGTTTTCAAGGGGCTTTTGTATTATTAATAATACACGCCAGGAGCATCGTAAGCTTATAAACTAACACACAACAATTTAACAATAAAAAGAAATATAATGACAAAAAAAATTACTAACATTCTTTGAATATTATAGTTGCGTTCGGAAATTTTCAGTTGTCAATGTCAAAAACAATGGTAGCAAAAATTTTGGTTCCATTAAAAAAATATATTGTCAAACAACATTTAATTAACTTAAAGTAAGTAGGTAGTGAAAGTTGTGTATGGCAGAAGAATCACAAAAGTAAAATAAATGCGGTAGAGATGAGAGCGTTGAGAAGCATGAGTGGATTAGAACTGAGTGACAGAGTAAGAAATAGAGTGATAAGAGAAGGTTGTGGTTTAAAAGAAGATGTTTTGGCGGCCTCGCTGGCGCAGTGGTGCGAGTATTCGCTTTGCTAGCGGAGGTCCCGGGTTCGATCCCCGGTAGGACGAATTTAGGAAATTGTATTTTCTAATTTGTCTGAGTCTGGACTGGTGGGAGGCTTCGGCCGTGGCTAGTTACCACCCTACCAGCAAAAACGTACCGCCAAACAAAGAAATTTGTGTTCCGGTACGATGCTGTGTAGAAACCGTGTAAGGGATATATCGCCTCTTAACAGATTAGCGCGCTTCCATCTTAGACTGTATCATCACTTACCATCAGGTGAGATCACAGTCAAGCGCTAATCTGTGTAGTCTAAAATTGAGGATGGTATGCTTAAATGATTTGGACACGTAGAGAGAATGAATGTAAGGAGATTGACAAAAAAGAGTTAAAGAGTCAAGAGTGATTGCGAAAGTTGGAAGAAGAAGACCAAGGCGAACGTTTCCGGACCAAATCCAGGACATTTTAAATAACGGCCAGGTCTAGAGTACTCTAAACCGACGAACTTGTATGAAAGGTTCAATGAGAATGAAAGAAGCGAAGGAGATATGCAAGGATCGTGGCAAGTGGAAGGATGTTGTCTCTGCCTACCCCGAAGGGAATGAGGCGTGATGCCATGTAAATGTGATATAAAAAAAATATTTGATAAATTTAATCTAGTAATAAGTTTCTAGGAACACATTTTCCTGTTTTAGGTCTCGGAAATTGTATCACTAACATGCAAATTACCATATCACATATTATATTGAGATTTTTTAGACGAGCCCATAATTAGTTAGTAACAACATCAATAAATCACTCCTAATCCTACTTCTAAACAGTATTTCATACAAGTAGCAATTTTTTTTTACATAGTTTACTTTTGAGAGTATTTCAGACTATGCCAGACATATCGAGACTACTGCAGTCTAAAAGTGCCTAATAAAATACTGTTCAAGAATGGTTCTCTTATGAGACTGTGCCAGACTATTCGAGACTATGCAAGACTGATAAAAAATATGCCACAGTGATCTTGAAAGCCAGTTTCAAGATAAAACTTTAAAATAATTAAAAACAAATTAAAATACAGTTTAGCGTCACACCTCATTCCCTTCGTGGTAGGCAGAGACAACATCCTTCCCCTTGCCATGATCCTTGCATATCTCCCTCGCTTCTTTCACTCTCATTAAACCCTTCATACAAGTTCATCGGTTTAGAGTACTCTTGACCTGGCAGTTATTTAAAATGTCCTTGATTCGGTCCAGGAACGTTTGCCTTGGTCTTCCCTTTCTAACTTTCACAACTCAGTCTCCTTTCATTCATTCTCTCTACATGCCTAAACCATCTAAGCATACCTTTCTCAATTTAAGTCACTACGTCTTCTTTTATACCACAACGTTCTCTTATCACACTATTTCTTACTCTGTCAACGCTCAACGCTCAACGCTCTCATCTCTACCGCATTTATTTTACTTTTGTGATTCTTCTGCCATACCCAACTTTCACTACCATACATAAGTGTTGGCACCAACATAGCCTTTTAAACAGGTGATTTATTATATAATTCATTTTGTAGGGGTTGGATTCTCTCACAAGACTATGCCAGACTGATAAAGTGTCATCTAACAATAGCATCATTTTTTGAATCTTACGATTTTATTTTTTTGTATATTAAACAGTTGAAGATAAACATATGAAATATTAAATAAAATTACTAAATCATTAAAGACAACAGTAAATATACTCTACTGTAACTATATTCTATTGAAGATTAGGTTAAATATTTTAATATACATTCTTTTTAGTAGTTTCCCAAATATTAAGTGCCAGTTGTAAGTTTTGTTTTTGGAATGATACTTAGTTTTAAGCAAATACAATAAAAATAGATTTAAAAATATATATGTCGGAGAATAAGAGAGAACGGAGAAACATGAAACACAGGGGCGTAGAGTTCTCGGCCGACATCGTTATTAATTAGATCCATTATTTAATTTCTTATTGGGCGTTCATGGGTATTGTTGGTGCAATCAAAAACTGTATTAATTAACTCTGTTTATAATGTTCAATCACTTAATGTTCCCGATATCAATTTTCACTAACTCATTAACACTAATAGCTAGGAATGCGACAGTTTCAACAATTGACTGTTCCGATCGAGCGCTACTCGACAACTGTCGAGTGACTCTGTCGACGCCGATAGATGGCGCCAGCGTTCCACAGATATCTGCCCTCCGACATATATTTATTACAATTTTTATCTTATTTATTAATGGTGTAAATGGTTCTCTTATGAGACTGCACCAGACTTATCGAGACTACACCAGACTAGTAGAGACCACACCAGACTGATTTTATTTACCCTAACTATTGTTAGGGTAAATAAAATCTTCTGTTCTTCAGCTTCTTTTTAAATTCTATATTGTTTTAAACAAATTAAACAGCTGATATCAGACATTATAAATGTACTATTACAAACCTATTTTAAGATAAATCTTTTAAATAACAGCAATTTTTTTTTAATTCATTTACTAATTAATTCATTTACTAATTAATTTCAAACATCATCAATTTTTCTTTCTTTATGTTTGTAAATATTAATTAAAATACAGTTTTATCTATGAAAAACTGGATTCTACATGAATTTATTTTAGTGCTTATTTTTTGAGACTATACCAGACTTATCAAGACTAAGCCAGACTGTTAAGGATGTTAAAGACATTATAAATGTATTAGTAAAAACCTGTTTCAAGATAAAACTGTTAATATATTCAATACAATTTATAATAAAAACAACCAACATTGTTAATATATGTAACTATCAAATGAAATACACAGTTTACAAGTATATAAGATCGAAAGCGGGATTGCCAGTTATAGGGGTCTAAGGCATTCCAAAATGCACCTACTGTGCAAATGCAATGGATTAGCCAAGACACCAGATAAATTCCACAGTTCCAACCTAGTTTTAACTCACTAGTTTCAAACCATGGCGTTACCATTAGAGGAATATATATATAAAAAAATCATTACCTGAACATAGACCACTGGTTCAAAGCAGTCGTCCTTCCAATTTAAGGTATAAATAAAAAAATGATCGACGTATCTCCGTCAAATAGACACGAGCCGGCTCTTTAAGGTTAACTCATTATATATACATATTAACTATTAAAAATACCTCTTAGGCGGGTTATGTTAATTATTTACGCATTTTCGATGCAACATCACTTATATATCACACATGAAAATCAACGGAACACATTAGCTGCGTAAAAACGTATTTTTCTAACAAAAGCTATCAAATATTTGTATTGAGACGTCATTGTTAAAAATGCCGCTTATTTTTTATTTTATTTACCCCTTTAATATGGGAGGCAAAAGTTTTATACCTAGTCTCATTTTTTTTTTAAAATAAATAATAGCCTAACACTTGATTGATAAATGTTAATGGAGTATTAAAACTCTCTTGCCTAACAGATGCCTTTTCGCCTTAATTTTATATGCGGGCCACAACCTCATCTAAATTAAATATGAAATCGCTCACCTCGAAAAGCTTAAGCAGAATATTCACATACAATCTGCGTACACCCAATGATTTTCCAATCGACGCGAGGAATATCACACACAGAATTAGCAATAGAAACGGCGTGTACAATATAGAAACGGCCACCGACACAAACGACACCATTAGCGCCATATTGCCGACTGATTGATTGAAAATGTGATATTATGAATATGGCCACATGACATCATTCATTACTGCGCACCTGACGGCTGCCTTCAACGGACTGAACTTCTCTACTATTCATAAGCTGTTCCAAAAATACGAAAAATAATTTTAACCCTACTGTTATTAAAATAAAGTTTATAATAAAATAACAAAGATAACTGTGAAAAAGAACAAGTTTAATATATTTTGATATTTTAAAATATACTTTAAAATTATTGGGACAAGGTAAAAATTCTTTTGCAGTTATTTATAACAGATTGTTAACCTGTCATCTTTATGATTTTTTAATATTGCCCTTTTTGAGAAACGCGAAAGTTTTAAACTATATAACCCAAAAGAACCCTGGTTTCTTTTGAGATAACATTATTAGCTATAAAAAATATATATAAATATATTAGCAGTTATTAAAAACTATAAGAATTTAAATTACTAATCTGTAAATTTAAGACGTTTAAAATAACTTGAAACTTTTATAAAATAATTAAATTAGCATTTTAATAAAAAAAAATTTGACGCTATAAGACTTTTTTGACTTAGGAAATGGTCTTTACGATTTATAACATAAATTAAATGATATTTGTTAATTATAGTCTTCATTGTATACTACACAAAACTGACAATAGTATAAAAGAGGCACAATGTAGGTTGCATTACAGACGGCTGCAGAGTCGGAATAAAGGGAAAGGCTCTCGAAATACAGACAAGGCTAATATGGCAGCGCCCATGGCACGCATAAATTGTTTCACTTCTTTTGATTTTCCAAAATAATTTAATCTCATTTACTGGTTTTATACTAAAATAATGTTTTTTATACTGGTAAACTTTTTCAGCATATACCACAGATAATATTAAGAATTTTGCTCTAACCTCTGTCGTGCAAAATACTTTAGGGTATCGTGAAAAGTCCGATTTGGATTATTTCCCTAGCAATTTCTTATTAAATTAATAACCATGGCCGACCTCCCTTACGGACCTCCAGTTAGGATATCGCCATTGATTAGAGTAAGTGTTTAATTATACGTACTGAATAAACATACATAGAATTATGTAACAGTGTTTCAGAACTAACATTCTATTTTCGAAAAAATCAAGTTTCTTAGCTTTATCTTTGGTAATTTGCTACATTAAATGCATTATTTAGTTAAATGCGAGTATAATTACTTCAAAAAACTCATTAATTACAACTTTTAATAAAATATTGTACATTTAGAAATTTTTTTTTCAATAAACGACTGCTTATATTGATAATGATTTTTTTTATTTATCACGTTAATTAGAAAGGCTAAGATTTATACCCTACAGCCTCGTATTGGCTAAGTTGTATGTTGATAATACATTTCTATGCTATTTTAATATTATATTTTATGAATATAAATAGATACAACATACAGCTTTCAACAAATCCTTTTTGGTTTTTGTGAACTCATTTGTAATTTTTTTTTTCAAAATGTAATGCCAACATCCAAATGATATTAATATATTTTTTTAATACAGTGGAAAAGGCATAGATTTTAGAATCCACAACCACTAATTCAGTTCAAGCTGTATATAGACAATAAAATTTATAAATGACCACAACACATTATTATCATAAGAATATATTAAAAATTCAATTGGATTGTCTTGTTTTTATTTTTTGCTAACAGGTTACGGCTTTACTGTAATCTCATCTGATGGTAAGTGATGATACAGCCTAAGACAGAATTGCATTAACCTGGTAAACTTTATCTAAACACAATCACTTGCTTGGTTTGTTGTCGAAAACTGAACTAGATTTAAGGCATTATGGGAGGAAAACAACTTGGGCACCAAAATACGAACATAACCTTTGAGTATGAATAATGCAACCAAGAAGGACACATCTTTTTAACTGAAATGTGACTTCAAATGTAGATTTACTAGTTTTTGCA
This sequence comes from Elymnias hypermnestra, assembly GCA_015832385.1. Taxonomy (NCBI): domain Eukaryota; kingdom Metazoa; phylum Arthropoda; class Insecta; order Lepidoptera; family Nymphalidae; genus Elymnias; species Elymnias hypermnestra. The sequence goes on along the minus strand of JACTOM010000204.1, from coordinate 187,378 downwards.
TGAAATTTTCAGTTTGGTCGCTGGTCCTTCCTTACAGCAGGCATCCTATATGGAGCGTTCCATCAGAACAGATTATCCAAGAAGGAGACCAAGCTCCGTGAGATCGAAGCTAAAGAGAAGGTCATAAGGGATGAGAAGTTGAAGAAAGAAAAGGAAATTGCTGTCGCTGGTGAGTTATTTATAGATATTTTTCAGATGATATTACAGTAAAGAATAAGATTTAGAGTAAGGTCTCGTTTTTTCTGCGTCACTGACTTTTGCCAGCACTATTGTACTCTTTTCTTAGAGTAGAAGTCCCAGGTTGATTCCTGGTAGGGCACACTTGAACCGGTGAATGGCTGCAGTTGCAAGAACTTACAAAATAAGTTATTTTCCATTATGGCACTGTATAAAAATTGTATGAGGTAAGTTACCTCTTACATCTTAGACAGTCTTGTCGCAATTTGTTTGAAGATGTACTTTTAAAGAAACTTAATTGATATATACTTTGAATAAAACTTTCTAAAAGATTTACTTTCAAGAAACTTAATAGGGAATGTATTTTGCTTGGCACTTTTAATGAAGATGTGCTTTTTATGAAACTTTTAATGGGAATGTACTTTGTATAAAACTTTCAAAAAGATTTACTTCAAAGAAACTTAATAGGGAATGTATTTTGCTCGAAACTTTTAATGAAGATGTAATTTTAAAAGAACTTCATAAGTATATACTTTGAATAAAACTTTCTAAAAGATTTACTTTCAAGAAACTTAATAGGGAATGTATTTTGCTTGGCACTTTTAATGAAGATGTGCTTTTTATGAAACTTTTAATGGGAATGTACTTTGTATAAAACTTTCAAAAAGATTTACTTCAAAGAAACTTAATAGGGAATGTATTTTGCTCGAAACTTTTAATGAAGATGTAATTTTAAAAGAACTTCATAAGTATATACTTTGAATAAAACTTTCTAAAAGATTTACTTTCAAGAAACTTAATAGGGAATGTATTTTGCTTGGCACTTTTAATGAAGATGTGCTTTTTATGAAACTTTTAATGGGAATGTACTTTGTATAAAACTTTCAAAAAGATTTACTTCAAAGAAACTTAATAGGGAATGTATTTTGCTCGAAACTTTTAATGAAGATGTAATTTTAAAAGAACTTCATAAGTATATACTTTGAATAAAACTTTCTAAAAGATTTACTTTCAAGAAACTTAATAGGGAATGTATTTTGCTTGGCACTTTTAATGAAGATGTGCTTTTTATGAAACTTTCAATGGGATGTACTTTATGTAAAACTTTTCAAAAAAATTTACTTTAAAGAAACTTAATAGGGACTGTATTTTTCTTAAATCTTTTAATGATGATGTAATTTTAATGTAACTTAATAGGTGTTTACTTTGTATGAAACTTTTAATGAATATTTACTTTTAAAGAAACTTATTAAGTTTTTATGAAACTATTATTGTGACGGACTCTTTTAACATGTTTATACTTTAATAAACTTTTAATGGTGATTTGGAACTTGCATTAAGGATGAACTCTGTATGAAACTTACAATGAAGATTTACTTTTAAAGTAACTTAAGAATAATAATAAGTATATACCTTTTTATTAAACTTTTAATGTAGAGATACTTTGAATGAAACTTTAATTTAACTTGTTTCCTCTTCCAGCCGAATTGAAGTCGTTAGAAGAGATGATGACTACCAAAAAGTGAAACTCTTTGAAATTAATTATAAGTTAATAGCGAAAACTAATTGTCAGTGTAATTTCAACCATTTATGTAATAAAACATCGGCTGTTATGTTGAAATATCCAACATATACAACTAAACTGATAATAATTCCATCGTATTTATGAAATATAGTTGAAAAATATTGTCTTTTTATTTATCTATCACCCTTTGCTTATTTACAACATTGATTACTTCTGCCTGATTACGATCGGTCAACATAGAAACAGTGGACAACTTTCAGCTGGTTAAAACACATACTACATTTTTTGGGAGGAATTTCTTAGAAGATAAATTGAATATAATGAGTTATCTTTAAAAGATATTTCCGCAGAACATAACCGTGTGTCAATCCTGCAACGGTTTGATAAAAATCAGCTAAAATATTCATATGTTAAACATTAATAACTTCTCCCTGATTACGATCAGTTAATAAAACAGTATGCAACTTTATCCCGGTTATATTATATTATGTAAATAAGTTTTTATTAAACTATTGTATATGCCCATTTTTATAGAAGATAAATTGAATATAGTGAGGTATCTTTAAAAGATATATATGTGCTATAGGAAGGTAGCAACGGTTTAATAGAGATAATCTACAATATATATACGTACACCATTGATAACCTCTGCCTAATTACGATCAGTTGGCTTAGAGACATTCGGTGACTTAAGAGAGATAAACTAATATATTTATATGTAACGTTGATAACTTCTGCCTGATTACGATCGGTTAATAAAGAAACGTTAATACATTTAAATTATACGGTTGAAAGGACCATAATAATGTACATGAAATGTTTAATAATAACAAAATTCTTTGAGACAATTTTCTTAGAAGATAAAATGGATGTAGTGAGTTATTATCAAAAGATACCATAACAGCCTTCTTTATATTCACAATAATATAACAAATCGTTTCAGTTAAAACGATTATCAATCGATTAATCCTTTTCATTATATATCGATATGTCTTAAATGTATCGATTAATCCTTTAACTCTATTCGCTCGAATTGTCTTTAAAATCGATACTGTTACATAATCGATTCGTAACATTTCTATTCGTGATAATAGATAAATATTTTTTATTTATATAAATAAATCGATATATTATTAATCAAAGAAAATAATTTATGATCTTTTATTCACACGATTTATGTTAACAAAATCGATACTGATACATATTTCAAACGATTTATCGATATTTTAATCAATTCTCAGGAATAATTTATTTTTATACGTGAATCGATATTTTATCGTGATGAAAGCATCCAGGGTTAACTTTTCCTTCCACTGGCAATAAATATCGATATATTACAGTCGATTTAGACAAAAACTTGTTAAATTATATATAATTGTGAATTTTAGAGTTTATCACGAAAAGGCAGACACAAGCAACGATAGGCTCTAAACTAAAAAAGATTAATCGATTAACATCCTGTATTTACATGATTTATTTAAAGAAAATCGATTTTAAATGAAACTTCGATGATTCAATCGATTCTCACGAATAATCGAATTTATTTATATACATACATCGATATATTATTAATTAAAGAAAATAATTTATGATCTTTTATTCACACGATTTATGTTAATAAAATCGATACAATATGTATTATTGCAAATCGATTGATCGTAATACTTAAAATGATTTATCGATATTTTCAATTCTCAGGAATATTTTTTTATACATGAATCGATATTTTATCACCATGAAAGCATCCAGGGTTAACTTTTCCTTCCACTGGCAATAAATATCGATATATTACAGCCGATTTAGACAAAAACTTGTCAAACAAGCAACGATAGACTCTGTTTTCGATTAACTAAAAAAAAGAATCGATTAACAAATTTTATTTACATGATTTATTTAAAGAAAATCGATTTTAAATGAAACTTCGATGATCCAATCGATTCTCACGAATAATCGTATTTATTTTTATTAATAAATCGATGTTTTATTGTGGATTATTAAAGCAAGTGTGACTATTCCGTCTCTTGAAGTAAATATAGATATATCTATCTATTGTTATAAACCACATGAAAATCCATTATTCCGAATAATTGGACAAAAAAATCGATTAACTCTTCCTTTATTCACATGATTTACGTTAAACAAATCGATACTAAGTAAAAGCAAGTAAGTAGCAGCCCATTAACGTCCCAGTGCTGGTCATAGGCCTCCTCACTCCGAGGAGCGAGGGTTTTTAGAGCATAGACCCACCACGCTGCATAGTACACAAGTGCACTCTCTATTCCTTCACTCTCATAGTCCGATGTGACGGGAATCCGAGAGATCAGGCACAGGACCGACGGCTTAACGTGCTCTCCGAGGCACGGGGGTGGATCACACCGCCGACTTCCCAACTTCGGGCAAATATTGAGAAAATCTTAATAGAAAACTCAATAAATCGATACTAATGCATTGCAAATCGATGTTTCAATCAATTCTCACGAATAATCGATATTTTATGTATTATCGTTGTAATGAAAGAGGCTTCACTTGTTCCGCTTGCAATAAATATCGATATATCTCAATCGATTTACACAAAACCTATATAAATTATTTACAGATACCTTCCTCGTGAATTCTTCTATCTTTTGGTATAAACCACATGAAAATCCATTTAGTAGTTTTGGAGTTTATCGCAAAAATAGACATAGGCAATGCAAGGCTACATTCGATTAAATAAAGGAAACTAACTAATCGATTAGCTCTTTATTCATTTCAATGATTTATGGTAAACGAATCGATTATAAATTTAAAGAGAATATCGATTTTGGAATCGATTCTTACGAATAAGCCTTTATACATAAATCGATATTTTATTATGGAATATGGAGAGACATATTTAAGTCAATTTACACAAACCTTCGTCGTATCCGTTCAGTAGTTTTAAGAGTTTATCACGAAAAGATAAACAGAAGCAGCCATTTTTCGATAAAGTTAAGAAAATAATCGATTTGCTCATCATCGATTTTATTAATCAATACAGATTCATATTGCAAATCGATCTATCGTGATATATCGATATTTGTGTCAATGTATCGATGAATCGGTTAACTTTTCATTTATGTCTATAAAATCGATAACAATTCATGACATTAATTTTAAATGAGACATCGATTCTCACGAACTTTTCCGCCATTTGAAACAATTATGGTTATGGTTCACGCCAGATGGCGCTAAGCATCGGTATCTCGGAAGTGGCGTACTGTCGCCATCTGCAGGCCTTCCGATGTACCAATGCACTGGTTGATTGACAGGCGTCCGTATACGACACGAGAGGGCGCCTACACGTTGCTTTAGGAGCGTAGAGCAATATAGATGACAGGTAGTCTGTAGTTGTAAGAAGCCTCTACCGAGTTGTCAACCGCGAAGCGTTGGTGACGGGTGCACGGAATAAGCTTGGAAGGGAAGTGCGGTCTCCCAAGCGTTTGTGGGCCCATCGTAGCACTCTAGTGAAAGGTGGCGGGTCATAACGCTAGGTTACCTCCCCCACTCGTTGGCCGCAATAGGCCTTCCTTCCTGTGGATTTTGGAGTGGAACAGAGAACCGGCGTCGCCTCCAGCAGCTTTGGATGCCTTGGCAGGTTACACACTTCACATTTCAATAACACACATACAAAGACACATCCCACATTCATCTGCCAGGGCTCGTCGCTTTCGAGGAGATCGGCGCCTGGAGACCAGGTAGGTGTAAAATTCACTAATCCTCTGGAATCTTCCTTAACTTTCTCCACCTGCCGTCTACAGCGATCGGGGCTACCTTCACCACTATGGACCTTGGTAATCCTGGTTAGCCTCTCATGATAAGATCACGGCCGACGTAAACAGTGATATTTCAACCAATTTAACCAAACCCGATTGATATAAACCACAAATACGTTTTTTTTAAAACATTTTATTTCAACGCCATCTATTATATACATGTTGAAACATCACGTCATGTATATTAATATGTTAGATCATCGCTAGATGGCGCTTCTATAATATTTTTATAACAACCATTCGACACGTGTAAAGCACGGCGCGCCAGCCGTTGTACTGCCGCTCATGAAATTGCTGATATCTCCTAAAGTATCCATTTAAATGCAACACCATCAAGGGCAATTATAATCTACATGAAATGTACAAAATATATAATGTAATCAATTGGATGAGGAATAATAACTATGTCGGAGAATAAGAGAGAAACGGAGAAGCATAAAGCACAGGGGCGTAGAGTTCTCCGTCGNTGACTGCTCCGGTCGAGTGCTACTTGACAACTGCCGAGTGACTCCCGCCGAACTGCCACCATTGACTCTGTCCACGCCGATAGATGGCGCCAGCGTTCCACAGACATCTGCCCTCCGACAACTATATATAAAATAGCTTGGTAAATAACACATACATTTTGGTAACATTTAAAAGATTAAAACGGTCATTGTGAGTTATCCTTTAGAGATACATATATACTATTTTAGACTTTTTTACAGTTTTTTTTATTATATACAATTTCGTAGAACATCGATTTAATGTATCTCGTAAGGTTTAGTCAGTATTTGCGATTTAATCGCACAGAAATATGTTTGTTACATCGCATTACAAATGTTTGAATTGTTCGTAATTTTTGTTCTACAATATGTAAGTATTATATATATAAACCTTCGCATTGAATCACTCTATCTATTATTGAAAACCGCATTAAAATCCGTTGGATAGTTTAGAAGATATAAGGGTACAAACAGCGGAAGCGACTTCGTTTTATGCTTAACGTTGCGTAAGCTGTTGCACGTTACCATCTTAGACTGTATCATTATTCACCGATTAAGAGTCAATTTATCTATATATATGTATAAAACAATTGCTGCTCGTTCAGAAATAAAATTAAAAATTTAAAAGAATACTTTCGTTTGCTTTTGACAGTCGACATTGACAACTAACAATTTCCAAACGCTATAGTCGCGCTCAGAAATCGTTGGTTGTTAAATATTATAATGTGTATAATAAATATCACATTATAGTGACAAAGTCCGTGAAATATCATAATGTGTGTCATAAATATCACATCATAATGACAAATTTCGTCAAATATCATAATATAAGTAATAAATATTGTGTTATAATGATAAAAATCCGTTAAATATTAAGTTTGCGAAGCATCTACTGTTCGTTCGCGTTAAGAATGCAGTGAGTCATCATGTTGCTTTCTCTAGCTCCGCCCCCTAACCAATCAAGTCTTTTCAGATTACACACTCAAGTTCACAGTAACCGTACAACTGGTCTGACTCACTGCATTCTTGACGCGAACGAACTGTAGTGTAACGTTAAAAATTAAGAAATATTCATTATGTGGTTTTGTGAAATCACGGTGAGAGGGTAACAGCTGATGTGAGCTATGGGTGCGATAAAGCATTGTATCGACTTCGTATAATAAACGACTTGAAAAAGTATGTAAAAGTGTATCGCCCATTTTGTTTTATGTCGTTGTTGCAATACCGCGGCGACGTGGAACGCGTCAGCTGTCAACCAGAACACATTTGTATCGGCGAATGTATTTCGGGCGGGCGTGGGCGGACACAATGGGTGTTTTTCTTAAATCAACCGAAATGTATTCGTGTCAATGAGGATTGAAACGATACTAATTGTTCCCCGAAGTTGCTGCACGCGTAGTTCTCCATCCCGTGGAAATATAGGGACCGAGAATCCCAAAGGGAATACGTTTGCCGAATTTCAAGCTCAGTAGTTGTAACTAAAATAGTGTTTATTAGATACAATATAGCTCTAACCAATAAAATCGTAACATTCGTGGCACACATCATCACCCTCGAAACATTTGTGGCTCAAACCAATATCCTCATCACATGTATTGCCTTCACCATCGTCCTCTTAGAATTTTTTGCCTTCATCATCATCCTCTTAACATTTGTGGCTCAAACCAATATCTTCATCACATTTGTTGCCTTCATCATCATCCTCTTAACATTTGTGGCTCAAAACAATATCTTCCACACATTTGTTGCCTTCATCATCATCCTCTTAACATTTGTGGCTCAAACCAATATCCTCATTACATTTGTTGCCTTCATCATCACCCTCTTAATATTTGTGGCTCAAACCAATTTCCTCATTACATTTGTTGCCTTCATAATCATCCTCTTAGCATTTTTGCCTTCATCATCATCCTCTTAACATTTGTGGCTCAAACCAATCTCCTCATTACATTTGTTGCCTTCATCATCATTCTCTTAACATGTATTGCCCTTATTATCATCCTCATAGCATTTGAACATTCGTGGCCTTTCACAGTCTTCCTTTTCAGGCGACTTCGCTTGCATATCCTGGGTATATGGGAATTTGAGATACTGAAATCCGAAACCAAAGCAGGATTTAGGTAACATCAGACATCCACATAAACTGTTAACGTATGCAAATATTTTATGCAAATTTTAGAGGATTCGCGGTCATTTTTATGATATCGGATATAGTTTTTTTATTGGAATCGATAAAATTGTCAAAACAAAATTTTAACGGTCCCATAAAAATGCAAACGCAAAATCACGCGTTAAAATCTATTTATATCGATTTCGACTACGATATATCCTGTTGATTCATCTCATAATTGTATTAGCTAATTATCATTATTAACATTCATATCTATAATCGTTTCATCATGTTTGATCATGGTCCTGGTAAGATCTTAAAGGGGTCCATGCTTTCCACCTGCTTTTGTGCCATGGTCGTCATCCTCGCTGGTATAATGTTCGTGTCCAGTAATTTACCCCCCTTTCAACTATCATCAGTTTTGTCTTGCTCCCGACTCTTTGCTTCCAGCAGATGTAAAAGTTCTTTCATATCCTCGACTGATGTAGTGATGAGGACTGTATCGTCAATTGTGGAAAAGCCACCCAATTCTTTACTACTTTGCGTATTATCCCTTATACTGGGTGACATGAGCAATCAGGAATATGACCATCTCTTTTTATTAAGTCAAAATGTGTTATCTATTTCACTTCTCGGTAACTGTCGTAATAAGATATGAGCAGAGATAACACCAGACAATAGAGAAAACAAAAACAAATCAGTTACAAAGTCACCGTTACTAACAGTGCCTGTGTAAGTGTTTATTTGTGTTTTTGATTATATAAGTGATGTGAATAACAATTAAAACCCTTGATGACGCTACACCAAAGTCTTAATTTAATAAACAAAAGATACCATTGTATAATTTAACTATTAGTAAATATAAAAATCATAAATATGGTCTTCATTCATGAACATTTAAGTCCCAAGAGGGTTATATATTTTCCATATACGTTGAATAGCAGTGGTGACAGAACACTACCTTGTCGCACGCCCTTTTTTGTAGTGAAGGCATCAGAACAAGCATTCATTCGTACAAAACATCGGTAGCTGTAGAGGTTAGGTATGAGAGTGATCAGTTTAAATACTCCAATTTCCTCTAGTGCTGATCACAATCAGCTCTGCACCACACAATCAAATGCTTTAGTGAAATCGATGAAACAGAACACTACAAGATTATTGTACTCTTTGCTTATTTCTATTATCTGAGGGATGTTTAGGTTCTTCTGGTATCTCTTGTATTAGGATTTCAGACTCCCCTCGATTACTTGCCACACTGGATCCTTTCCTGCGTGTCCTGTTTTCCAAACAGTGTTACAGTTTACGTAATTATGATTCCTGAAGGTCTCAGGATATTCATAAGCTTCACTGGAACAGCACCTTTGCCTGGAGACTTGTCCCATTTTAGGGATTCCATTACTAATTCCACCTCTGCTTGTAATGTATCATCTGCACTGGTAGTAATTCTGTTTCTGCCCCTGTTTTCTATTGCATCTTTATTCCCAAATGTACTAATATAGTTATAATAGAATATATATTAAGTACCCAGTGAATTACGTAACGGTAGAGACAAATATGACTCATAACTAAATAAATGCATCATTATGTCACTTTTGTCTTATTTAAATTGTGATGTAGCATGTCATATTGACGACATTCTTATGTCATTTATATAATAATTAGGTCTCGTTTGTTACGTAAATTTTACACCAAGACATGAGTCAAATTTGCCTCATTGTGTTACGTTTGACTCACACCTTAAATAAATTGTGATGTAATACGTCATATTGACGTCATTTTTATGTAATTTATTTGTTACGTAAGTAGTACATGAAAATATGACTCAAATATGCCTCATTATGTCACGTTTGTCTCGCATCTTACATCCATTGGGACTTATCATGTCATATTGACGTCATTCTTATGTCATTTATGTAATAGTGAAGACAATTGGATGTCAAATTTATTACGTAAGGTTTACATCTAAATATGCGTCAAATATATCTCATGTCACATATGACTTATATATTGTTATAAAACACATCATTTTGTCATTTATGTATTAATGAGGTCAACTGGGCGTTAAACACGTGTCATTACGTCACGTTTGACTTAATCTTACATAAATTGTGGTGTAGCACGTCATATTGACGTCATTCTTATGTCATTTATGTAATAATGCGGTGAACTGTATGTCATATTTGTTACGCTATTCTTTCATCAAGTTGTGCGTCAAATATGTCTCATTGTGTCACGTTCGACAAACATCTTAAATTGTGATGTAGTACGTCATATTGACGTCATTCTTATGTCATTTATGTATTTATGAACTTAATTAGTCATCACATTTGTTACCTAAGCTTTGCATCAAAATATGTGTCAAATATAACTCATTCTCACACGTTAGACTCATATGTTACATAAATTGTAATGTGGCTCGTCATATTGAGGTCATTTTTATGTCATTGGTGTATTAATGAACTTAATTAGTTATCACATTTGTTACGTAAGCTTTGCATCAAAATATAAGTCACATGTGCCTCATTGTCACACGTTTGACTCATATCTTACATAAATTGTGCTGTGGCTTGTCATATTGAGGTCATTTTTATGTCATTGATGTATCATTGCTTTGAAACACGCGGTTCAATATCACACAAGTCGTCAAACATCAGTGTATGCGTGTTTCCTAGACCTGAGTAAAGCATTCGACCTCGTGAATTATGAAATTTTGTGGTCGAAATTGTATCGATCTCAGGTCCCCAATGAGTTGGTAGATCTGTTGAGATACTGGTACGGTAATCAAATAAATAATGTGAAATGGGGCAACGCGACGTCTAAGTGCTATACATTAGAATGCGGCGTACGTCAGGGAGGTATTACCTCCCCAGATCTCTTTAATATCTATGTCAATGATTTGATCGAGGAGCTGAGAACTACAAAAGTCGGATGTCATATTGGCAACACATGCTTTAATAGTTTGAGCTATGCTGATGACATGGTAGTACTCAGCCCCTCCATCAAAGGGCTGAGAAAACTAATTTCAGTCTGTGAGAGTTATGCTAGTTCTCACGGACTGAAATATAATGTAAATAAATCAGAAATGATGGTATTTCGGGCAGGTAAGGGACCGGAGAGGGTACCAGACGTAATTTTAAATAACACAGCAGTTCGGATTGTAACCAAATTCAAATATCTAGGCCATATACTTACTGAATGCTTACAGGATGATTGCGATATTGAAAGGGAAAGGAGAGCACTCTCGGTCCGGTGTAATATGCTGGCGCGAAGATTCGGTAAATGTAGCAAGGCCGTCAAGAAAACATTATTCACCGCGTATTGCCAGTGCTTTTATACCTGTCAACTTTGGACAAATTTTTTCAGAAAATCCTACACGGCAATACGCGTGCAGTATAACGACGCTTTTCGCATCTTGATGGGTTTGCCCAGATATTGCAGTGCGTCTGGCATGTTTGCTGAATCGGGAGTGCCCGATTTCTATGCTGTTATGAGGGCACGCATTGCCTCTTTTTGGGAGAGAATGAGGGCATCGCATAACAGCATTCTTAAAACGATTTGTGTGGGGATGCCTAGCCCTATATTCACATATTGGCTGTCTGTTCATCTGACGAGCAACAGAAAATGATGCCTAGGGACAACCCTCAGCTAGTATATAAGACGTCTTTATATTTACAGTATTTTCACATTTGTTTAATTGATAGTCGT
>JACTOM010000204.1:149982-172500 GCA_015832385.1 Elymnias hypermnestra | reverse complement strand
AAATGCACCTAAAAATAAAGCCAGCGAAATTTTTACTCGTTACAAAGTGTACTTTTGTCAGTTTTAGGCAGTTTTGGCGAGAAAAGTCAGTGATTATCCTTTACACTTATTTATTTCTTTCATATAAGTAGATTAGCGAGTAAAAGGCTTCGATTAGGCTTAGATTTAAATGTAAATAGTAAAAGTCATACAACATTGATAACTTCTGCTTGATTACAATCGTTTTATATAAAAACAGTGTGATTTTGAAAGAGTCGAAACTGTTTCGTGCGTATACGAAGTATTTATCAAATATCTCCTAAGATATCCATTTAAAATATATAGTGTGAAGGATGAAAATAATCTACATTAAATGCTTAATGTAACTTACTTACTTAAGTTAGTAATAACTTATTCTGTATCCGTTTGGATAGCATTTAAACAACCGCATTGTTTGAAACCATTTTCTTAGAAGATAAAATGGATGTTGTGAGTTATCCTTAAAAGATAGATGCATAGCATCTTAGGCTTTTTTATAGATCGATAAAAGAGGATTATTCTTATTATACATTGTTTTGTTATATCTCTTAAGGGTTAGGCAGTGTTGATATAAAGGCTCGATGACTTGATTTTTTCTCACGCTCGCAACATTTACTGTTATATTTCAACCAATTTTTAATTAAACCTTATTAAATTATATACATAATTATTCCTCGTGAGTTGCTCTATCTATTGATGTAGATTACATCGAAATCGGTTCAGTGGATTTTGAGTTAATTGCGTTTAAAAATCCAGATTGAAAACTTTCTGCTGCATTATCTAATGCTGAACAAGTTTTGATGGGTTTTGATGATTTTTTTTGTCAAAACTGTAACTTTTTCCACTGAGCTATTAGCTCTTATGGTGTTGTCTAAATTTAATTATTTACAATCGTTACAGATGTTATAATATCCTCAATAAATGACCGGCCGTCAAGTGTGTTGGCCGCGCTCCAGCGGACGTGTTCTGGACGCGAGAATTATAACATTAAAATATATTTTTACACGAAATATTGCCAACTTAATGCGTATATTTTATTACTAACTATTCCCGGTGACACTCGCGTAGTTCCAGGTCCCGTGGGACTTCGAATCTTGAACAGAGAACACTGGGTTCTTTGGATCGTCATTTCGGAGGAGAATATCATGAAATAAACCTTATATCTTTGGTAAAAATGTGTATGTGTACCCACCAATCCGATTTATAACAGCGTGGTGGGTCTGTGCGTTAAACCCGTCAAAAATTACAGACTAAAAATATTAATTTTATCTAAAATAATGTGTTTATTAGATTAAATCCGCACCAACATTTGTGGCCCTTTTTATTAAAAAAAAAGGTTGCTGACACATGCCTTAAGCCCTTTGTTCTATGAGTGAGGTATATTCCCAACAGTGGGACAATACCTTGTTACTTTCCCACACTAATATTTCCCAACAAACGAAGATTAACTTTTTATTGAAGAGTTTGTATGTTTGGACGCACTTATCTCAGAAACTATTAGTCCGATTTATAAAATTCATTTAGTTTTGAATAACCCATTTATCGAGGAAAGCTACAAAGTATATATCATCACGCTACGATCACTACGAATGGAGTAACAGAGAAAAATGTTCCAAAAACCGGTAAAATGTAGTCCTTTTGCAAATATTATTTTGTTGAAGAATTGGTTTGAGTAAACGCGAATATCTCAGAAAATATTAGTCCGATTTACAAAATTCTTTTAGATTTAGAGAGCCCATTGGTTAAGGAAGGCTACAAGCTATATAACATAACGCAACGATCACTACGAACGGAGTAATAGAGAAAAATGTTGCAAAAACCGAGAAAATGTACCCTCTTTAATAGCTTCCGTAACGTGTGCTACGTAAACGGTTAAAGTTACGTAAAAATCATATAAGACAGAAATGTTCCTCTCGAGTCGTTCTAAAAAAAAGTCTAAGACATCACATGTCTATCTTTTAAGGATGACTCATTATAACAGTGTTTATGACGATCAAATTGTTACGTGCAAGCAAGTAATAAACTATATGAAATATATACAAGGTTAACCTTATATATGGTACTAGCGACGGGTTAGGTTTTTTTTTTTATTGCGGACAGATTAGCGCTTGACTGTGATCTCGCCTGATGGTAAGTGATGATACAGTCTAAGATGGAAGCGCGCTAATCTGTTAAAACACGAATCTCTTTGTTTGGTGGTACGTTTTTGCTGGTAGGGTGGTAACTGGCAACGGCCGAAGCCTCCCACCAGTCCAGACTCAGACAAATTAGAAAAATCAATTTGTCTACCGGGGATCGAACCCGGGACCTCCGCTAGCAAAGCGAATACTCGCACCACTGCGCCAGCACGGCTAGATATAAATAGATTCCTAATACTAAGTAGCTCTGAAAATAACTTTTTAAATGAAGCACAAAAATGTGTGAAATATTCAATGTCGCTTGCGTCCACTGCGTAAGGTAACCTAGTGCATAATGGTGCACCCCCTTCTCCCGCACTGCCCCTCTCCCGTCGAGTTAGTATATTTATTTTAATTTCGTGATATCTTTTGAACGGAATATCCGATTTCAATAATTCAAAAAGTAATCATCAGGTATTGAGACAGTCTTGAATATGAAATTATTTATTTGGATAAAACATTTATAAATGGTATGGATAACACGGTCTGATTTTGATCGGCATTTCTATCAATTTGTTTTTAAAAAAGTAGTTATAGTGACGTAACTACAATAGTTAGACATATGGTCTCGGGAAGTTTTTTGTAGATATTGATATATTCTATAATATTGTCGAACATTTTTTTGTCCTATCATTAGTACTCTTGACAGCGTATGCGATGAAAGATATTTTATACCTAATTTTTTTACATCTTCCTTTGGTTTTAATAGAAATTTCTAAAGATTTCTATAGTAATCTAGAACTAAATATAGCCTATGTTACTCAGTGATAATGTAGCTTTCTAATGAAAAAAGAATTATCAAAATCGGTCCAGTACTTTTTGAGTTTATTCGTTACATACGAAAATACAAATCTTTCCTCTTTATAATATTAGTGTAGATTATATACAGTGTTATACCAAAAACCCAAAATATTGACAAGCAGCAGACTGTAAGAATTTGATCGTCATAAAAACGGTTATAACGACACATCCTTAAAAGATAGATATATACTGTCTTAGGCTTTTATATAGAACGATTCAAGAGGAACAATTTTGTTATACATCATTTTTACGTAAGTGGCTTCGGTCGTGGCTACTAAGCTACAAACAAATATATATCTAACAAAATTTTCAGTACGCTGCTGTATAAGAATTACCATCTTAATCTTAAAAGATAGATAAATACTGTTTTAGACTTTTTTATACAATATTTCAAGAGGAACAATTTTGTCATACATGATTGTTACGTAACTGTAACCGTTTACGCAGCGCACGCAACGGAAGCTGTCAACATGAGTAATTTTCCCCCGTTTTTGCAACATTTTTCTTTATTACTCCCTTCCTTTTAATCGTAGCGTAGTTCCATAAAAACCATAGCCTTTCTCGATAAATTTTCTATCTTAAACTATTAGAATTTTTCAAATCGGAACAGTAGTTTCTGAGATTATCGCGTTGAAACAAACAAACACCTCAGCCTTATATAAACTTATAAAGAACGTAATTTTATTTCGAACAAATTTGCAAAAGTATTGGAAATTCGTTTGGAAATCCGTTCTTAGTGAACATCTACATCGCGACTTAGTTAGCTATGCCAAATTTCAAGTCAATACGAGCTGTAGTTTCAGAAATTTTGTGATACATAAGTGGCATTTAGAAATAAAATTTGTGTATCAGAAAAATAGATATAGTGAGTCAATCTTAAAAGATAGACATATACTGTTTAAGATTTTTTTTTAGAACGACTCAAGAGGAACAATTTTGTTGCACATGATTTATACGTAACTTTAACCGTTTACGTAGCACATGTCACGGAAGCTCTCAAAGAGAGTACATTTTCCCGGTTTTTGCAGCATTTTTCATTATTGCTCCGTTCGTAGTAGTCGTAGCGTGGCGATATTTACATTGTAGCCTTCCTAGATAAATGGGCTATCCAAAACAAAAATAATTTTACAAATGGGACTAGTAGTTTTTGAGATATGTACGCCCAAACAAACAAACTCTTCAATATAAGGTTAAAGTTCGTTCGTTTGGAAATATTAGTGTGGGAAAGCAGGGTATAGTCCCACTGTTGGGCATAAATAATTTGACGTGTTACCATTGTTTGCGATAATTGAAACCCATATTTATTATGTAAAAGTGTACCATTGGTATGTTATCTTGTCTTTTGGCTGTTTTCAAAATAAATCGGAATTGCGACTTCAAAAGTTTATTTCAGAAAAAGTATCGTTTCAAATCTGAATTTTTCTTTTGATTTATGAAAACTATTAGTCATTGATTATTTATTAATAATAAAAAGACAATTATCGATTTAAATTTATAAATGCGAGACGAGAAACTTGATGATATCGATATTTCTTTGATAAAACCTTCCAATAAATTGCCTCATAATTAAAAAAAACATAATGTAACTTTGCTTATAAATTATTAAAAAAAAACAACCATTTCCTTAGCTTTCCAAAAATATATAACAACTAGTTTGTTATTTAAAAGAAACTGTAAAAAAATTGATCACAAACTAATCAGGCGGTAATTCGTATTCGTAATAAACATCAAGGTCATTCTTTATAAATTCCATTAAATTTACATACTTTTACGAAGTTATTATAGCATTTGAATATATTTTCAATTGGAAACACTGATAACTTCTGCTCGATTACGATCGGCTAATAGACAATGGGCGATTGTAAACGAGTTACAATATTTCGTGCGCATATAAAGTATTTATCTGATATCTCCTAAGATATCCATTTAAATTATATAGTGTGAAGGATGAAAATAAAGTAAATTAAATACTTAATGTAACTTACTTACTTAAGTTACTAAAAACTAATACTGTTTCCGTTAAAATAGCTTTATAATAAACACATTGTACGGGACCACTTTCTTAGAATATAAATGGATGTAGTGAGTTATCCGTAAAAGATAGATACATGGTGTCTTAGAGTTATTTGTAGATCTATAAAAGAAGAATAATCTCGCCATACATTGTTTTTTTATATCTCTAAAGGATTAGGTAGTTTTCAAGTGAAAACCGCATGAAAATCCGTTCAGTAGATGGACAATGTTGTAATTGAAATGTAAACCTATTGTTTCTTTAAATTCAATTATCAAATAAAATGGAAATTGAAATACGACAGTGAATTCTTTATACGAATTTCATATTAGTTTCTTTTCGTGTTGTATATAACAAAGTACGAATTTCGTTTCAGATTTAAAGCCAAATGAAATATAAATCAATTTCTTAAAGTCTCATGATCAAATATAGTTGAAATACGAAATATTAAACCCAATAAAGATGTTAACTTAACAAAAATTACTGCACAATATGATTTTCGTATGAAATTTGAAACCAAATGAAATGTAAATCGATTATTTCTTTTGAGAAATACGAAAGATAATGCGCAATACGAATATCTCGCGAATTTCAAAACCAATCGAAATGTAAATAGATTGTTTCTTCCAATGCAATAAAAATACGAACAATTTATACACAATACGAATTCCCTATGAAATTTGAAACCAAATGAAATGTAAATCGATTATTTCTTTTGAGAAATACGAAAGATAATGCGCACTACGAATTTCGCGTGGATTTCAAAACCAATCGAAATGTAAATAGATTGTTTCTTCCAATGCAATAAAAATACGAAAAATTTATACACAATACGAAAAATAATTCACAATACGAATTTCTGTAAACAGATTCGTTCTCGTTTGAAAATTGTATTTCCACCGTGAAAATGGTTCAATAATCGATAATTTATTGCGCAGACAAGGAAAACTTTGAACACGTCAAGAGTCAGAGGGAAATTATATTGACTCGAGAGAATTACAAACACGCCTAATGGAAGGTGGTAAGCGCGGACTCTTACTAGAGACCTTTTTATTGCTGACAAGTTAACGGCTGATTGTAATCTCACTTGAGGGTAAGTGATACAGTCTAAGGTAAGGCTGTAACTCTCCAGGTTACTATAAACCAGGGGTTGGCAACCTTTTCTTAAAAAAAAGTCACAAACCTTACGAGGGTATTTATCGTTACTTAAAACCCTTGTATTGGACCTTAATGACTTGCAAAGTTACTTACTTACTTATAAAAAAAAAACCCTCTCGCAAATGCATCGTTTTAGAAAAGACATGTTTAGTATAAAAATGGTTATAGTGAGTTAATCTTAAAAGATAGGTATATACTGTCGTTGACTTTTTTACAGAACATTTTGAGAGAAATATTTCTGTAGTACATAATTTTTGCGTAACTGTAACCGTTTACGCAGCGCACGCAACTGAAGCTCTCAAAACGTTTACATTTTCCCGATTTTTGTAACATTTTTCATTGTTGCACCGCTCCTATTGATCGTAGCGTAATTTTATAAAAACCACAGCCATTCTGGATAAATGTGCTGTCTAAAATTGAAAGAATTATTCAAATCGGTTCAGTAGTTCCTGAGATTATTGCGTTCAAACAAACAAACTCTTCAGCTTTGTATAAACTCATAAAGAATGTAATTTTGATTCGAATAGACGACAAAAGTAATTCTTCAATTATTTGTAAAAGTATCTCTATTCCGTGTGCAAATCCGTTCTTAGTGAGCATCTACGTTGCGACGAGAGTAACTTTGCCAATTATATTTAAATTTAGTATTATTAATAAGTGGCATTTAGAAATAAAATTTGTGTATTAGAAAAATAGATATAGTGAGTCAATCTTAAAAGATAGATATATACTGTCTTTGACTTTTTTATAGAACATTTTAAGAGGAATAATTCTGTCATACATCATTTTTGCGTAACTGTAACCGTTTACGCTGCGCACGCTACCGAAGCTCTCAAGACGTATAGATTTTTCCAGTTTTTGCAACATTTTTTGTCACTACTCCGCTCCTAATAGCTGTAGCCTAATGATACATACCTTATAGTCCTCCTCGATAAATGGGCTATCTAAAATCTAAAGAATTTTTAAAATCGCTCCAGTAGTTTCCGAGATTACGGCATTCAAACAAACTAGTGCATTAGAATATACCGATTAACAAATATCTTCGAACACCTCACGCTTTTAGTTATCAAATTTTGCAAGTGTCACTGAAATAAAGCTCTCCAGTGTCCGCGGGGCTTAACTCGTACCGAAATACAGCGGAACACTCCCGTAATAGCTCACGGCGTGCAATTAACACATCAGTGTTTACATCGAGCAGGTTCAGCCATTTCTTCAATTTGCTGACCTTTGCAGCTCCCCACGCTTTATTTATAGGCGAACTAGCTATACAACCCGGTTTCGCACGGGTAATACAACACATGAGGCGGGACGTCCTTTTTTATAATGTTCGAGATTTGACGTCCTTTTATTCCGACCAGAATTTGACGTCCTTTTTTATACTGACTGCGATTGACGTCCTTTTATTCCGACCAGAATTTGACGTCCTTTTTTATACTGACTGCGATTGACGTCCTTTTATTCCGACCAGAATTTGACGTCCTTTTTTATACTGACTGCGATTGACGTCCTTTTATTCCGACCAGAATTTGACGTCCTTTTTTATACTGACTGCGATTGACGTCCTTTTATTCCGACCAGAATTTGACGTCCTTTTTTATACTGACTGCGATTGACGTCCTTTTATTCCGACCAGAATTTGACGTCCTTTTTTATACTGACTGCGATTGACGTCCTTTTATTCCGACCAGAATTTGACGTCCTTTTTTATACTGACTGCGATTGACGTCCTTTTATTCCGACCAGAATTTGACGTCCTTTTTTATACTGACTGCGATTGACGTCCTTTTATTCCGACCAGAATTTGACGTCCTTTTTTATACTGACTGCGATTGACGTCCTTTTATTCCGACCAGAATTTGACGTCCTTTTTTATACTGACTGCGATTGACGTCCTTTTATTCCGACCAGAATTTGACGTCCTTTTTTATACTGACTGCGATTGACGTCCTTTTATTCCGACCAGAATTTGACGTCCTTTTTTATACTGACTGCGATTGACGTCCTTTTATTCCGACCAGAATTTGACGTCCTTTTTTATACTGACTGCGATTGACATCCTTTTATTCCGACCAGAATTTGACGTCCTTTTTTATCCTGACTGCGATTCGACGTCCTTTTATTCCAACCAGAATTTGACGTCCTTTTTTATACTGACTGCGATTGACGTCCTCTAATTCCGACCAGAATTGGACCTCCTTTATTATAATGACTGCGATTTGACGTCCTTTTATTCTGACCAGAATTGGACCTCCTTTATTATAATGACTGCGATTTGACGTCCTTTTATTCTGATTGTGGATTTGGCAGCGTTGAGACGAAAGCTTGACGACCTGGTTTTCTCTGCCACTTGCGAGAATTATCGTTATATTTCAATCAATTTACACAGAACCTTGACATATTGTATATATAAATATTCCTCATAAAACACTCTATCTACAGAAGAAAACCGCATCAAAATCCGTTTAGTAGTTTTCGAGTTTATCGCGTACAAACAGACGGACACAGCAGAGAGCTTTGTTTTATAATTATGGGTATCGTTTCCCGTTCCCGTGGGCTTATGAGATTGAAAACTCATTTAAAAGTATCCATATTAGAGTGTTATTTATAGATTTCGTCTAAGAAATGTTTTCGTATCTGGATTACGTCTCGCAATCGTTTCAATCGTCGCTTCTTTACGTATAAAGAGAAAAGATTTGACTGTTTGTTTGTGCCGGTTTAACTCGAAATCCACTGAAGCGATTTAAAAACTCAACTACCCACAGAAAGCTCTGTTATCAACGAACAATATGAGGTATTATATATATCTAGAAACTTCCATGGGAACGGGAAAATAACCATAAAGTAAATAGCTACCTATTATTAACTGCGTATATCAAATGCTACTGACAAACGTTACGTATGTAACGAGCAAGCCTCCCGCGAGCTTTTATTTAATTATATTTCATTTTGTTTTCCATTTATATATAACTTTTATTGTATTTTATCAATAATCTAATATAATAAGAAAAATATCGGAATCTCGGTATAATTTTCGCGCTAAAACAGTCTATATCACATGCGACTGACAAACGTTACGTACGTAACGAGTAAGGGTTCCGTTAGCTTTTATTTATTTATATTTCTAATATTTATAGTATTTTATCAATAATCTAATATAATTCCTTCAAAAATTTGAATCGAAATCAGTCTACATCACATGTGACTGACAAACGTTACGATCGTAACGAGTAAGGGTTCCCTTTGCTTCCATTTATTAATATTCGATTTTTATTTATAAAATTTATCTTTTTTAACAGTGACCTGATAAGAATATAATAAAATTCATTTAAAAATCTAATATATCATCGGAATAACGGTATAATTTCGGAGGGAAAACAGCCTATGTCACATGCGACTGACAAACGTTACGTATGCAATGAGTAAGCGTCACGCGGGCTTTTCTTTATTTATATTTAATTTTTATTTATAAACTAATAAGAATTTAATAAAATTGTATATAAAATCTAATAAAATTAACGAAACTATCGAAATTAATTACATTATGAGCAAAAATATATGAAACAAAGTCCCCCGCCACCTCCGTGTGTTTGTATACGATAAACTCCAAAACTACTAAACGGATTTTCATGCGGTTTTCACTAATAAATAGAGGGATTATTAAGGAATCTTTATGTATATAATTTGTTTTATTATCACATAAATTGGTTGAAATATATCAATAATTGTTGATCGATAATCGTGGATATAGTTTCAAATTTTTAAAAGTTTTTTGTATTGATTTTCTATAGCGATACCTGAGTACTAACACTACGCAGACAAAGTCATAGGCATCAACTATAATAAATAAGAGGTACAAACAAGTTTTATTACAGTAAACAAGGCAAAGTGTTAATTTTAGTCGCCTTTGATCTTGTTTACATATTTAAAAGAGTATCGCTTTGCACGGGACCGTTTCCTTAGTAATAAGAATGGATATAGCAAGTTATCCTTAAAAGATAGATGAATGTTGTCTTAGACTTTTTTGTAGATCTATAAAAGAGGAATAATTCCACCATATATTGTTTTGTTATATCTCAAAGAGATTGGGGAGCGTTTCCTATTAAAGCTAACAACTTGATTTTTTACGACACTTGCAACATTTATCGTTATATTTGAATTAATTTACACAAAACCTATACAATATATATATATAGAAACCTTTCTAATTAATCGTTCTATCGATTGGTGAAAACTATATGAAAATACGTTCAGTAGTTTTTGAGTTAATCGCGTGCAAACAGATTTAGCAGTAGTTTCCGTTATAACTGACCTGCCGGTTTTTAAATCGCTGATATCTTCTAAGATATCCATTTAAATGCAATACTGTTAAATATAGTATTGATCTACATAAAATAATATATTCAATTGAATTGGAAATGATACTGTATTGTATAAAACAGGTTGGTAAATAACACATATTTTTTTTGTATTATGTAAAAGATAAAAATGGTCACTGTGAGTTATCCTTTAGAGATAAATATATACTGTCTAAGACTTTTTTGTAGATAATTTAATGATATAAAATTTTGTAGAACAATAATTTGATTTATCTCGTAAGGTTTAGCCAAAATTTGCGATTTAATCGCGTAAAATATGTCTGTTATATCGCATTACAAATGTTTGAATTTCTAGTAATTTCTGTAATATAATATATATGTATTATATATATAAACATTCCTCTTTTATCGCTCTATCTATTTATAGAAACTATATTAATATCGGTTGAATGGTTTAGGAGATATAAGGGTACAAACAAAAGAAGCGATTTCGTTTTATATAGTGTAATGAAGAAAATATAAGTTTATTATAGCTTTTAACGTTAAAAATGGACAATAAAATGGAAATACAGATGAAATGGTTAATTTCCAATGTATTTCCATCGTAAATTTATTGGTTTTTCCAATGTATTTCAGTGTATTCTTAAAATATCTCGATATATCGCACGCGTTGTTCCAGTGCGCATCGCTCTGGAGCCAGACACGCTTGTGTAACGCCATCTTTGATTTTTATATTTTTTAAATTATAAAACACGGCTTTGGGTTCCGAGTGATATTAAAAAAGGATAAAAATATAAATAAAATCTATATCAAATGTAATTATTGTTCAAAAAATCCTATATTTTTTATTAATAATAATAAATTTTAAAAAATGATAGTGAATTTCAATAGGAAAATGTATGGGAAACTGTCTGTGCTGGTTTTGATGGTGTTTTTGTGCGTTCGTGGCGACGCGAAGGCTTCGGAGGAGAAAAACACGAGTGCAGAGTTCAAAATCTCTAGTAAGGTAAGTGATAATGATGCGGAAATCATTTGTCACGTTGAACGTACGTATCAAAAAAATCCTTTTACAACAGCTATATTAATGATTATATATTCAAAATATTACATATTATTACAAAAACGGGAATAAAAAGGAGTCACTTTAGAGTTTCTTGCCGGTTTCTTTTCAGTTGAACCAACTTTATAAACCGTTAGTAGATTTGTTACCAACAGAGAGAATGTAGCCAACAAAAACTATAATAAAAAGAAGTCACTTTAGGGTTTCTTGCCAGTTTCTTCAAAGTTAAATCAACTTTATGAACCGTTAGTAGATTTATTACGACCAGACAGATTGAAATATACAAAAACTGTAATAAAAAGGAGTCGCTTTTGAGTTTCTTAACAGTTTCTTCTCAGTTGAATCCACTTTATAAACCGTTAGTAGATTTGTAACCGACGAACAGATTGTAACATACAAAAGCTATAACGAAAAGGAGTTACTTTTGAGTTTCTTGCCAGTTTCTTCAAAGTTAAATCAACTTTATGAACCGTTAGTGGATTTGTTACGAACAGACAGATTGAAATATATAAAAAACTGTAATAAGGAGTCATTTCTCAGTTTCTTGCCGGTTTCTTCTTATTTGAATTATTAACTGGCAGTAGATTTGTTACTAACGGACTGTTGAGTAAGTCTGATACAAAATCTTATATCAAAGAGTAACTGTTCAGTTTCTTGTCAGTTGAATCAACTTTATAAAACTCCGGTAGATTTGTTACCAATTTACATATTACAATTAGCTATTACAACCTACAAAAACTATATAATAGAAGTCACCTTTGAGTTTCTTAGCGGTTTCTTCTCAGGTGAATCAATTTTATGAACCGTTAGTAGATTTGTAACCAACGGACAGATTACTATTCGCTAAATCTGATATAAAACTTTGGAACATGCATACTACTACATTCTAGCCCCGCCCCTTAACCAATCAAATCTTTTTAAATTACTACGAATGATAACTCACTGCATTCTGAACGCGAACAAACTGTAAAATTTATTTTGACATGTAAAAAAAGCTCCTTTTTATCATTGAAAACGCTTATGAGACTATTATGATAAAAATACTGTTCAATATTACCAAATGTTATGCGATACGAGGCAACTTTAACGTGCAGAACAATTGTGTAATAGTCTCTAGTGCTGCTTTATAGTGCGGTTGTTTTAGGAGAAATAGTGAAGTAATATTATGTTGTAATGTATAGATAAAGTTTAGAGAAAGAGAGAGAGTGAAAGAGAACACTTCATTGCACTCAGATTCATTTCTAAAGTAATAAATTATCTCTTACTTACTTAATAAAGAATTACTTACTTTATGAAAAACTCGTTATAAATAGACGTTTGATAGATTAGACTATAAATTGTTAGCTGGCAACACTGATAGCTCTGAATTATCGAGTTTGGCAACATTTAATAACACTAAAAACATTGTACAATATACCAAATGTTATGCAATACGAGGTAACTTTAACGAGCGGAACAATTGCGCGATAGAGTCTCTCGTGCTTTATGGTGCGGTTGTTTTAAGAGAAATTTTATAATAATATATTGGACTATCTGCTCCAGAATATGCCGGCTTTGTGAAAGGGGAAAGGCACTCCGGAACAGATTCTCATCATCCACCAGATCATCGAGAAAGCAAGGGATTTCAAGAAGCCTGTCGCTTTTTTGATTTCTCCAAAGCATTTGATTCGGTGACATGCCCAGTATTGTGGAAGACTTTCATGCAAGAGCTGGAGTACGCTAAGGTTGGCAACAAGAGCTCAACACTTAGAAGATATATTAGCGAGGATGGAACAAACAAAATTAATTCACCAGAAGTGACACAAATCGATGCGATGTGATCCAATCATATATTTACCTGGCTCTGATGTCGAACAATGGTGGATGCGTTATTTTTTGCGTTGGGAAATGCTTTTACGCGCTTACCCTGATCTCAATGGGTCAGGAGTTTGGGACCCAGCGGAACCCTTTTTATCTGTAAGTAAAACACCAGAGGTTCAGCTTGCACATTCTCCCCTTTTGCCCCAGATGAGTCCGAATGAGGATTTATAGTGGTGGGAGCAGGTGCGCAAACAAGGGCCACCTGGTTTCCCGCCTCCTCGGCGGTGAGAGGGAGTATCTTCTGTATTCTCCTCCTTTAACGAGATAACAGTCTCGCAGAAGAGGGCCACTTCCGCCCAACATCTCTCACTTGAGAGCATCGCGCCTACAACGCTCTCAAGCAAGAGGTCCCCAGTCTGCCATTCTGCCACAGTGTGATGTGCTGAGTCGATAGCTGCACCACACTCGTGGCAAGAAGGCGACTCCTTCTATAGCAGCCATGCCCGGTCAAAACCTGCACTAGTCTGTAGAAAAGCGTCCCGTGCTTCCTGGTAAGCCATTGAGGAAACTCCAGGTGAGGACGGATCGGCTCCACAGTGGCCACACCCGCTAATGGCTTGGACCCTGATTCGCCAGACGTCATCGACGTCAATTTGGAGGCCTTGAGCCCTTGCAGCTGTCCTGTGCTGATACGCAGCCGCAAGTACCTGCGCACGCAGCTCCCAAGGAAGATCGCCCGCCGCAATCACCCTTTGATGTTGGATGCATTGACGAAGTCAAAAGTCGGATGGCGATCACAAAAACGGCAATGGACAAGATGAAAAAAAAACATGGCAGAATCGAAACATCACTAGGACCACGATATCCAGACTCATGAGGACACTGATCTTCCCCATATTTTTATACGCTGCTGAGACGTGGACATTGAGAGAAGTGGAAAGACTAGATAGATGCTCTAGAAATGTGATGTTGGAGAAGAAAGCTTGGGCTTTCGTGGATTGAGTTTCGTACAACACTTTTTTATATAATTTTGGCTGACAAACGAGCTGGCCACTTGAAGTTAAGTGATTACCGCCGTCCATGGACACCTGCAGCATCATAGGAACCGTTGATGCGTTGCCGGCCTAATAAGTAAGAATTGATTTGCCTCTTGTGGGAACACGATCGACGGTATCGGACTGTGGCTGAGGGCCAGGCATCCAGGTCATGCGGATGAAATTTATTTCTCCATCGAGTTGTACGATCATAGAACCGAGACGGTGGTACCAATCCAAAGAGCTCTTCAGAACATTCCCCATGGTAGATACGATAGAACACGTTTCTGTATCCTTTCAAATGGAAGGAGTTGATATTGAGGAGCTCCAGCTCATAGGTGGAAGCAGTACTCTAAGTGCAGTCGGATTTGCACTTTATACAGAAGCACCCCAAGATTTTTAGAAGCCAATTTGGCTTTGCCTTCCCAGTGATCGAGGAATTGGACTTCAATCGAAATGTCAACACCAAGGATCCCAATGCTTTTGGAGGTGATCAGGGGAAAGTTATGTAAGCAGTGTGCGAGGTAGATACTTTAAGAACACGGCATCAAGCAGCGGCAATCAGTCCATCGAATGCCTCGTCGTTCAGGGAAAGGTAGAAGGCAACAGACCACGTGGGAGCTCACCTTTTTTTTCACTGGGAAATGCATTTGCGCACCCCTGCCACGAGGCAGGGAGTGTGGGACTCACCGGCAAGGCCAGAAAACCCACTAAAACCCAGCGACACCCTGCTCACCCTGAATTGGGAGTGTCCGAGGCTATCTTGCGTTCACTCTGACACTCCCGGATGAACCAACTGAGGATGTTCAAGGTGGAGACAAGAAGCGTTTTTAAAGACGGCCGGCCTCCTCCTCCTTAGGGGAGCAACATCTGCTGCAGTTTCTCGTACTCGCTCCATTGCCTCCTTCAAAGAAATGACCCACTATACTTGGCAGTGAGAGATGTGGGCCGCCGTATCGTGGCCTTGGACTCTTCCCGTCGTGCTATCTGATGCAAGTACTTTTCAAAACATCGTTGTCCGATCAGTACTTCCACCAGCCTAAAGGTAAGCGATCCGTGCCGCCTAGCTAACCATTGCTGGAGGCGAGGACGAATCGCCTCCACCGTGACCACACACTTGGAGACTCGAGATGCTCCTTGGCTTGAATCATGACCCTGTCGGCAAGAGCCCTGACTCTTTGGACCTCGTCATGGTGGGCCCTCGTCATGCGTACAACATCTGCCCCCTCCCCCACCCTCTGTCAAGAGCGTAACGGCTAAGCAGAAGAATAATAGACTGTCCAGGCCACTTTTATTTTAGAAAATGACTAAGACATTAGGCCACGCAAATAACGCAAAGAGAGCTCATAATTTAAGAAAAAAATAAAACAATTATTGTCGCGTTACATTCACTCGGAATCTAAAGCGGGATCCTCTCACTGCCAAGATATTAAAAAAACATAATTCTAACGCCTATTTGTGTTATTTCGCGAATTATTACAGATATTCTGGCAACACTAGATGATGCTTGCAACCTGGTAAAACAGACTGAAGTATAAAACTCGATATTGTGAGTAAACCTTTAAAGATAGACATATACTATCTTTGACATTTATATAGAACATTTAATAGCAAATAATTTCTTCATACATTGTTATTGCGTAACCGTAACCGTTTACGTAGCGGAAGCTCTCAAAAGGAATACAAAAGTTGGTACAGAAAGTGATCGTATTTCGCTTATACACTCCGAAGCATTGAGAATACGAGGAAACCCGTTCTCAGTGAACGTCTACATTGCGTATGAAGTAACCATACCAAATTTCAAGGCAATTGGACCTATAGTTTCGGAAATTTCTTGATGTATGTGGGTAGTTAGAAATAAACCCATTTTGTTTAATATAAAAATGGTCATAGCGAGTAAACCTTTAAAGATAGACATATACTATGTTCAACATTTTTATAGAAAATTTAAAGACAAACAATTTCTTTATACATGGTTATTGCGTAATAGTAACCGTTTACGTAGCGGAAGCTCTCAAAAGAAGTATAATAATTTGGAGTTCTTACATAAAATGATCGTTTTTCGCTTGTATAACCTGGAATCATGGAAATATTGGGAAATCCGTTTTTAGTGTGTGTCTACGTTGCGTATGAAGTAACTGTACCAAATTTCAAGTCAACTGGACCTATAGTTTCGGAAATTTCTTGATGTATGTGGGTAGTTAGAAATAGACCCATTTTGTTTAATATAAAAATGGTTATAGTGAGTTAATCTTTAAAGATAGACATATACTGTTTTTGACTTTTTTATAGAACGCCTAAAGGGGAATATTTCTGTCATACATAATTATTACGTAACTGTAACCGTTTACGCAGCGCAGGCAACTGAAACTCTCAAAAGGAGTATATTTCCCCCGTTTTCGCAACGTTTTTCATTACCACTCCGCTCCTATTGGCTGTAACGTGATGCTATATAGTCTGTAGCCTTTATAAATAAATGGACTATCTAAGACTATCAAAAAAATTCAATTCGAACCAGTAGTTCTTGAGATAATCGCGTTTAAACAAACAAACTGTAATTCATATGTCTGAGAATGCTCTCTGTTTGATTTAAGTTCTCAGCCTTATAATATAGGTACAGATGTGTCGTTGTTGAATTAAAACAAAGATAATACATAAATCTTTGGATATCCTTGAAGAAGCTCATAAGAAATTGCGTCAAACATTCATTTCTAAGTTTATAATACAATATTTCGTCGCTGTCCTCTTTCGTGTGGCCATAAAATAGTTTATTTATGTCTATCTATACATAAATTGGATTAAATTGTCTGTCCGTGTGTATATTACAAAGAAAGTCAAATACAATCATTTTTCTCAAACGTAGAATCGATTTTCCAAACAAAAAAGTCGATTCACTGAATGAAATATCGATTATAGAACTGAAAAATCGATTCTCTGTACGATGTAACGATTTCCCGAATAATAAATTCGATTTAACACTTTAATAATGGATTTGCCAAAGAAGAAGTTAATCTGCCAATGAAGAATCAATTCTCAAAATGAAAAGTCTATTATCCAAATGCGGAAACGATTCTCTAAATAAAGTGTCGATTATCCGAGTGAAGAAACGTTTCTTCAAATGAAAAATCGATTCTCTAAATTAAGAATCGATTGTACAAACGAAGAGTCGATTTTCCAAACAAAAAGTCGATTCACTGAATTAAATATCGATTATCCAACTGAAAAATCGATTCTCTGAACGATCTATCGATTTCCCGAATGATAAATTCGATTTAACAATGGATTTACCAAAGAACTTAATCTGAATCAATTCTCAAAATGTAAAATCTATTATTCAAATGCAGAAATGATTATCTATTTAAGGAATCGATTCCGGGAGTTAAGTATCGACTATCCAAATGAAAAAATCGATTCCTCAAACAATGTAGCGATTTCCCGAACGAAAAATTGAATTTGCGAACTAGGATGCGTTTCTCTAAATAAAGGATCGATTATCCGAGTAAAGAAACGTTTCTTCAAAAGAAAAATCGATTCTTGGAACCGTGTAACGATTTCCCAAATTAAAAATTTACTCTTCAAACGAATAATGGATTCTCTAAATTAACAATCGATTGTACAAACGAAGAGTCGATTCTCCAAATGAAAAACCTATTATTCAAATGCAAAAACGATTCTCTATTTAAAGTATCGATTTTCTGAAAATGTATCGACTAATGAAGAAGCGTTTTTTTAAATGAAAAATCGATTCTCCGAACGACATATCGTTTTCCCGTTAGAAAAATTCTCTAATTGAAAAATCGAATTTCAGAATCGATTTTCCAAATAAAGAATCCTTTTACAAATCAAGACTCGATGTTGCAAACGAAAAACAAATGATCAATCGGTTGTCCATATGTAAAATCGATATTCCGAATGAAAAATCGATTCTCCGAACGACATAGCGATTTCCCGTTAAAATAATAGATTCTTCAAATGAAAAGCGATTTTCCACATAAAGAATCGATGATCGATCCACATTGAGAATCGATTCTCCGAATCTAGAATCGATTCTCTAAATAAATAATCGTTTTACAATCGTATTCAGATTGGAAAATCGATTCTCCAAATCTCCAAATTGATTAGGGCCTATTTAAATGAGATATTCACTACTGTTAATTTCATTTATGTTTTGTGGATCCTTTTCTGGAATTTTCCAACTGTAAGTCCATATGTTCACATTAATCCCCGAAAAGATGGAACCTAATTTGATTGAACTTTCACCAAAAAATAGTGTTAGAACGTATTTTAAGAAATCTAATCATATCCTGTGTATTTCCGTGTATATATTGTGTGTGTGTATACACGCATGTTTATACACACGTATGGTTTCGTGTAACGTGTATATTGTGTGTAAAAATTGTTAAAGAAAAATAGAAAAGTTACAGTTTATCGTACACCACAAACAATACAAGAGATATATACAATAACTTTCAAAAAGGCGGTCTTATCGTTTAGTATTCCTCCCAGATCTGTTTAAAGAAATTCAGTTATAAAAAAAGGATAAGTGTCTTAATACATAAAAAAAAACACATGATATACTTTTCGTGAGTGTGTTTGTATTGTGTACGCTCGTTTACAGGTGTGTACACGTGTAACATGTGTAATATCATTGTGTATTGCGTGGTAATTTACACATGTATATTGTGCGTGAGAATGTGTACAAATACGTGTACATATACACACTCATATGGCTTTATGTTTACGTGTATATACGTGTGTATTTGTGAACACGTGTGTATTGCACGTGTGCATGAGCATTTTAGGGAAATCCCCGAATAAATAACAATGTTACACACCACGTTATAGTAATGCAACATTACTGAATTCACTGTTACAAAATTGTGTATTTCCAGACATAATCGTAGTGTATTTTAAAATGACGCATGATGTGTCGTTACTGTTTGTGTTGGCGTTATTTGTGTTGTATTTATAACACAAAGAAGTGTAGAGAACACGTGATTGTTTATCGACTTTTCTGGTGCATTTGAAGCAGGTTCTGGGTTCGATTCCTATTTATAAAATAGCATTTTCTGATATCCCTCAGTCAGGATTGGTACGTGGCTTCGGTCGTGGCTAGCTACTAACCTACAAGCAAACATATACATAACAAAACCTTCAGTACACTGCTGTATAAGAATCATAAGTAATTGACCTCATATCAATTAGAATACCATCTTAATCTTAAAAGATAGATAAATACTGTCTTAGACTTTTTAATAGATAAACTCAAGAGGAACAATTCTGTCATACATGATTGTTGCGTAACTGTAACCGTTTACGCAGCGCACGCAACGGAAGCTGTCAACATGAGTATTTTTTCCCCGTTTTTGCAACATTTTTCTTTATTACTCCCTTCCTTTTGATCGTAGCGTAGTTCTATAAAAACCACAGCCTTTCTCGATAAATGTACTATCTAAAACTATCAGATTTATCAAAATCGGTACAGTAGTTACTGAGATTATCGCGTTCCAACAAACAAACACCTCAGCTTTATATAAACTTATAAAGAATGTAATTTTATTTCGAACTAATTTGTAAAAGTATCTGAAATCCGTTCTTAGTGAGCGTCTACGTTGCGACTAAATTAACTGTGCCAAATATCTAATCAATACGAGCTATTGTTTCATAGATTTCGTGATAAATAAGTGGCATTTGGAAATAAATTTTGTGTATCACAAAAATAGATATAGTGAGTCAATCTTAAAAGATAGATATATACTGTCTTAGACTTTTTTATAGATAAATTCAAGAGGAACAATTCTGTCATACATGATTGTTACGTAACTGTAACCGTTTACGCTGCAAACGCTGCGGAAGTTGACGGAAAGAGTAATTTTTCCCTGTTTTTGCGACATTTTTCTTTATAATTTCCTTTTTATTAATAGTAGCGTAATTTTATAAAACCCATAGCCTTTCTTGATAAATATTCTATCTAAAATTGCAAGAATTACTAAAATCGGACAAGTAGTTCTTGAGATAATCGCGTCCAAACATACCTATACATATGCATTTGGTGTCAGATTTTGACAGCGATTTACTCCGAAACTACTGCACCGATTTCGATGATCATTTCAACATTTCGTTAGATTTCCTTCCCATTTATTTGATGGGATAGGTTTCATTTCGGTTTACAATCGATTTGTAATAGTTTTTTCAATCAAAAGTCATGTAAGCCTCAAATAGATGTCGACGCACTTTTATTAAGTAAAACTAACTGTAAAACAGACAAAACCGCGCGCAAAAACTAGTATAGCATAGATTTGTTAACATATCGAAGCATTACATTAGTAAAACAAACAACCGTCGGTTTGTGAATGGAAATAAATCTTATGGGGCCGATCGTAAAACTGCATACACAAACAGTTCGACTCAAAAATAAACCCAACACGAGTGTGTATTGAAGCCGTTTCTATTTCAACTGGTTCGGAATCAGTCACGGACTCGTTGGAGACTGCTTCTGTGTATTTACACAGTTTCATTTGCATTTTGTTACAATAACACTCATAAATACAACAATCATCAAATAACGTTTATTTAGTTTATTTTATTGCAATGTTACTTTTAATGTAACATTTATTTATTTTATTTTATTGCAATGTTACTTTTAATGTAACGTTTATTTAGTTTATCTTATTGTAATGTTTATGAAATTATTTTGTTTAACGTAAATCATTATATTTGTTAAGTTAATTTAATCATTGGCAATCGTAATCACATCGATGATGTGTGTTTGTCTCTATATCTCCAAAACGTCAGTACAGATTTTGCTGTGATTTGTCACACAGATAATTTATACCCTGGACTAAAACTTAGGGCACCTTATCTCTTGTTTATCTTAACCAGATTAATGAGGACACCATCAACATTGTTGTCACCAGGAGTTTGAAGGGTCTTCGCTTTGCTTTGGTGGGTTAGTAAGCGATATTAAGAGGGACTAGTCTCCAACCAGAGATATTAAGAGGGATTTCTCTCCAACGAGAGATATTAGAAGGGATTTCTCTCCAACCAGAGATATTAAGTGGGATTTCTCTCCAACGAGAGATATTAAGCGGGATTTCTCTCCTACGAGAGATATTAAGCGGGATTTCTCTCCAACGAGAGATATTAAGTGGGATTTCTCTCCAACGAGAAATATTAAGAGGGATTTCTCTCCCATGAGAGATATTAGAAGGGATTTCTCTCCAACGAGCTATATTAAGTGGGATTTCTCTCCTACGAGAGATATTAAGTGGGATTGGAATAAAAAAGACTTTTGAAGGTGGTTTATTAATCCAAACCTGGGAACTTGTAATCGATAGCAGGAGTACCTGACCAGTAGACCGCACGTCTATCGGCTGCGCCGATAAATCCGTAGCTCTGTTATCATTTCGCATTGAATCCAAATAGCTTTCGCGTTTTCGTAGCACTTGTGGATTTATTTATATTACCGGCCGCTGGCTTCGCTCCAGCTCCTCTGGAGAACACGGGAACCCTTGTTTTCTCGGCAGGAGGATGCAGGTTCACTCCCGCGTGAGGGGATATATGGACAGAGAGGTATCAGGCAGATTTTATCTCTAGTGAGAGACATCATTCAGATACGTCTCCAGAGAGACAGGTAGTTAGGCAAAATCATCTAGTTATTTGGTAATGTTATGGTTATAACAATGATACGATGTTTACGCATACGTGAACCCTTGCTCGGATTTATCCGGGAGCATGATGGTTGTTACCAAAATATGAATATTGTGGAAAAGTCCGTCGGTTGGTAACGAATCAGCGCATAATTCAGACGTCGCTCTTTTAGGTTTATCTTCATCTATCTATCTATCTTTATCTGTTGTGGCAGGGCGAGGTGTCGGGGCTGCTGTTCGCCGACGAGCTGAAGCAGATCATCGAGAGGTACATGTTCGGCATCTGCCCGCAGCCGTACAAGGTACACAAAACCCTGCTTAGAATGAAAATGTGTGTGTTTTTATGTTTGCGAGTGAATCTATTTGTCATTGAGTACATTTAATTGTGTCTATTTGACATTGAGTGGGTTTTCAGTGCGTTTATTTGTCATTAAGAAGATTTGAGCGTGTCTATTTGACATTGAGTGGGTTTTGAGTGCGTTTATTTGTCATTA
>JACTOM010000204.1:35629-133168 GCA_015832385.1 Elymnias hypermnestra | reverse complement strand
AGTTGCACAGACACTGTGTTTAATTCACATGAGTTGCACAGAGCCTATATTTAATCTGTACGAG
The DNA here is from genome assembly GCA_015832385.1 of Elymnias hypermnestra. NCBI lineage: Eukaryota > Metazoa > Arthropoda > Insecta > Lepidoptera > Nymphalidae > Elymnias > Elymnias hypermnestra. The sequence continues at coordinate 133,104 of JACTOM010000204.1, read as the reverse complement.
TTGCACAGACACTATATGTAATCTATAATGAAGTGCACAGATACAATCTGCATACGAATGGCACATACACCACATGCAATCTGTACGAGTTGCACAGACACTATCCGTAGACCTTGTGAATTGCAACAGATAAGTTGCACAGACACTGTGTTTAATTCACATGAGTTGCACAGACACTATCTGTAGATCGTATGAATTGCAATTGCAACAGATAAGTTGCACAGACACTGTGTTTAACTCATATGAGTTGCGCAGACACTATATGTAATTCATATGAGTTGCACAGACACTGTATGTAATTCACATGAGTTGCACAGACACTATATGTAATTCATATGAGTTGCACAGACACTGTATGTAATTCACATGAGTTGCACAGACACTGTATGTAATTCATATGAGTTGCACAGACACTGTATGTAATTCACATGAGTTGCACAGACACTATCTGTAGATCGTATGAATTACACGTGCAACAGATAAGTTGCACAGACACTGTGTTTAATTCACATGAGTTGCACAGAGCCTATATTTAATCTGTACGAGTTGCACAGACACTATATGTAATCTATAATGAAGTGCACAGATACAATCTGCATACGAATGGCACATACACCACATGCAATCTGTACGAGTTGCACAGACACTATCCGTAGACCTTGTGAATTGCAACAGATAAGTTGCACAGACACTGTTTGTAATTCACATGAGTTGCACGGAAACTATATCTAATCTGTACAATTCGCACAGACGCTATCTGTAGCCCCATATGAGTTGCACAGACACTAACTACAATCTTTATGAGTTGCACAGAAACTGTCTGTAATTACAACGTTCGTGTACAATGAGTGTCCCAGAAATGCACAGATACAATTTAGACAGTAGGAAAGGCACAGGAATACACACACAGTAACCCATTTCGGCCGTGCGAACAGCACAGATAGGATTGAAGGGGTTGCACAGACGCGGTCCGCGTCTCTCCCGGCGCTGGCGCCCACCGGCCCCCTAGCTGTTGGGCTGGTGGTCGCCCCAGGAGCAGAACCAGTTGTGGTTGAACATGGCGGCGTAGGGGTGCTTCCGCTTCTTGTGCAGCCGCAGCGACTCCTCGCTGGCGTACCAGAACTGCGGGTACTTCTCGAAGGGGTACTTCTCCGACTCCTTGACGTACGGCTCCGCGGGGTCCACTGGAAAAAGTGAAAGTTTTTTAAGACGACTCTATCACGAACACCGTATAAAGACGATCTCGGGAGCGTTACGCACCCGAGCGTGACGGCTCAGCCTCATTCAATACCTATTAAATACAATAAAGCAGTGAAGTTAATTATAAATCCCTCACTCCGTCTATAGCTGACTTAATTCCAGCTAGCGTCACATATCTAAGCGTGACGGCTCAGTCTCATTCAGTTCCCCCAAAATACAACAATGAAATTGACTATAAATCCCTTGCTCTGTTTATAACTGATTTTACTCTAGCTAGCGTCACATATATACGCGTGACGGATCAGTCCCATTTTATACATAATTACAATACGGCAGTAACGGAAAATAGTAATGAGAGTAAGAAGTAAAGATCTCACTCTCGCGGGCGTCACATAAACCAACGTGACGCCTCAGTCTCATTTAGTGCAGACATAATATAACACAGCAGTTACATTGACTATAATTCTCTTGCTCCGTTTAGAGCTAACTTTAATTTTAAGTGCGTCACATAGTTGAGCGTGACGACTAACCCTCATTCAATACCTAGTAAATAAAACACAGCAGTGAAGTTGACTAAACACACCTCGATCTCTTAAGAGACGACTTTACTCTAGCTAGCGTCACATGGCAGAGCGTGACGGCTTACTCGCATTCGATACACACAAAACACAATTCAGCAGTGACGTTGATAACAACTACCTCACCACCGCAGAGATAACTTTAGTCACAACGGCGTCACATATTTAAGCGTGACGACTCAGTCTCATTCAATACCAAGGAAGTACAACACAGCAGTGAAGTTTAATAAAACTACCTCCATCTTTAAGAGATTAAACTCTCGCGAACGTCACACAACCGAGCGTGACGGTTCAGTCTCATTCACAAACGACACCTAAACACTTTTTACTTTTAGAGCACCCTTGCAAATTGTCCCTTGGAAAAGACAAATGAGTTGCAGTGATCACTCACCGGGTGGTAGGCAGTAGGGGCAGAAGATGCGCCTTCTGCGACCCTCGTGACCTTCTAGATGCTTCTTGTGGTGCTTGCGGCGCAGCGACACGTGAGGGCAGCAGGGACATGGAACGGCCAGCGTTCGCGGCGCGCTGCCGTGACGCTCGCCCACGTGACTCACCAGAGTGGACGCCACGCGGTACCCCTGCACACAACAACCGACGCTAGCCTGTGATCACACCTACTGGTAGATTGGTAAGCCACGGCCGAAGCCTCCCGCCGCTCCAGACTCAGACACATAGGCAAATACGTTCTACTAAATTTCAATAGACGGGAAAGGAACCCCGGACTGTAAGTCGATATTGTGAAATGCTGAACAAATATTGTAAAATTGTGAAGCCATTCTATTGCCTCCGAGGAAGACGCATACCTTGAAGCAGTGCTCGCATCTGTAGGGGAAGTTCTTCCATTTGGGGTTCTTCTTCCTGCTGAACACCATCCGGTAGGGCTCCGCGGGGAACCAGTCGTCGGGATCCAGCAGCAGCTCCACCAGCTCCGTGCCTGGAACGCCACGCACAAACAGACTTATAAACCTCTCCTGATAGAATTTTGGAAAGAGAGTAGGGTCAGGAGATGGCTCAACGTGTTATTCGAGGGGGGGGGGGGGGGCAGGAAGCTAAGAAAAAGGTAGGGGGAGGATGAAGGATTCTTAACAAAAAACCCTATTTCCTTTTGGATACAGTCCTGAACTTTATAACCTGTAGGTTTCAGTCTGACTCCTTCACCAATGAGGGTACTTATTTATTTATTAAACAAACAAATATTCATACGAGAAAACCCACATTTCCTCAGGTTACTAATGGTCCTGAAATCATTTGCCAGGCCGAGCATATTTATGTATAATCAATTTGATAACAGTCTGGTGTTATGTATATCATTCAAATAATGAAAGACCAGTCTATTTAAATATATCAGTCAAATAATAAATAAATTAGTCAAATATGAAATACATTAGTCAAATATTAAATATATTACTCAAATATTGAATAAATTATTCAAATATTAGATAAATTAGTCAAATAATAAATAAATTAGTTAAATATTAGATAAATTAGTCAAATATTTAAAAAACTATTCAAAAACAAATATTTTTTTCCTATTCATTAAATTAATTAATACACTAACTTACCGGGTGGTAACTTAATCTCCGGTGGTGGCGGTGGCAGTGGTGCCGGGATTGTCCGGGCTGTCAAGGTGGTATTTGCCAACAGCATGCTGGTCAGTATTGTGTTTTGAGCCTGGAAACCATACATATACACTTACCTCACGGTCGGCTCTGCAACACTGGCAAACGTCAGGTCAGCTTGGTTAAAGGAGAAGTTGAAATAATCGAAAGTGGTACAGAACTTTGATTAAAAGGAATTTTAGAGACAACTAATGGACCGAAGTATCACAAGTGGGCAAAAGTACAGAAATCATTTGCCAGGCTGAACATGCATATTCATATTTTGAGTTCCAGTATGCAAACTCATAAAAATAGTGACAATTGAGTTTCTTCCTGATTTCTTTTCAGTAGAATGATTTTGGATGCAGGTTCTTCAACTGCTAGATTACAGACTACTCAATAAATATATATTACAATTTAACCAGAGAAATATACACATAGATACCTAGTGGGACTCCTTAAATCAATGCCATACTGATTTACATTGATAATTTGCTGTGACAAATAAAGAATCTGTTGTAGACTCTTAGATTACAAACTACTCAAAATATAGGTTACAATTTGAATAGAGAAATATACATATCAGTACTTATCGAGACTTTTTTAACTTTAACGCAAGATTTATTTAGATTGATAATATCCTTTTATATATTGAGAAGGATCTCAATATTTAGATTACAGGCTACTCAAAATATAGGTTACAATTTTATCAAATACACACAGATACCTAGCGTGACTCCTAATCTCCAGATAGATTTAGTTTTATAATATGCATTGATAAATAGTAAATTTAGCTGAATCTGCTGTAGATATATTTCAAAGACTCCTTCTCAACTGTTAGATTACAGACTACTCAATAAATATAGGTTACAATCAGAACAGACAAATACCTAGTGGGACTCCTTTTTAGATTAATAAATTTGCTTTGATAACAGATTTCACCGAATCCGAAGGACTTCTTCAACAGTTAAATTACAGACTACCCAAATGGACTTACGTTTGAGTAGTCTGTAATCTAACAATTATAATTTTAACAGAGAAACACATCAATGTCTAGCGGGACTCCTTCACAACTGTTACATTACAAACTACTTATTAAATATAGGTTACAATTCTCAATATTTAGATTACAGGCTACTCAAAATATAGGTTACAATTTTATCAAATAATAGATACCCAGCGTGACTCCTAATCTCCAGATTGGTTTAGATTTATAATTTGCATTAATAAATAGTAAATTTAGCTGAATTTTCTGTAGATATGTTTTAAAGACTCCTTCTCAACCGTTAGATTACAGAATACTCAAAAACTGGAGGTTACAATTTCAACAGACAAACATATCTGTACCTAATAGGCCATAATGCTTAACTGGAAGCAAGATTAGTTTAGATTGATAAATTGCTTATATAAAAAACGAATCTCCCACCTGTTAGATTACAGACTACTCAATAAATATAAGTTACAATTTTAATAGAGAAATATACACATCTGATACTAATGTATATCTAAAACCAAATACCTGTAAATAAGCTCCGTTGGAAAAGCTCTGAGATAAGTCTTTAGGCTTCCTCTTGTAGCCTTTGGGCGGACCTCTCTTCTTGGCAATCTCCCCATTCTTCTTATACCTAACAATCTCCCCATCAGTCACAGTCTTCGTCACTGGTGTTATAGTCAATTTAGCTGGTAGTGAGTAGCGGCTGTGCAAATTCTTCACAATACTCTCTGTCCGTAGATTTGAAGTAGCAAAAGCCAATGGGTTGGCCAAGTTGAGTGGGTTATTGACGAACTTGGGTAAAGTAGATGTGGGGGTTGTGGGGAATATAGATAAAGATTTAGGGGTTGAGAATGCTGGTATTTGATACACTTGTAGATTGAGCTCGGGTCTGGTGTATTTCAGTCTCTTTGCATTAGGTTCGTCGTCACTCGAGTCTGAGTGAGTGGTTAAAGGATCCTTCTCCGACATTCTGAATGGCTCTGAATGCGGAGAATCCGCTTCTTGTATGCAGAACATCTGAAATTTTACTTTATTAAGAAACACTATTACATAATATAAACATATGGATTAAATAAATTGAAAATATGATGATTTAAGCAATAATATAAGAACTTGGTGACAGAAAGTGGAAGTATTGCATCCAAAAGGCCTTTGGTAATTCTGAATGTGAAATAATTTTATTTGCTTTTTTGATAACATTATTTATGTGATCTCTAATTGTTAAAATTTAATCAAATGTAAGTCCTATATCTTTAACATAATATTTATGATTTAATTTAGCTTAAGCTGAGTAATCAGTTTCATATTTTTCAAATTCTTTAATAAATTTAGGCTTAACAGAATTAAGATATGATTGTAATATTACACAGTCATCTAAATTATTAATGATAATCAATGTTTTCAAATCATCTGCATGAATAAGATATTTATTTTTAATAACAATATCATTTATGAACATAAAAAAGAGTGGTGGTCCCAAATGTGACCCTTGTGGCACTCCACTGAAATAAAATCCATTTATTGCGATTATTTGTGATCTATTTGAAATATATGATATTAATATATCATATTTTGGCTACACATTTTGTCTTCCAGTTAACGATGTTAATGCGTTTGATTTTATTCCCACAATTAATATATTCATAGATAACAATGCAGTATATTTAATGTAAATGATAGTCCGAGATCCAGAAACAAAACAACTGGATACAAAAGATCTCAACCAGGTCTGATGGAACGCTATCAAAGATATGCACTAAAAGGTGTTCACCCTTGTCTTAAAATGATCTGGTATCACAGATCGAGGCAGTTTTCCACAGTTTTACGAGTTTGAGAGCTACAGGGATTAGTAGCACCATTAAAAGATTTACTTTATACGTTGATTTATCAGTGTAATCTCAAAATAGAGGTAATAGTAAAAAGGCAATGACGAAGTCGAACGTAATCAACCTACTGAAGTGTGGTCAGCTATAAAGTGGTATTTAAAATTATCCTGAAAAATAGTTTTGAATATAATATAATAACCATATTTGCTGCTGTTCGTTCGATTTATAATATGGGTCCAAGAGAGTCGTTGAGGGTATACATATTGGATAACTTGTACGTCCATAAAAATATTGACTCTTATATGATAAACAAATGGATACTAAAGACCTCAATCACACCTAATGGAACAGTATGATAAAATCTGACCTGATAACATGGTACATAACCCTCGCCTTAAAATGATTTGGGAAACACAAAACGAGGAAGAGGTTACGAACCATTTTGTGCAAATAGAAGTCTAAAACTTACTTATGGATAGAGAAGTATACTTTATAACTTTTGAAATATCTTTCGTCTAATAAAAGGCGACAATAGTACGCTTTATTTTACCACTAATTCGTGTAATATCGTTTAAAGTTAAACTAAATAATATATCTTGAACACAGATTACATTAACACATGAAATAAGAAAGTCTGTTGTGTTTGTCTGCGATTAACTCGAAAACTACTGAACGGATTTTCACATAGTTTCCACTCATAGATGGAGCGACTCATAAGGAACGTTTCTGTATATGATTTGTTTTAGTTATCGTTTGTATTGGTTGAAAAATAAAGATAACTGTTGGAAGTGTAGGTCTGATGCTTTCATCTCAACGCATTGTAATCCTTTAGAGATATAACAAAATAATTTACAGTGGGATATTGCTGTTATATAGATCTACGAAAATGTCTAACACGGCATGTATCTATCTTCTAATGATAACTCACTACATTGATTTTTATGTTCAAAGAAAATGGTGTCATACTATGTGTTACATTGTTAATATTTTAATTGTAAATAGGAAAATTAGTTGCAGATTCTGTCCATTTTTATCGTAATCCACGGAATTGGATGGAAATATCTTTAAAACAGAGTATATATAATACAATACGATACAGTTTTCATAATCTAATACACATAGTTTATTTACAAAGAATTTAAAGAAAACCTAAACAAATTATATACAGAAACGTTTCTTTTGAAACGCTGTATCTATACGTGGAAACTACATGAAAATGCGTACAGTAGTTTTCGAGATAATCGCGGATAAACAGACAAACGTGACAGATAACTTTGTTTAACAATACATCGGGATATTTTAAATAAAGTAGGAAAAGTAGGGGTTATATGTGAACAAAATGAACACGTATAGTACCATGAGAATACAATAGACTAATACAATAACTTGTGTTACAATAATCCAGGGCGTTCACACAAAATACAGTTAGCGGTGACGGTTGTTTGACTAACGTTTAATTACTAATAATTCAGTTAAACTTTAAAGGTTTATATACAAAATGGTGGTTAAATAAAGCGTCCTATTGTCTGCTTTTATTAACCGAGAGGTGTGTGCCGAGTAATTTAATTTACTAATTATAAATTCGTGTTGTTGTTGAATGTCTCACCTTTATAGTCACTTCGCCGCCGGATCCCGTGTTGTCACCGTTTGTAAAACATCGGGTTTAATTCAGTTTCATTTTCTCTTATTAATAATGTCCGACGTGTATGAGGTTATGCGTTATTTTAATAAACAATACAAAAGTGGACGCTGTTGAAAATAAATCACGCTGCGTTCGGATACACGCAACAGATACACACCGCCACAGATTATACAGACAGCACATAACAAACTTTGTATTCGCCACAGATTAATTATAGATATTGCAAAGGAGTTTTTTATGAAGCACAGACTAACTATAATTAGTAAATTAAATTGCTAAAACAAAGGAATTAATTTTTTTATAAATCTACAGATAGTATACAACAACGGAGTTCGTATTCACTACAGTTTAAATATAAATTGTTATTCTAATTAAAATTTATTTATTATTATTATTACTAATTTTAATTTAAGGTTTGTTTTTTCTGTATTTGTAATAAATATAAAATTAAATAAAATATAATAAATAAATATTGCAAAGGAGGTTTTATTTAGCACAGACTTAGTATAATTTGTGAATTAAATTACTAAAACAAAGGAATTTATTTTTTTATAAATCTACATCTGATAGTATACTCTTATAAATTAAAAGAAGACTAGGTACTTAATACGTTCATTTATCCATGACAACTCAAAAATGGCGGCAATATTTAAAACAGGCATGACAATGACGTATGAAATGTCGAACGTGACTTAAGTGACTGTTCGCGTGCTCCAGTGTGGCCAGCTACAAACTGGGGTGGCCAGCTACAAATTAGTGTGGCAATTCTAACAATACAACAACGGAGTTCGTATTCACCACAGATTAAATATAAATGACGAGGAAGCCTTGTACCCTTAGATTTATTTACTATTTTTATTATTATTAATTTTAATTTTGATTGTAATTCCAATTTAAAATTAATTTATTATTAATTTTAATTTAAGTTTTGTTCTTTTCTGTATGTTTTCTGTATTCGTTTTGTTTTTTTATGTTACTAAACTGTAATCTGGGACAAGTGCCTTTTAATAAAAACAAATAAAATAAATAAATATTGCATTTAGCACAGACTAAGTATAATTTGTGAATTAAATTGCTAAAACAAAGGATTTTTTTTAAAATCTACAGGAGTTCATACTCACCACAGATTAAATATAAATATTGCAAAGGAGGTTGCATTTAGCACAGACTAAGTATAATTTGTGAATTAAATTACTAAAACAAAAGAGGTTCGAAAAGCGTATGCTCAACCCAACAAATGATTTCCGAACCTTCTTCACTCTAAAATATGGAATTATATCTACTTCTACGTGACACTGGCGAAGTAAATTGTGCCAGTGTGGCACAGGAAAAAGCCATAAATCCAAAATAATAATAATAAGAATTTAGATGATTGAGAAAAAATAATTAAAAATATTCGAAGCGAAAGAAGTTTTTATTTAACACAGACTAAGTATAACGCAAAGGACTTTAGTTTTTTATTATTTTTTTATGTTCTTTATTCATTTGTTATTTTAAGAAAGAGCGGAGGCTTTTGCCGCGAGGGTTACTTCCGAGGGGTGCGTTGATTTATCTATATAATCGAAGTCTCTCCAGTCTACTAAAGTGGTATCAATCAGTTTTGAATCGAAATACAGTTTATCGCAAATGAAAAATATCTGTCATTTATTTGCATATGCCAATAATTGTCGTTTCCTGCCATTTCTATGCGATATATTTTATAGTACTCTTTTAATCTGTATCTATTTTTGAATTTAATTCACTAGGTACTTAATACGTTTATTTATCCACAACAACTCAATATTTAAATAAGCAAAGACAGTGACGTATAATCCTGCGTGACTCCTCCAGTGTGGCCAGCTACAACGTAGTGTGGCCATTCTATTAATAAAATCTCCAGAAAACCAAAATCTATACGTATGTGAATCTTTATCTTTATTTGCATCTCCCGCTTCTGTCTGTTTTCCTCTCACCAGAGGTTGTCTGTGAGCGATAAGACCGCCTTTGCGCATCTATATACCTTCAATAATATTTGAAGCAATTGTAGACACTCTTACTATGAGAGCAATAAATAAATCTATTTTGAATAGAAATACAGTTATAATACTAATATATGTTGGAAATTAATTTCTTATTTTGTGGGCGTTCGTGGGTAATGTTGATGCAATCAAACACTTTGTTAAATCGGATTATAATGTTCAATCACTTAATGTTCCCGATATCAATTTACACAAACTCATTAACAATAATAGCTAGGAACGCGACAGTTTCAATAGTCGACCACTCCGGCCGATCGCCGCTTGAGAACTGCCGAGAGACGGGCCGGACTGCCACTTATTGACATATATTTTTTTATTGGACATATTAAAATATTTCACATTTAATTGCATATGGCAACATTCATTGTGACGTTCCATTTCGCTGGTTCTTTTTACCGTCACTTTCTCTAGTATATACTCTTAAAATGGTACAAAAGTAATTCATATCGCAACATTCGTCATTTCGTTCCATTTCTTTAAAGTTTTAATATAATGTATGTTTATGCCATTGCCCATCAGGTTCGATACTCACTGCTTTTAAGCCCAAAGGTTGTCTGAAAGAAATCGCTGTTTAGCGATAAGACCGCCTTTTGTACATTCATTTATTAGTAAGTTAATATGTTAAATTGTTTTTTATTGATGTGCAATAAAGTCGTCGTCGCTTCAACCGATGGACGTCCACTGCTGGACATAGGTCTCACGTAATGACGTCCACAAGGCCCGATCTTGCCCCGCCTGGCTCCAGGTGCTACCGGCGACCCTCTTTATGCCGTCGGTCCACCTTGTGGGGGGTCTCCCTACACTGCGCCGTCCAGGACTATGTGCCCCGCCCATTGCCACTTCAGATTCGCGATTCGCAGGACTATGTCGGTGACTCTGGTTCTACTACGGATCACTTCATTTCTGATTCTATCACGTAGAGAAACTCCGAGCATAGTCCTCTCAATCGCACGCTGAGTGACTCTGAGCTTCCACATGAGGCCCATAGTCAGCGACCACGTTTTAGAACCGTAGGTCATCGCTGGCAACACGCACTGTTCGAAGACTTAGGTCTTCAGGCACTGAGGGATATCGGACATAGGTCTCACGTAATGATGTCCACAAGGCCCGATCTTGTGCCGCCTGGCTCCAACGGCTATCGACGACCCTCTTTATGTCGTTGGTCTATCTTTTGGGGGGTCGCCACTCCAGCACCTTCAGCCCGCAACGTCCATCGGTTCGTCGGACTTTGTGCCCCGCCCATTGCCACTTCTGATTCGTGATTCGTAGGGCTATATCGGTGACTGTGGTTCTGCTATGGATCTCCTCATTTCTGATTCGATCACGTAGAGGAACTCCGAGCATAGCCCTCTCCAAAAGCCCCAGCAATAAAGTATATAAAAGTAATTCAAGTTATTGTAATTAAAAGATACTTTTTTTGCATATAGCAACACTAGTAACGTTCCGTTTCACCGGTTCTTTTCGACATCATTTTGAGGTCACGTGTAATGAAATGAAATGAAAACACAACTTGTTCGATAACCATTTTAATTGAAAACTTATCCGAACTCCAACATCGCGTTCAAATGAAGTTCCACTTGAAACCGAGAAATAAATTAACGACTAGATGACAACGCTGTACAACGACGAAAAAAACAAATGCATCACAAAAGTATCGATACACGACACCCCTCCGTCCCACACGTGTATCGATATCGAACATAAAATTGTATATATACACGATTTGGTTTCATTTTTTCCAACTGGTCACACTGTTTTGGTATAAAACTCCCCCCACTATTATTACGAAATAAATACGTTACAAATTATCGAATTCAACGATTAAAAACTAACACGAAATAATACGACACGCGATAGACGCCTCAAAATAATCTACGACACACAGGAATGATTCGTAATGGACAAATGCGCTTTTGTTGTAAAAGATATGTCAATTTTTCGCGATGAAACGAAGCGATTGAGCTTACACTTTTGAATAGTGTTTCGAAATTTATTCATGTTGCGGATATTCGTTGAACGGTATTTGAACAGATTTATTGGGCGTATATTGAATATTATTTAAATGGTATTCAATCTTGAATAGTGAATAACAGATTTGAATAGTATTGAATGGTATTTTGAGTGATTTATATTGAGGGTATTCGTTGAATATTATTTTATAAAGTGTTTATTGTTTCAATAGTAACTTTTGAATAGAATTGCAAATAATTCATATCGCGTCTATTTGTTGAATAGTAGCTAACAGTTTGAATAGAATTTTGTCATTATTAACTCATGGGTACTGTTTGAATAGTATTTTGAGTGATTTATATTGCGGGTATTCGTTGAATAGTATTTGAACAGATTTATAAGTCATAAATTGAATATTATTAAGAAGGTATTCAAAATCACGTATATTTTTTAAATTATTTAAATGGTACTAAATCTTGCATAATCTTGAATAGTGAATAACAGATTTGAATAGTATTGAATGGTATTTTGAATGATTTATTTTGAGGGTATTCGTTGAATAGTATTTTAGAAGTGTTTATTGTTTCAATAGTAACTAACAGTTTGAATAGAATTTTGTAATTATTAACTCATAGGTACTGTTTGAATAGTATTACAAGAGATTTATATTGCGGGTATTCGTTGAATAGTAACTTACAGACTTGAATTATATTTCAAAATAACATATATTGAATAGTATTACAAGAAATGATGTTTGAGCATTTTTAATTATTTTTCGGAGGTTATTAAGGATATTGAAACGCCTCGCTTCATCACGAGACATGTCGCCGAGACACAAAATGATATGCAATCGTAACTTTCACAGATAATAAAACGTTGAGCAAACAATCATCGGTGGACTGCGCGAAACCTTTTTTCGTTAAAAAGTAAACCGTAAAACGGGTTACGGTTCTGTCAAATTGAAACTGACAGTTAGCGCGGAAGGAATACGTCAGATTCCAAACGATGCTGTCACATTGAGTGTGACAGTAGACTCACATGTAGCTGTCACGTCGACAGTGACACTTAATTCCGAACTGACGGTGACAATTCAAAGTGATTCTGTCAAATTGGTTATGTCATATAGAAAATGACAGATATATGACTAACAAATTAAAAATGACTGTCATTTCCAAACGATCTAAATTATCGCGTTGAAAATGACGGCTAACTGAAGGTAACTCTATATTGAATGTGACAGATTCTGTCTAATGACAATGACAGATTCTAAATGACGCTGTCATATAGAAAACGACTGCCATTTCCAAACGACCACGTTGTCACGTTGAAAGTGACAGGTAACTGAAGGTAACTCTAGTAATATGACAGTTAATCCACATTCCAAACGATTCCACAACCAGAAAATGTCAGTTTATCCCACATTCAAAATGACAGTCCATTTCAAACCACTCTGTCAAGTTGAAAATGACAGTTAACTGAAGGCTATTCATTGTGACTGATACATATGATAGTCAATTCTAAACTATCCTGTCGTTGTTGCAAATGACAATGACAGATGCCAAATGACGCTGTCACATTGAAATTGACAGTTGAGAGAAGCTAACGTCACATTGCAAGCGACTGTATTCTGTACATGAAATGGATGCAAGATATTTAGCGCTGGCAACACAGCGCCGTAGCGCTGACAGTCTACGGGCCAATTTGTAACTAAATATCCGATCTTTTACATTTAGTCCGACTGAGAAAAGATAGATAAAACCCGTTCGCACAGTCCATCTTTTGTAAAACATACTTATATTCCGCGAGGACAATAAATAGGAACTCCCATTCAACTGGTCGAGTTTTGGCAAACGAGGAAGAGCACAATAGCGCATTGGGTGGTAAGTGATCCCGCAAATGGAAATTGTATTTCGAGGGTAGTTCGCACTTGTTCCCGTTTTATGACGACCGTTGTATTGTTAGTGTAAGATAAAGACTTTAGTAGAGAAAGTGCAAACTACCCCCACTTGTGCGTTTGAAAATATTCGAGTTACCCGCGAATGACTGAAATTAACAAATACCCTCGCCTCGTTGGCCACACTTCACTAAAAGACATATTTAAATGCATTAAATCTATCACCGATTCTAATCTCGTGTGGACGTACGGTGTGTGGTTTTGCTTTTGCAGCCTAACGCTATGCGATTGTAGAATGGACCGCCCATTGCGACCGCGACGGAGATGAGAGCGAGAATTGTACAAAACCAAATTGAGGGTATCATTGATAGAGCTGCTTTATACCGCCACTTATTTTGAACTCTACGAGGGTACATCGATAAATGTCAAGACGACTAGTGTTTGGAGTCCCTGAGGGTACATTGACAAATGTTTAAGAAAGAAGTTTCCAGAAACTATTGGAATTGGTAGCTTATAAGTTTTTAGATCAAATGAGGGTAGATTGGTAAATGTTTGGAGCTCTCTGTACAAAATATACGAGGGTATTTTGGAAATATTGAAGCGTAAAAGGTTTTTGGCCTACACGAGGGTAGATTGACTAATTTAGAGCTTTCTGTTTGTAAAGAATTAATTCTACTTTGACAGATTTCGAACCTTTTTGAATAAAACTCTTTAGGCCAATTGAAGGTAGACAAATTTTAAAGTGTCACTTTATCTCCAGGGCTTTTATGAGGGTAGATTGACAAATGTTAGGTTTCGGTACCGGTTAGAAGGTCAAATATTTTTTTGACTATATGAGGGTAGCTTGGAAATGTTGAAACGGTAAAGCATTTTTTTCCTATTTGAGGGTAGATGTTGAAATTAATGAGGGTACTTTAGAAACTTTATTACTTTAGAGGGTTTTGGGCCAACTGAGGGTATTTTGACAAATTCTATGTATCGGAAATCGATTGTCGTCACATTTCTTTTCGGGTAGACCGTTCTCACGCTCACGACCTTCGAGGAATAGGCAGAAGTACATCGAGCAGTCCATTCCAGTGTACTCTAGTCTAGACTTAGGAACCCTATCTCTTAGCGAATACCTAGCAGATACTAAACGCCGCCTCTCCATCATCTCCAACTTCATCACTTCATATATTCAAACTTCATCTTTTAAAGGCTTTTTCCCTTCGTTTCTTTGTGTTGTTTCGATTGCGGAGCGAAACTTACTTAGAGTGTACTTCAAGTCCATTACTATAACGGCAAGGAGTATTAAAGCCACTCACGAGTTTCCAAACGCTTCTTATATACAGGGTGATTTCGAACTGCAATTTTGAAATGTTTTTCAGGACATATACAGGGTGAATTCTAAATGACAATTTTGAAGTGTTTTTTTAAGAGTTCGTGATATACAGGGTGATTTCGAACTGCAATTTGAAAGTGTTTTTAGGACATATACAGGGTGAATTCTAAATGACAATTTTGAAGAGTGTTTTTAGGAGTTCGTGATATACAGGGTGATATCGAACTGCAATTTTGAAGTGTTTTTTGGGACATATACAGGGTGAATTCTAACTGATAATTTTGAAGAGTGTTTATTAGGAGATTATGATTGCAGGGGTTTATCATATACAGGGTGTGAGTTTTAAAAGATAACTTTGAAGTGTTTTTTAGGAGTTTGTGATATACAGGCTGATTTTGAGGTGTTTTATAAGGAGATATACATGAGTTTTAAATGTCAATTTCGAAAAGTTCTTTTTAAATAAGTCACATCAATGGTTAAATTCCGGCAAATAAGAACTGCTCCGTTTGAAGCACGCTCGACAGATGTTTCTCCCCACAATCGGAACAACTTCAGCAGAAACTGAACACTTTGAAACCACCGAACGAGTGACGCAGTGATTCAATGTCAGATGAAGGTCACGTCGCGTTAAATCAATTTCAGTTAAAAAAAATAGTAAAACGTATTAATCACACGTGAACTATTGCCTCTTATGATTAAAGTCATCATGAAAATCATCATTCAGCGTCATCGGCGTTTCGATTAAGCTAAATCATTCATATGTCGTCTAAACTTAACACGAGAATATATTACAATCGTCAAATATTATTAATCATCATCAATCATCACCAAATATCCTTAACCATAATCAACTATCATCACCAAATATAAGTAATCATCATCAAATCCTACGTTCCGTGTCGACAATCGCGATATTAAATTAAACAGAGTATATTACACACATAAATACGTTGCACAGACTATATTTACAACTCCGCGAGTGACGTCACGAATATTACGCTGCGCGTATCCGAACGGGGCTTCTTTTTGGCATTCGCTCTTAACTAGACGCTCGGATGCGTTCGCGCGTCTCCGACTTCCAAACTGTCACATTGACAGTGACAGTGACATAAATCCCATTGTGTGCTAAATATAGCTGTCATTTCCAAATGGGTTGCCGAACGGAGCTGTCAAATCGAAAGTGACAGTTTGATATGACAATTCCTTCGAAAGTGTTGTTTTCGAAACGGATGTGTCACGTTGACGGGCGGGGAGGGCTCAGGACTTGTAGGTGCGGATGACGTCCTTGATCTGCGCCCTGCACAGCGGGCACTGGCCGCCGCCCTTGCCCCGCCACTGCTGCACGGCGCAGCGGTAGCACATGCACATGTGCCCGCACATGTACAGCACGCTGTCGATGGGGTTCTCGTAGCAGATGGTGCACTCGGCGCCGGTGAGGTTGCCCTCGCCGATCACGGAGTACACGGGCTGGTGGTGCGAGGTGGAGGGCAGCGGCCGCGGCGGCACCCGCTCCATCCGCAACGGCTCCTGGTGCCCGTTGGGCATCTGCAGCTGCTCGTTGGAGTTGTTCTGCGTGGTGGAGGCGCACTGGGGCTCGATCCTGCGGTACACCTGCGCCGAGCACTGCGCCGCTTGGGGCAAGGCCTGGAGGCCTGTGAGGCAGATTTGCGACGAGGTCTGGATCGGCTGCGGAAGAAGAAAGGCACATGTTACACCTGCTGCTGTTAAAAGACATCGCATTTAAGCCTTTTCTGTTAGACATTATTTAAAACTTTAATGGGAACGGGATATTCCAAGCGCTAAAGTGAAAGTTGAAACTCACCTCAATATAATGTGCGCTGGCCAGAGTGAGAGCATGGTGGGCCGCCGGCGGCTGGGGGGGCAAGCTCACCACCAGCACCGAACCCAGCGCCCGCTGTTGGGGCTGGGCCTGGGCCTGGGGCTGAGGAGGCGGCGAAGTCAACAGCCGCACCTTCTGCGTGGCTCCATATATATCCACAAACGCCCACAACCTCAAGGAGTGGTCTACGTGCAGCACTGTAGCCGGTGCTCCTCCATCCCTGGACACGCGGACCTCCCCCTCTCCCGAAAGGGATACCGCCAATTCGTCTCCTCTCCGTAACCCGTTGGCCGCATCCCTCCTCACCACCCAGTACTCTCCACGATCCAGGAGCTGTTCCGCATCATCGGGTAACTCTCCCGGCCTTAGTGTAGCCGGATCGCACGAAGTCAGTCCCACTGCGAGGCTTCCGGCATAAGCTGCTTCAGTACCCAGGATTTGGACTACAATAGTCTGCCCGGGACGCATCGGTCGAGCGGTGAACACATAACCCTGGCAGAATTCACTTTCCGCACGAGCTGCTACACCCCTTTCATTGACGAAATTGATATTTCTTCCACGCGTGCGATGTAATGCCAGAGGAACCAGGGGCTGCGGGTGTCTCGGAGGCGGAAGGGGTTCGTCCACGGATAACGCTCGCATACCACCGGCTAATCTCTCTTCATCGACTCCAGGGCTTTGCGGACAGCGACGAGGCTGACTTGGTGCTCGAGGGTCTGCGAACTGGACGGCTGTGCAGTTCCCGTAGACGTCCACTAAAGCCCAAAGAGGACTCCTCGTATCCACTCCAGTGAAGAACAATCCTTTATCTTCCCCGTTGACACCGAAATGGACGTCTCCAGCTGAATTCACGTAGTAGTATAATATGTTGTCCTTCTCGCAGAACCTTTCCCCCAGAGCCTTGGCCCAGTTGCCTGGTTTGTTGGTGAGGTCTGGGCAGGCGTACTTGGGCAGGGCGTGGGCGAGCGTGGTGGGATCGTGGGTGGTGAAGCCGAAGCGGATGACGCCGCTCCAGCTGTTGGATATTTCCACGAACCGCAGGCACACCTGTTGGAGGATTGCTTCGATTAGTTTCCACGAACGACAACATTTTGATTGGAATAATGACAGTGGCATTTTTGTCGCTGCTCACCTTCTCGTTGACCCTAACGGGCCTGGCGCTGAAGGCCACCCCCTTGCAGAAGGACTCCACCCTCCTGGCCGTGGCGCCGTCCCGGGACACGCGCACGTTCTCCCCGTGGACGGCGTGGAAGCTCAGCGGCGGCAGGTTGTTGGGGGTGCCGCCCGTGCACGACGTGCGAGGCGCTGCAACGACCAAAACCCATACATTTCCATTTATATCGATAATCAATAAGCCCTCAAGGACTGGGGCTCACTCTGACGTTGATCATTCTTTATTAAGCGTCAGGCGAATGGTACTGTATCTCTCTCTAGGTTAAAGCGTCGCCATTTTGAAAATGATTAAGACAGCATTACCACTCGAAAGTCTACACAAAGAAAGCTCTATAATAAGATTACGTTTTCTAAATGAGCCGCCGTTCGAAGCGAGGGGCGAATGGCGGGCAAGCTGCGCCACATCTGCTGGGGGCAGGTGGGCTCTCGGATAGGGGACTGCCACCTGTGGCCTTTAACCCCACGGCGTAAGGTTCAAAATCGCACGCCCCGTCTTAGGAACGAGGACGCGTGTAATGCTTTCAATTCTCGTGTAGACTTAGAGGATATGAAATAAATAATAATGCGAATGTTTTTAATGTTTAATACTTGATAACACCCGGCATGCGTTGTCATGTTCGACATTTCAAATCTCCTTAAAAACGAAAGGTAAGGTACAAGTCTATAGCTTTGTATTTTTACTTATAACTTCTAAACTATCCAACGGATTTTGATGCAGTTTCCAGCAATAGATAGAGCGATTCAAGAGGATAGTTTATATATATATAACAAACATATTACAGTACGGAAAATACGAACAATACAAACATTTGTAAAGCGATGTAACAAACATATTTCCGTGCGATTAAATCGCAAATTCAGACTAAACCCAACGAGATACATAAAATTTATGTTCTACACAATTGTAGACCTTGAAAAGATCTATAAAAAAGTTCACAATAGTATATATTTATCTCCAAAGGATAACTCACAGTGACCAGTTTTATCTTTCACATGTCACGAAAAAATATGTGTTATTTACTAAGCCTTTTTTATACAATATAGAATTATTTCTAATACAATTGAATACATTACATAAATTGTGTATTTAATGTAGATCAAAATTGCCATTAATAGTGTTTCATTGAAACGGATATCTTAGGAGATATTATAGATTTAATGAGCGAAAGTACAGCGGCATAATTTTCAAACGAAACCAATGGCGTACACTATCTTGGGCAATAACATCTAATATCCTATTTCCTACCCCTAAAAGTGGTTTTATTTCGGAAGAACTACTTAAATGAGGGGCGGTCTTCCGGCGGAAGTCATCCCCCACGATATCCAATTCCCGTCCGACACCTGGCGTTACAGAACTACCCTCGGTTATTGGAAAATTAAATCAAATCTCGCTCGCTTCGCTCTTGATCTAATATTTAAAGGGAGAGCTTCCCGAAAGCGTAATCTTTTGAATCTTAAATGGGCAAGGCACTAATATTGTAGCTAAAACCCGCCACTTCGTCTGTCTCGACAACAAAATGTCCTTTACCCATTCATAGGTTCTTTTGAACCGTCAATGGATTGGTGATGAATCTACAACTGATTGGAAAGGTATTCCACTGAGAAGAAACACAGAAGTTACTCTTTCGACAACAACTTTGATAGTAATGACAAAGAAGCTACTCTTTCGACAATAACTTTGATAGTAATGACAAAGAAGTTACCGTTTCGACAAAACCTTTTACAATTAATTTGATTGAAATTATTTTAACATACGGATTCAAATCCAGTTTTATAACTGGATTCAAATCCATGAGGTTGTCATTGCGATATTTTGCATTTGTTAATGAATGACTTGTTAGGTCTCAGAGGATTCGTTTTCGTTCTTTATATACGTATGCTCAGCGCGGCAAATGAATTCTGAACTATTTTGGTCACGTTTATATCTTATATCTTTACAAAGTTGTTTTAGTGCTGTAAATGTTAGAGTTTGACTGTAATCTCACCTAATGGTAAGATGATACAATCTAAAATGGTTTCGTGTTTAAAGTAAAACTTCTTTAGATCTAAGACGAGTGTTACGAAACGTGTGATCGAGTTGAAGCGAACGGACGGTTTTTTTGACATAGTAGCACCCCTTTACTGTTAGGTTGGTAACAAGTCACGGTCTAGATTTACAAACAATACATCTCATTTAACCTCATATATAACCTAACATAACCTAAACATGTTAGGTTATGTTAGGTTATAATTGTATTGCTAGTGAGAGGTTATTGACCTCTTACGGTTTGTAGCTCAAGTTTTGTTGCTTTATACATTTAGTAGGGTGGTTATTTAGCCAAGATCGAAGCCTCCAGTCTGCTCTTTCGGGAATTGAATCCAGGACCTCTTCTGGCGTAATGAGTGCACGTAACATTGTGCTACAGAGACCCTCAAAACTAAGTATTAGAATGTCCTAAATAGGCCATCAAAGGAATTAGTATGGCATCCGAACGGCGATTGTCGTTTGCCATTTTCGACACCGCACACTCTAAATACAAGTTAAACCGCGTCGGCTTAGTAGTTAAAGTGACTAAGAAGTCCCAGCTTCGAATCCCATGAATACAACACATGAATCGTGATGATGTTATCACAGAACTTCTAAACTTAGAGAGGTCTATTGGCGATCTTTTCTAAGAAAAATGGACTAAATGGACTGGGGTCTTTTGGTACCCCCCGATCGGAGTATACTTAACCTAATGAAATGAAATTTGGTACAGCGATAGTCTAGACCCTGAGGAAGTACTTTGTAATGTAAACAACGTAAATGTTCACTAAGGACGTCCCATACTCCCACGGGATCCGAAAAACGACCGCTCACATGGAAATCTCCAAAAATATACACCAGATTAAATTGAAATTCGGCATACACTATCCTCTGGCAATGTAGTCGCTCACCGAGAACGTGTTGCCACATATTCCCACGGGATCCAGATGTATAAGCGATACTAACTGATAGATTTCCGTGCCCTATGATTTCACATTCGTACATTTAGCGACGTAAACGTGCACTAATAACGGGACAATGGGATCGAGGGAACAGCTAGTATACGATAAAATCGTTACGTGCTCCAAACAAATAACATTTCCATTGTATCCTCAGACAAAAAAAGCTCGTGTTACACTTCCGCCACTTTACTCCACTGAGCACGTGCGTTCCCCTCCAACAATTAAGGGAGTGAAGCCGAGGGGGAGCTATAGTGCCATGCACGAGCATAATCACACACCGTGAAAAGTGCTACAATACAAGTGATATAAAGGAACTATCTTTTAATAACCTAATAAAGGGAAATTCCAAGCGTTATTAGGTAGAATGATTGACTGTTTATTCGTACCTCATTAACTCGATATTAATAATTGAAACGCTTAAAGAAAGCACTGTTGTTAACGAATAAAACGAGGCAGCTTCGATGCCGAAACCCTAATGGGAACGGGAAATTCCAAACCCAAATGCAACGCACAAAGCTTAAGTAGTGGCACTGGACAAACAATGTACAGCCATTTATAGTAGAGAAAGCAACTTTTACACAATTTCTGTTGGTATGTCTGTTCGTTCCCATTTATCTCAAAAACAGCTGGATTAATTTTGATGGTACATTCGCTGGCAAATAGTCCAAGTTATAAGAAGTGACTTGAGGGCTGTCTTTAAAAAAACACGAGTCAATTGTGTACCCAATTCAATGTGACACAATTTAAACAAACAAAACTTCAACCCCCCCCCCCCCTTTTACCCCCTCCCCGGAGGCGAGGCGACAACACTCCATCCACCCTCACCCTCACCCTCCGGCAACACAGAGACAAACAATAATAGCTGTTTATAACGAAATATTAATTGCAGGCACGCGTCATACCGTCACACTGACTGACTGACTGACTCAATTCCAACTTTAGTCCACGGCTTCGAATAACAAAATATTTGACTTTATTCATTAGTCATGATACTAAAAACATGTCATTATACCGGACGTCGTGATATCTTCGTAGATTTATTTAAATTTAAAGTCGATTTGCCCATAATCCCACGGAATGTGAAACCACGCGAGCGACACTGACTGACGGAAATAAATAGTAGATGTTCAAAATTATTCGGACAAGACTTGATATGTAATAGACTCCTAATACAATCACAACAGTCGCTAAAAAGAGTTTCGTCTCCCACGGGATTGGGAACTACGCGAGCAACATCAATGGGAAAAATTAGTTCAATACAAAACCTTTAACTCAGCACGAGGACTTTTCCTTACTTTTCCCCATGTCATTGATAATTAAATTGTTCATTTGACTATATTTATTAGTCATGATACTAAAAACATGTCATTATACCGGATGTTGTGATTGTTCCATAGATTTATTTGCATTGTCATGATACTAAAAATACCGATGTTGACATTGTGATACGAAATAACAACTCAGCATTCTGAGAAGAAACCACAACAAAATCTACCGAATATCCGTTTTTCAATTCACAATATTTGCGTTTAAGCATTTGATTCGATCCCAGGCTTTTCATCGAATTGAATAACTTTTGCGCCATATTCCTCCGGGATCGGGAACTACGCGGGTCACACTGCGGGTTACGGCTTGCCTCTACATAAAAAAAAGATCAAAACATTGGTGCATGCGGTGTAAATGCCAAGTTTTGCGTCAGCAGTCTTCCTGGTGCCACGCCGGCTAATCTTAGCCACCTCGTGACGTCAGTGTTGGACTAGATCTAGTAATAGTTAGGCATTGCGTACTGTCTGCGACCACGCACTGACTGCTGAGTGACGATTGCGAAACTGTACTACAACCGACGTGTGACAAACGGCTTAGATTTATTAGGGTACTTCGACACGCTTCGGATTCACACGAGACCAGATCACGATATTGAGCTTGTCTGTTTTGGTAACAGCCTATTAATATCCCACTGCTGGGCATAGACCACACTCGCAGAGGAAACGGTTTTATAAAGCGCAAACCCACCACTACTCCATTCAGTTTACCAGTGATGTGCCATCGCGACTTTTAATTTAACATAGATTAGATTTACATATTTTGTGTATAAGAAAGCATCTAATTTATCTAGGTATATGAGGCTTCGGTGGTGGCTAGTTGCCACCCTACTAAATGTACAAAACAAAATTACTTGAGGTACAAAGTCGCGTTAAAACTGTAAGAGGTCAATGACCTCTTATTAACGATACCATTATAACCTAACATAACCTAACCATTATAACCTAACCATTATAACCTAACATAACCTAACACTGGTTAGGTTATGTTAGGTTATAATGGTAACGCTAAATGAGATTCATTATTAAGACAAGTAGTGGTTTGTAAATCTGAGAGATAATATAACTGACCAAGAGACGTTTTCTTATCTCCCTTCGCAATGTAGACGGTCACTGGGCGCGAATTTCTCCACGTTTCAACGGGATCAAGTCAAGGAAGTAAACAACTAATACGGCGAGTAATAAATCGTATCATTTTAGACTATATCATCAAGTGAGATTACAGTCTATGTGTCATATGAGCATTTTTAATAAAGGGGGAGACTTTAAAAGCAGGATGCGTCTTCAACTAAGCGTGTCTCCTTTCTTTACGTAATGCCAGTGTATCTATTATATACGCTTGACATACTCAGGAGTCGTCAACCTATGGTCTATTTTGTGTTGAAGAGTTTGTTTGAACGCGATAATCTCAGAAACCACTGGTGCGATTTGAGAAATTCTTTTAGTTATGGATAGCCCATTTATCGAGGCAGGCCACAGACTATAAAACCTGACGTCACGATTAATATTAGCGAAGCAACAATGAAAAATGTTGCAGAAACTGGGGAATTTGACTCATTTTGAGAGCTTCCGTTGCGTGCGCTGTGGAAACGGTCACAGTTACGCGACAATCGTGTATGACGGAATTGTTCCTTTTGAAATGTTCTATAAAAAAGTCTAAGACAGTAGACGTCTATCTTTTAAGATTGGCTCACTATAGCTTATATTATAAAAAATCAATTAACACATCAAACGATGCATGTACGTCTGTTCGTAAACAATAATCCAAAAATGGTACGAACGTAAACACGTTGCTTTCATCTTTCGACACTTCATAACCCCTTTCAGTAGTTTTGGAGATTAGCGGGGACAGACAGACAAACAAAATTTTTGATAACGCACACAAATATTTGACGGCTCTCAAACAAAGAGACGGTCATGAAAGACCAAAGGCAGCTAGTTTAAACCAGATTATTCCAGACCAGGCAGAAGTAGAGATTAAAGACACAACCACGACATCTAGACCATTCGATTAATCTAGACCAGACCAGACCATCACTTTCTTACATTAAAGCGTAAATGTCGAGACCACGTACAAATATCTATTATAGATATCCAGAGTAATCCAGAACAGACCAATTATACTTCTGAAGCTCCTGAACACCAGAATATGTTTACAAGCATAAAGGTGGCAAGGACAACATCAGATCCACCAAGACCGGATCATTTTAGACCAGACCAGAATATAAAAATATTTATATAGTTTTTATGCAAATATGAAACATTTTTCAGACCGAGCTAGACCATTCCAGATTAGACCATGCCGAATAAATTTACACAAATTCCACTTTCAAATAATGGATAACATTAATAAAGGCAGCCACAGAGGCGTATAGGAGACTTTCCTTAAATAGACCAACTCAGACCAGTCTAGACCAGACCAGACCGAACAAATTATTATCGCAAAAATGCAAATTTCACTTTCACTATTTTCGTATTATATATGTGTTGGCATATGTTTTTATTCTTTAAGCGATAAGACCGCCCTTTGCACACGTGATTAATAGTATGCTCCATAGGTGGTGAAGTGACCTCGTTACAATTTTCCGAGCGGGGGCGGTCCTAATCAGTTCGGAGCTCGGGCCGTGAAATGGGCCGCCATCTGCCGCCCCGCGAGACGTAATCCTTGGGGGACGCCGCATCTTCCCCAAAACAACCCCTCAGATGATAATAATGTGGTTTACTTTGAGGGGTGCGATTTCAAGAGGGCACACATCTATTTTCACTTAAAACCATTTGCTCTCTTATGAATTGGATAATCCGATGTCTTAACCCCCCCGTTCCTCGACAACCAGTCTATCTGTTGGGAACAACCGAATGAAAATCCGTGCAGTAGTTTCGTCACCAGACAGTTATACAGTTCTTGGTTCTTTATCGGTAGCCACTTCTTGTTCATTAGCATTTACATCTTCATTGACAGTTACTGCTTCATTGGCAGCGACATCTGCATCAGTAGTTACTTCTTCATTAACAGCCACCTCTTCATTAGGACTTACTTCTTCATTGTTATCTACTTATTCATTCGCAGCGACTTCTTCATTGGTATCTCCTATTTCATGACTAACTGCTTCATTATCCGTAGTTACTTCTTCATTAACAGCCACCTCTTTATTAGTAACATCATCATCATCATCATTAGTAGTTACTTCTTTATTGCCATCTACTTGTTCATTAGCAGCAACTTCTTCATTCAACATCTGCTATTTCATGATTAACTGCTTCATTGTCAGTAGTTACTTCTTCAATGATAGCGTCTTCTTCATTAATAGCCACCTATTCATTAGTAACAACTTCATTATTAGTAGTTACTTCTTCATTATCAGCTTCTTCTTCATTAGCAACAATTTCTTCGTCGGTAGTCATTTTTCTCTTTTAACCGCCAACGAAGGGACGGTACTAGGCTGTGTATATTTGCACAGCTGTTTCTGCCTTCGCGAATCCTCAGTCGGACTCATTTGGAACACTGGGTGAAATACCCTGGTGTCTCAATCACGAAGTCTCCTGCCACTTTTAAAGTTCAGATATCTGAGCTCACGAGGTGTGTTTCCTATAAAAAAACCGGGGTGGTTTCAGTCCAACGCGCTGGCTACTTGCCTTAGCGCGTCCAGGAACTAAAGGTCTTCGACCCGTACGGAACCCGTCCGTGACCGAAAAAGCACCGTAAAAACCCGACACGGTTTATTAAAAGTAATCCACCATTGAATTTACTATCAATTATAAAATTGGACACGCTCGCAAATGCAATAAACTCATTTTTAGATCTCCGCGAAGGAAACTCATGTATAATTACTCCACTTCGGTATATGTAGAGTTTAATGGGCGGTCTTAACGATCGCACAATTACCAGACCGAAAAGGAAGATAGTCAGAGAAAGGAGAAGGAAAAAGTTGACTGTATTTTTGATTAAATATACATGTACTATTAAATATTTAAACTAGTTACGTAACGAAAAATAGTAACGTTAATTAGAAATAGTTCCGTTAATTAGAAATAGTTACGTTAATTAGAAATAGTTACGTTAATTAACTCTATTGCCGATAATTTTTTGAGATTATTGTAAAGAAACAAACATTTTTTTAATTTGCAACAATTTTTTCCATCTTCCGTTACTATTTTGACTATATATTGCGTGTTGCATTTTAGAGTCCCTCGTCTTTACTAATATTATAAATGCGAAATTACTACTGAACCGATTTCAATGAAATTCGGTAGACACATAGTTTAGAGCCTGATGGAGGATTTAAGCTACTTTTTAATAGTACAACGTAGACGGTCACTAAGAACATGGTCAATTATTACCAGGTATATTACAAACGTCTACTTACGGCGATATCACCAAAAATACTTAACAGATTGGCTTGAAATTCAACATATGTAATCCTTTCGCGATGTAATCGCTCACTGAGAACGTATTTCTCCATATTCCCACGGGATATAAGCGAAGCCGATTGATTTCCGTCACCATTCGCGCTTTGATTTGTCATTCATATCACGTGTCCCTTTCGCGACGTAAACTCGCACTAATAACGGGATCGACAACTATTTTATTACAAAGTGATATAGACAAAGGCTCCCCACACAAAGGACGAGTTATATATAGGGCAGTAACAAAGGATTTGAATCCATTTAAGGCGTGAGTCACAAGTGAAAAACTTTTACTCGCATCAAGAGGTTTCACGTCGAATGAATACAGTTTATCGCAATGGCCTTGGCTGTCTGTTTGTTTAAACCAAAATCCAACTAAATACGTGTTTACATCTTCTGTTTTCGCATTTTGACTATATTAGTCGCTGATATCTCAAAAATGGCGAGAGGGTGAACATACATGGTAACCTTACACGACGAATATTGAAATCCAATTTTAATCTGGTTATTTCAATTAAAAATTCAAATTGATAGTGACTTTGTGTGAAACCTTACGTGACAGTGTCTGAAACGAGCAAAATCGTGATTAAAACTCAATATTACTATAGATTTGATTCATATTGATAGTGACTTTGTATGAAATTGATTCATATTGATAGTGACTTTGTGTGAAACTTTTAACGACGACGTTCAATGCAAACGAAGTCGCGGAAAAACACAGTATTACTATAGTTTTAGATTCATATTGATAGTTACTTCGTATGAAACTCATGAAGACAAGGTCTACTATCAATACGGTCAATTTAGTTCATATTGATAGTGACTTTGTGTGAAACTTATGAAGGCAAGGTCTAAAACGATCAAAATCTCGTGAAACTTCAGAGTTACTATAGTTTTAGATTCATATTGATAGTTACTTCGTATGAAACTCATGAAGACAAGGTCTACTATCAATACGGTCAATTTAGTTCATATTGATAGTGACTTTGTGTGAAACTTATGAAGGCAAGGTCTAAAACGATCAAAATCTCGTGAAACTTCAGAGTTACTATAGTTTTAGATTCATATTGATAGTTACTTCGTATGAAACTCATGAAGACAAGGTCTACTATCAATACGGTCAATTTAGTTCATATTGATAGTGACTTTGTGTGAAACTTATGAAGGCAAGGTCTAAAACGATCAAAATCTCGTGAAACTTCAGAGTTACTATAGTTTTAGATTCATATTGATAGTTACTTCGTATGAAACTCATGAAGACAAGGTCTACTATCAATACGGTCAATTTAGTTCATATTGATAGTGACTTTGTGTGAAACTTATGAAGGCAAGGTCTAAAACGATCAAAATCTCGTGAAACTTCAGAGTTACTATAGTTTTAGATTCATATTGATAGTTACTTCGTATGAAACTCATGAAGACAAGGTCTACTATCAATACGGTCAATTTAGTTCATATTGATAGTGACTTTGTGTGAAACTTATGAAGGCAAGGTCTAAAACGATCAAAATCTCGTGAAACTTCAGAGTTACTATAGTTTTAGATTCATATTGATAGTTACTTCGTATGAAACTCATGAAGACAAGGTCTACTATCAATACGGTCAATTTAGTTC
This sequence comes from Elymnias hypermnestra, assembly GCA_015832385.1. Classification (NCBI taxonomy): domain Eukaryota; kingdom Metazoa; phylum Arthropoda; class Insecta; order Lepidoptera; family Nymphalidae; genus Elymnias; species Elymnias hypermnestra. The sequence continues at coordinate 104,762 of JACTOM010000204.1, read as the reverse complement.
ATATTGATAGTGACTTTGTGTGAAACTTATGAAGATAAGGTCTAAAACGAGCAGAATCTCGTGAAACCTCAGAGTTACTATAGTTTTCGATTCATATTGATAGTGACTTCGTATGAAACATTTCAAGGTAAAATCGCGGGTAAGAGCTATTGTAGATTATGATTCAGAGTGATAGTGCCGTCGGTCGTGTGCGGGTGAATGCATGTCCGTCGGTCACGCCTGGTGGCTTTCCGGCGCGACACGCCTCGCCTCACGCCTCACGCCTCGCCGCACACGCTGCCGCTGCGGAAGGAGCGAGTCTGTCTGTTGCGTTATAGCTCCACAACACATCGCCCATTCACTTCAATCAATCACTTCGAAGAACAGCACTAAATCTCCGAAACCATAGATCCGATCGGCTTGGTGTTTCGTATAAGCACTCCTGTCGCAACGTAGACGCTCACCCAGAACCGGACTCCTCAAATTCCTACAGGATCGGGATATATAGGCTGATAACCCTCACTTATGACGAGCATTCTTAATGAACGAATTGAAATTTGACGTAGTTAATCCTGTCGCAACGTAGACGCTCACTGGGAGCGGGATCGGGAAATATAAGCTAAAATCGATCACTCGTGACGAGATCTCGTCAAATTATTTCTTCAAGTCGTTACTTCTGGCGATGTAGACGCTCAATAGGAAGGGATCAGCGGTAAAAAGTATACAAAGCGATCAATACCGGCTAACCTTTGCCACGATATTACGAAACATTTATATAACAAGAGTTTTATAAGTTTGGAGGGTACATAAATATTTTGTAGAGACAAAATATACACGTACCCTCCAAAAAAGTGATAATCCCTTTTTTGTTTCATGCCTGTTTATAAATGACGGTGAACCCCGTGAAGATATCCGATGCCCTTCGTTACGACACTATGGTGACAAATCCCCGTGGGTCGTCGCCACATGTGCGGCTAGAAGGGCTCGCACCCGCGCCCGAACAAGATGGCCCCCGCCGCGGACTATTTTTGGCGGGAACCGCCATCTTGGGTCTACGACTCCCGCCAAAAATACACTCCAATAAGCGCAACACGACTGCCTCATCGGTCTAGTGGTTAGCATGTTCGACTACAGACATGAGGTCTTGGGTTCGAGTCCCCACCCCCGTGCCTCGGAGAGCACGTTAAGCCGTCGGTCCTGCGCCTGATCTCTCTCCGGTCGTGTCGGATTCCCGTCACGTTGGTCTATGAGAGTGCACTTGTGTACTAATCCAATCCGCAGTGGAGCAGCGTGGTGGGTCTACGCTCTAAAAACCCTGTGAGGAAGCCTGCGCCCAGCAGTGGGACGTCAAAGAGCTGCTACTTACTTCACCTTTTTAAGCACAACACAATGCAATACTCTCTTCGACGAAAATGTCAATAATAAAATAATACGCAGTGAAGTTAGATGTCGAATCGAGAGCTCGCAAGCTTCATTACTATTCATGACACAAAACAGACTTTAGATATGCAATAAATTAAAGAAAATAAGCTCGAATGAAACGTAGGAAGTTATTGACCAAGCAAAACAAATTGTCAAATATCTTGACATATAAAAGAAGCGCGTGTGCGTCGAAAGTTTAAAGCGATACGTGCTAAATTGGCAACGTAAACGCAACGTGGCACTTTTGACATATAAAAGAAGCGCGCATGCGTCGTAAATTTGAAGCATGCGTAGTAAATTACGCATTTATTTAATCGGAACGAAATATGGCACTTTTGACATATAAAAGAAGCGCGCATGCGTCGTAAATTTGTATCAACCGCAGTAAATTTGCCATTTATTTAATCTGACAAAAATTTGGCATATTTGACACATAAAAGAAGCGCGCGTGCGTCGTAAATTTGAAGCATGCGCAGTAAATTACGCATTTATTTACCCGGAACGCAATGTGGCACTTTCGTCACTCGAAATAGCGTTGAAAGTAGTAACCTTCATCCGGAAAACTTTTAACGCGGATAAAAGAAAAACTACTGAACGGATTTTCATGGGGTTTTCACCAAAAGATAGATTGATTCAAGGGGAAGGTTTCTGTATGCATTTCGTCCGGGTTTCGTTGAAATTGTTCGAGATATAACGATAACTGTAACTGTCTTCCTTCTCATCGCTGCCTCATCCTTCGATCTACAAAAGCGAGGATATCTATCTTCTGAGGACGACGTGCTACATCCGTATCATCTTCGAAGAGAACACGCGGTCAGATGGAATTAAACACACAGACAAATCGTTCCCAATTATGTCCATGCAAATGATGGGAAATTGGGCAACATTAATTCGGTAATAATATTTCACTCATAAATTTCTAATGTGGTAACCGCTTTAGCCAACGTTCCCACGGTGTGGCTCAACAAGACATACACACGTTTGACGGAGAAGGGGGTCCGGGTTCGCATTGCGACGAGGAAAAATTAGAACAGTCTTCCATACCAAAAGTTTCCAAACTAAGCCTTCTTCTGGGTCCAGAGAAAGCGGAGAAATCTCACACCCTATATTCAGAAAACCCGGAGATATATTACACCCTACGTGCCAGAGAATCCGAAGATATGTAACATCCTATGTTCCGAAAACTAGGAGATACCTGTGTTCAAAGAATCCAGGGATAACGTACACCCTATGTCTAGAAAACCCGGAAATATTTCAAATCCTATGTCCAGAAAATCCCAATCAAGAGATATCTCACACCCTATGTCCAAAGAACCCGGCGAAATCTTACACCCTAGGTCGAAAAAACCCGGAGATATCTTACAGGTGCTCTCACACCCTAGGTACGCAAATCCCAAACCTATCTCAAACTTTGTATCCAGAAAATCACAATCCAGGGATATCTCACATCCCAGGTCAAAAGGAACTGGAGATATCTCACTTCTTAGGTCCAGAAAACTCGGAATATTTCACATCCAATATCCAAGGAAGCCGGAGATATTTCACACCCTACGTGCCAGAGAATCCGAAGATATCTAACATCCTACGTCCCGAAAACTCGGAGATATCTGTGTTAAAAGAATCCGGGGATATCTTACACCCTAGAACCAAAGAATTCGGCGATATCTTGCATAAACATAACAATTTAAAAGTAGACGATCACTAAGACTTGATGTCCCCACATACTCGTGATGTGACCCGCGCAATGTCTGTATATTTTAGCGCTGGAGCTGCGACCGGTCAGGTTTCACATCCCGTCCGTCGGCTTCCTGCCGAGGGCCACTGTCTGCGGAAGCTGGCCGCCGTTCATCGGAGCTTTCTACGGTTTCAATACGACTGCACTGCAATGCTGTTTGCATGGCCACAACCCCTGGCTGATGTGCCGTATGGAAACGGCATACGTCTCTCTCTCTCAGTCGTCACACGTCGAAAATTACTTGAAGAATATCGATGATTAAGATGATAGTGATTGAGGGTGTGAGATATCTCCGGGTTCTTTAGAAGTGTTATCAATGATGAAGATGATGATTAGGAAATGGGGATCTCTGACCGAGTTTTCCGTGGGTTCTTCCCAGTTCATACCGCGAAGGAACCATGGTTCTCCACTGCTGGACTCTCGCTCTCTCATTCACTATGAAACTAGTCGTGGTTGTTGACCAACCCCTTTTGTAACATAAACGGTCTTATTTCCGCATATTCCCACGGGTTCGGGAGACGAGCGGGTGATGCTGCGCTGAACAGATAGTATATATGTATACACATCAGATTTCGTCAGTTCGCGTTCGTAACAAATCTCACTTTATAATGAGACCGCTAACTTCCGAGCACCAGGAGACCGGTTGCACCACGGACAGTCCGCGTTCTCTCTCTAAAGAAGGGCAACACGAGAGAGGGAGGTAGAAATCTGTAGATACTCCCTTTCATCAAAGGAAACAGGGTTCTCCGTTAATCCTCGGTCAGACAAATCCGGTACACCAAAGAACAATACAAAATCTGATCCCTTGGTACACACAGGTGGAGATGGTTTCACTGGTTTTTACGTATATCTTCATATCTATTGCAATACCGTGTATTTTCCCGAGGGGGGAGGGGGGGGGGGCTGAGCATCTAAAGAAACCGTAAACTGTAACCGGCAACTATAGTCTTTAAAAAAAGGCCAGCCAGTCTGAAGGCCAAAGTTGAATCTCAGGCGTATCTCTCCCGGGTGAAGAGATTTCCGCTCTTCTGCGTAATCACAGTCTTCTTGAAGGATCACCAATGAACTGGGAACTAGAGAGTACTGCGAAGTTTCTTCAACCGTGACCACTCGCTGAGGACCAGTGTGGCTTTTTGTATAACCATAGTCTTGCTGATAAGGCTAAGGCAAGGCGGAAGGAGGAGGAAGGGAGAAAACCGTGGATGCTTCCACTTATGCCGAAAGAAGCAGGATTCTCCGTTTATCCTCAGACAGAATAATCCGAAAACAATGCCAAAGCTGAATATCTGGCGTATCTAACTCACGGACGAAGAGGATGCCTCTAAAGCAGAAGGTTACGTAACATAAGAGACTGGTACTAAAGCAGTCGGTAAACTGTTCTGGTTAGCCAAGGGCTGGAAGTATGAAAAAACTGACCGTGACCTTCACTGATGGAGAGGCACGAGTTGAAGGACATACATATAACTTTTTCGAACATTTTTGTCATTTTTATCGTTTTCAACGTTTTATGTAACCACGATGCCTAGTAAAACAGCTGATGCGAGCCATAGCCGCTGCCATATTGGCCTAAGCCGTTAAACGTTATCAAACACACTTCCGCATTTGTCATACTAGTTAGTTAATAAAATGGAAGCCAAGGCCAATATGGCTGTGCCCATGGCTCGCATCAGCTGTTACCCTATTCGAAAAAAATTTAACATCAATAAATTAATACATTTCTAAATACTTTAAATTAAATTATGTCCCAAATATGGCAAAACGATGGTGACCGTAATGTGTTTCAATAATGACTCACGGAACGTGAGAAAAGCTTCTCATACGAACTCGTTATAGTGAAATGAACCTTATCGCTATAGGAATAGGGCATATAATCGTATGGCTCGGCTATTGAATGAACTTGAAAGCCTATTTTTAGATAATTGCCAGAGTAGGCCTTTCGTAACAGCGATATAGTAACAGATACACAATTGGAACAAACAGACTGACGATAGGGCTAATGACACCTTTGACTATGAATGAAAGAACAGCGGAACACGATCAGCTGACGCACGGGTCATGGAACGCACGCGGCCGCAGTGTGTGCGTGTACAAAAAAACAACTAAATTTTGAACGCACGGGTCACCGCATTTTGCAACTAAGTCGTTTCGATTCCGTTGACCCGTGCGTAACTATTACTTTACTTTAAAAAACCTAGCAATTAAATTGAATCGGCTGACGCTCGGATCAACGAACGCACGCGGCCGCAGTGTTTGCATGTACAGGAAACGACTAAATTCAGCGACCGCGCCGTGCTTTTGAACGCACGGGTCACCGCATTTTCGCAAATAAGTCGTTTCGATGCCGTTGACCCGTGCGTAAATATCAATTTACGTAAAAAACCTTGTAATGAAATCGAATCAGCTGACGCTCGGATCAACGAACGCACGCAGTGTGTGTATGTACAAGAAGCGACTAAATTCAGCGACCGCGCCGTGCTTTTGAACGCACGGGTCACCGCTGCATTTCGTTTCTATTTCTTAGCTGGTTTTTTAAAGTAATTTACTTGTTACGAAACTGTCTTTTACGTAATAGTTACGCACGGGTCAACGAACGTGCGTTCAAAAGCGCGGCGCGCCTGTTTTTCATATATAAACACTTTACATTAATAACGTTTCTTGCTCTTAAAACACAAATAGAGTGTCGTCTATTTAAAACGTACGTATGCTCGACATGGCAAAGGATTTCCGGACCTCCTGCTCCAGTGGCCCATGTTTAACGCGATGTGGCGACGTTTGTCGTTGTTTGATATTCAGAATGAATATATTCACGTTTGTACGAAATATCGCCTGAAAGGATACGTATGCTCGACGTGGCAAATGATTTCTGGATCCGCTGCTCCCCTGGTCTACATCTAACGCGATGTTTCCATTCTATTAACACCGTGGGAGCGTTCGCTTTCGTCGCAGCCTTTTCCCCCTCGGCTACAGTTAGCCTGGAACCGGTCTAGCCTTGGCCTTTTTGCCTTTTTTGTAAAGCCGGTCAACCAGCCCTTGGGACGGGCTCCGACAGGATCCTAACTGTTCCCTTAATGACCTACCTTTTAATAGACCGTGGCTTGATTTGTTTCAAGTCCATCTATAAATAAAACAAATTGAATAAAACTTGAAACTTGTCGAGAATCGGAATAGTTATTGATTATTAAACTGAATACAACTTGGGTATCATTTGATAAGAATTCGAATATAAAGTTGCTAATTATTAAATTTAATAAGAATTGGAATAGTTTTTATTAATTAAACTAAATTTAACTTACAATTTATTAATTGGAATAGATTTTATTAATTAAATTGAATAAAACTTTATAATTTCTTGAGAATTGGAATAGTTTTTATTAATTAAAATAAATTTAACTTACAATTTATTAATTGGAATAGATTTTATTAATTTAATATAAGGTATAATTTGATAAGAATTCGAATATAAAGTTGTTAATTATTAATTTAATTGAAAATAACTTATAACGTATTTAGAATTGGAATAGTCATTTATTGTTAAATAGAATATGTTATAATTTGTTAAGAATTAGAATACGTAATTATTATTTAATTGAATATAACTTATAATTTATTTGGAATAAAAATTGCTTTTTATATATTTTTCAATTGATTCCAACTGAATTCGTGTTTCCTGTTATCTAACAACAGTATTGTGTTCGTGCGATGAAAGTGGTTTCCACTGCTGCAGTAAACAACGACCGGTGCAGTCCAATATGAGCCTTAATCTCACCCACATAGAGCCCAATCTCCCACAACCCCCCGTAATTGATGACGATCCGCTCCTGGGAAAATACACTCGTGATTTCAAACACGTTTTCATATCAGATTGTGTTAAATGTGGCAATACTTTTGACCCGATATTAGACTGGTGTTGTTTTTACGATACAACTAAATAGAATCGAATCGAACCCGGGACCAAAGCCATGAACGGAGCAAGTAGTCTATTACGTCGCCGGGGCTTCGACTGTAGGCCGTAATAACTGTTTACGTAATTGGAACGTAAGTTGTGCGTCTCGCTCGCGCTCGTCGGTGTCGTAGCGCGGCGTCCCGCTCGCACGCTCCCACGGACCGTGGGAACGTCACCTTTTGGTGCGATGTATCGAGTCGTTCCTCCGACGGATACCGATTTCGATTGTGATTCAAGACGGCACCGATTGTAACATCGACAGGAACTAGATTCATTTGCATCAACGACGACACAACCCGAAATAACACCGAAAACCGATTCAATCTAATGAGATTTCGACTAGAATACGCGAGGCTTTCCATCGTTCATCCAGTGACAGGTGACAGTTAAAATGTCAATTTCTGACTTTAATCGATAGGTAAGGCATTTTGTCAAAAAAAATACTAATTAAATCGATATTACCTATAAGATAAATTTTATTTTTAAGTACTTAAAAAATATATCAAGGTTTGGCATCATTCATCTTCTGACAGTTGACAGTTAAAATAAAAGGCGTTCAAACAAAGGCAATAATACAGTCCACTTCAATCATTAAGCCTTGTATTAATGAACATGGAAATAAACAAAAATATTTCGTTTTAAGAAATACTAATTGTATTTAATTTCCTGAATACCATTTAATTTATCGTGTGAATTAAAAAAACGGAAGCTGATATTTCAATACAAACGGGCAACATTCGCTTTTCTTTAATACCTAAAATAGGTCAAGATTTTCCTTCGTTCATCCAGTGACAGTTGACAAATGTCAGTTTCAGATATCAATCCTTAGGGAAGTAGACATATTTTATTAAAAAATGACCGATTGAATTTCTCCAATTAACGTGACATTGGCGAAATTAAGCGTGCCTTGTCCATAAATCAAGGGTTGTCTTCGTTCATCTTTTGACAGTTGACAATTTAAATGTCAGTTTTTAACATAAACTACTAGGGAAGTTAATTTATCAAAAAATAACTAAATTGATATTATCTATAAGATAACAATTACCAAAGCTGATATTTCAATGTAAACTGGCGACACTTCCTTTTTTTTTAATACCTTAAATAGGGCAAAGCTTGTCATCGTTCATCTTCTGACAGTTGACAGTTAAAATGTCAGTTTCAGATATCAATCAATTAGGAAGTAGACATATTTCATTAACGAAATGACTAATTGAATTGATATTATCTATAAGATAACAATGACAATTGTAACATCCCGAATACAGACATACGGAAGTCGATGTTTTAGATAAGATAGTAAAACAATAAATCTATTATCCTTATTACATTAATTTATAATCGGCGAGATTATCTATTTCACTAATCTACCAGGAAGGCATAACAGACTTGTGGCAAATCGCCGGAATCCGCGCCCGATAATTGGTCGTATACTCTGTGGAATATTTCCCGCGCTTGGGAGCCGATAACTGAAATACTTTGATAAAATTCGCACGCTTTCGTTTCGCATCAACTAAAATGGAGCGAAAACAAATATTTGCGATCGTTGGACAGTTCGAATCGCATATTCAGACACCAGTTCATTATTCGCACTAAACTTTTAATAGCACGATATTGCACTTTTGTTACTCGTTACGCGAGGAACGTTTGTCAGTTTATGTGTCTGTTGGGTCTTCTGTGCTCAAGCACGCTTTTCGATAACAATTAGGATATACATGATGAATTTATATTAGATAGATCAATAAAGTAAGATCCGAGAGACGATTACTCGTTACGTATTGTACTTTTGTCAGTCTTTCATGCCAGTGAAGTTTTTTTTTAATTAATTTTACATCGTTTTGATACAGTTATGAGTCAGAATGGGTTTCAGAACTATTAAATGAATATAATTACTTAAATTTCGTATTTTAATATTATAGGATAGTTTATTTTATAACGAATTTAATTAGACTATATAAAATATAATTAAAATAAGGTAAATTTATTGAAAACCCAACAAAAACGACCTCTAAACAAAGTAAGGTCATCGAAAGCGCTTACTCGTTACGCACCGTACTTTTGTCAGTCTTTCCTATTAATGACCTTTTTAAAATCAATTTAACATTGTTTTGATACAGTTACGAGTCAGGAAGGGGTTCACAGCTATTAATTATTAAATTAATAAAGAAAATAAAATTTATTAATATGTAATCTTATAAATTAGATCAAGCAATAAAAGCTCAGAGCTTTATCGATCGTATTTCAAAGATTAAGCCGTTTAGATAAAAAAAGCATCAGATATATCTATCTTTTTTTATCTATCTATTAATTAGATATAATCATCTGTATACATAATGTATTTCCTTATTATTAATCAACTTTATAGGCGGCTTCGTCTCTCACAATTATTTCTCGCATTTCATCCCCTATTTCACCCCTTTTAGGCCTTTTTTAAACAAAAAAAGGTAGCCTGTTCCCTTCATCAGTGTCTACTCTATCTCTAAACCAAATTTCATCAAAATCGGTCCAATAGTTTATGACGCTGGCGAATTTATGTGCGCGCGCGTTATTTTTTGCGATAACTCCTAAGATATCCGCTTTAACTATATAGTGTAAAGGGCAAAAATAATCTCCTTGAAATTCTTAAGGTGACTGACGTATTGGTAATTATATAATTAGTCTGTATCCGTCTGTACAACTTTACAATTGTACGTGATTATTTCGTTAGAAAAGAAAACAGATGTAGCGAGTTATCTTTAAAAGATAGATATATGCTACATTAGAGTTTTTTGTAGATAAATTAAAAACGAATAATTCTACCATACATTGTTTTGTTGTAACTCTAAAGGATTAGGCAGCCTTGAGACAAAAGTAACAATGCTCGATTTCTACAGATAATTGCAACATTTTAGGTTATATCTCGATAAATTTACAAAAAAACCTATACAAATTATATACAGAAACCTTCGTTAGGAATCAGTCTATCTATCGGTGAAAACCGTATGAAAATCGGTTCAGGAGTTTGCGAGTTAATCGCGGACAAACAAACGAATCGCAGGTGAAATGGCCGGAAGCGTGACATCTTTACATTTGGAAACACAAAAGAGTCACATCTATTTAATAAATATCAACTTTATTGGAAGGGAATAAGGTTGAAATTTATTTGTTCAAAGGTTCGATTCCCACGAGTCCCTAATCGACTTTCGCAGAAGTAAATAACGAAAGGGTTTGACAATAAACATCTTGTTAATGAAAATCAATCCATATAACATTAGGTAAATCAGTTTTCGAGATTAACCGGGACAAACGTACAGACATACTGACGCATAAGGTCCGATTGGAAGGTTATTTATAGGAAATAAAGATAACTGTTTAAATTTCTTTGAAAGGTGACACTTCGCTAGCGACTGACAAACGTATGGTATGGAACGAGTAAACGTTTCAGCAGACAGCAGAATTCGCGATGCTAGTTACGATATTCTTCGTACTAGTATTTCTAATAAATCTAGACACTACGGAGTACTAATAGCGGGAGAGGTCGCAGGGTCGTGGGACGAGACGGTTACAAACACGATCCGGAACGTTACGCAATGACTTTACACATTCACAGCGTCTTGCGACTTCCTACATACGTATATTACGAAAACGTACCCTTTCTGCGTCCGTCCGTTCAAATTCATAAATTCTAGAATTGGTTTTGTTCAAAAATTATAGAAATTTATCACATCCTTGAATTCTAGAATTGGTTATGTTCATAATTTATAAAAATTGATCACATCCGTGAATTCTAGAATTGGTTGTCTGTAAATTCTGAAAATGGATGGATTCTCAAGTTTTACTCTCCAAATTAAATAAAAAAAACCCGATTGAATAACTTTATAATTACCGCATAGTATGAGACCGTTTATTTAGAAGATAAAACGGATGTAGAGGGTTATCCTTAAAGGACAGACGAATATCCCACTATTCATTGGTTTGTCATATGTAGAAAAGATTAGGCGGAAACTTGACTTTGACAACGATGAATATATTTAAATCAATTTACATGAAAACCTATACAAATGATGTACCCAAAGCTTCCTCGTGAGTCGCTCTATCGAATGGTTAAAATTGCATCAAAATCCGTTCAGCACTTTTCGAGTTAATCGCGATCAAACAGACAGATGCCTCTTCGAGCTTTTGTTTTACCACTAGCAAGATGAGCGCGATACCATCTTAGACTATATAAAACTTAGTATTCCACCTTTTGTGTGAGTGATTTTACAGAAAAAAATAAACAGATATAACAAACAATTGGTACGTCAAACAGGTAATGTTGTAAAACGGGGGGAAATTTCAACATTTCCGTGCATTCCGAGTGCGTTCCCACGATCATTAGTCGGTGACACAGTGTCCGCCATCTTGGCATGGTGGGTTATTGCCGGGAATATCTCACCTTCACTAGAATTGGAAGGGATTGCTATTTTAGCAATAAAGCCGAACAAATGGTATTGTATCTTTACACAGTATGAAATGATGACGCTTCCGCTGTTTGTTAGCTTATATCTTTTAAACTACTGAACTGATTTTGATGCAGTTCCAGCAATAGATAGAGCAATTCAAGAGGAATGCTTACATATGTAACACATGTGTATTTTAGAGCAGAAAAGAAGAGAAATTCAAACATTTGTAACGCGATGTCATAAACCTCACGTGATACATGAAGTTTAATGTACTACGGACCTGTTTATCATTAGATAGATAGATAGATAGATAGATAAAGACCGCGCTTCCTCATATTTATCTGTAAAGTATAACTCACTGTGAACGTTTTTATCTTTTACGTATTAATGTGTTTGATTTATCAAGCTGTTTTACATAATAAAGTATCTTAATTATTCCAACTACTTTCATAAGCTTTACGTTACCCTTAAGTGAATTTAGGGGTCAGTTAAGGGGATTGTTTCTATAGCTAAACGACCCCCTAACTATGTGATGGTTTTAATTCCCTCAATTTGTCCTTTTGTGACCCTCAAGCCTATTTAGAGATCTATTCATAGCAAAACGATCCCCTAATTATGTGATGGTTTTAAATTCCTCAACCATGCCTTTATGTACCCCCTAAGTATATTTAGAGGTCAATTCAGGGGATTGTTTCCATAGCTAAACGATCCCCTAACTATGTGATGGTTTTAATTTCCTTAATCTGCCCTTTTGTGACCCCCCCATTTCTACTTAGAGGCCAATTAGGGGAATTGTATCTATAGCTAAACGATCCCCTAATTATGTGATGGTTTAAAATTCCTCAACCATGCCTTTATGTGTCCCCTAAGCAAATTTAGAAGCCAGGTAAGTGGACTATTCCTATACTTAAACAATCCCCTAACTATGTGACGTTTTAATATCACCAACAAATTAAGGGGATCGTTCCTGTAGCCAAAGGGTCCGTTAACTAAGTGGTGTTTTAATGTCACCAACTTCAACTAACCTTTAAGCCCCCTAAGGACATTTAGGGCTAAGGTGTCCTCTAACTATGTGATGCCTTAAGTTAGTAGTTTCCATTACTCTCTAAATTTAATTGTTTAGCGAAATCAATTTGTATTTAGAGAAAAAAATTGCATACGTAATAAAGAGATCGCCAAATGTTGCTCGCATCTGTTCCTGCTGTCTCTTTCTAACACATTCAAATAGAAAAGGACGACGAGCGGAGCGACAGCTGATGCTCGCACATTAAAGGCGTAGACAGAGACGCAGAGATATGGATTCGTTAACGCTGGAACGGGACGGGTATAGCACAGCAAAGGTGTTCGACGCCAGCTGATCCAAGTTTTTTCTCCGTACATTTATTACGTCTTTGGATCGAAAATATCGCTTCGAGTCTATTATTTCGTAGTTTTTATATTAAAGTCGATATAAAACATCTGTCTGTGCGTTTGTAGCCAATATTTATTACTTCACATAATGCATTCTTAAGTTTATCCCTTTACCTTTAATTCTCGAAATAATTTGTGTATAGTCGTTACATACAATAAGTGAAATTGACATCGATATTAAAAAATCCCTGAAAATAAATGAAGGATATATAAAAAAAAGTTTGTCTGTTCATAAATATAAAAGCTCGTAATTGTCTAGAAAAATTTGAGGGTAATATCGACCAAAATGATATAAATACGACCAAAATCATACAAAAAAAATAGAACGACCAAAATAATACAAAATAAATACAACGACCAAAATAATACAAAAAAATGGCATGACCAATATAATACAACACATAATTGCAATAAAACAACAAAAAATACATTTGAGACACCTAAAAAGTCCAGGAATCATTTGCCGAGCCGAGCATACGAACATTCTGACATGCAATCAATCAATCTTGAACTAATTTTATCAACAAATATACCAAAAGAACTCCTATAATTATTCAATGTACATTGAATTTACTCCACGACATCACTCGTAGTTCCCAATTTCGCGGGAATATGAGGAAACACGAGATCTTCCCTATCGGTGGTAGATTCATTACCAACGGACGGCTACAACAGATTGACAGCGCTTTTATAAATAAATTGTTTAAAAAAAAACTACATTACAGTATTAAAGAGCGTTATCTGGATCCAGTAGCGCCGTTATCGAGTAACAAACATATGTCACAGTGCGTCTCGCTCGCTCTCGTTACCATAACATATATCGCCATCTCTCTCGCACGCTGTTGTCACGAGCAGCTGTTGCGCAACAGGACTGCCATATCCTTACATACTATCAAACAAAGCACTCTGTTTGGACGCGATAAACTCAAAAACCACTGAACCGATTTCCATGCAGTTTCCGTTAATAGATAGAGGGATTCACGAGGAATGTTCAAGTATAAAACAAGTCTAGGTGTAATGTAAATTGATTTAAATATAACGATTATTGTTACAAGCGGCGGAGAAAATCGAACTGTCAAGCTTTCATCTCTACGCTGCCTAATCCGTTGGAGATATAACAAAACAATGTATGACGTGATTATTCGTCTTTTAATTATCTACAAAAAAGTCTAAAATAGCATGCATCTATCTGTTAAGGATAACTCGCTACACCCATTTTATCTTCTAAGACAATGGACTTTATTTAATTCAGTCATAAAAAATGCATCATTTTTCAGAATCTATCCAATTCTAGAATTTACGTATATAACCAATCTTTATAATACTTCAATATGTCTGTGCGCAGTCAGCTACTCGCTGCACACAATTGGCCAGCTGTCTCCGAGTGGTTTGTGTTTTTTTACACAACCTCGAAGGCCGAGGACCCGCAGGGCTCCCCCGATGCGGGTAAGCATGAGCAACACCAGTTAGTGTGGAGAGAGGCAGGCGTTGAACCCGTGACCGATCGGAGACACGTTCCTTCCCTCGCAACCGGAGCGTGCTAATGGCCGGCACGACTCCACCGTTAACGAGGCGCGTCACGACAACCGGAAACATTCCTCCGGCTCCTTTCGAGCTGAAGGCTCGTCACGGGCCCCGGGTTCGAGCCCAGGGACAATTGCAAACATTGTGACGTGTGGCAGCTTCACTGGCGCAATGACAGACTCACCTTTCTACAATGACGGACTCTCTCGGCTACAATGACAGACTCACATCCCTACAATGACCGACTCGTTTCCCAACAATGACGGGTCCCATTCGTTATAATGACGGACTCCTTCACTGTAACAGCAAACTCACTTTGCTACAATGACAGACTCATATCCCTACAATAACGGAGTCGTTTTCATATAATGACTAACTTGCTTCATTACACTTACGGGCTGGCTACGCTACAATGACAGACACGATTCGCTACAATGGACTCTCGGCTACAATGACAGACTCACATCCTGCAATGACAGACTCGCTTCATTACATTTACGGGCTGGCTTCGCTACAGTGACCGACTCGTTTCCCAACAAAGATGGACTCGCTTCGCTACAAAGACGGACTCCTTCACGGTAATAGCAAACTCATTTTGCTACAATGACAAACTCGCTAGACTACAATGACAGACTCGTTTCCCAACAATGACAAGCTTCACTACAAGAACTGTTCAGCTTCGCTTCAATTACACATTCGCTTAGCTACACTAACAGACCCACATCCCTACAGTGACGGACTCACATTGCTACAATGACAGACTTGTTCAAATACAATGACGGACTCTTTGGCCACAATGACGGACTCAGAAGCGATTGTAACACAGCAATACAAGAAGTAAATTACCTCTCGTCAGGTTAGTGATACCTTCGTTGATTGTAACCTATAAAAACCAAATTTAAAAGAGTCACTACTGAGTTTCTTAACGGTTTCTTTATGATATTAAATAAAAATTACGGTCGAATTTCGATAACAGAGCCCCCTAAAGTATTTCCAAGGAAATTATCGTAATTCGGAAGTGAGAGCTATATTTGTAAAGACATCTGTTTCATATCCGCAACATCTGTCGCCACCTTTACCCGGCACCTATTGTTATGACGGAAACCCAACCTCTTTACCTTTTGAAGGCCTCTTTATTGCCTTATGTACAGATAACTTCAACCTTCTGAAAACCAAGTCGTATAATCATTAACAGATACTATGCACAATGGGGATATGACGTGTCCCGTTCTTAGTGAGAGACTACGTCGCGATAATAATATGTATACCGAATTTCAAAGGAATAACGCGACTTTTTTTTAATAATTGGCAGTAAGTGTTCGTTTTGACACAATATACCCTAACTCCGTGGGAATATGAGCAAGCCAGTTATCAGTGAGCGTCTACGTTGCGATAGGAGTGACTTCACCCAATTCCAAGTCTTTCCCACCTGTACTTTTATAGATTTCGTGCTGTAGGTGTCAATGTTAATGGCTTATTTATAAAACTGAAGTGTTTGATTGTCTCATCGCATTTATCTCAGGAACTACTGCTTTGTATTGAGAAATTCTTTCAGTTTCGGATAGCCCATTTATCTAGGCTGGCTACAGGCTATAAAACGTGACGTCACGACCAATACGAGCGGAGTTATAATGAAAAATGTTGCAAAAACGGGGAAAATTCACTCACTTTCAGAGCTTCAGTTGCGTGCGCTACGTAAACGGTTACAGTTACGCGAGAATCAACTATGACGGGATTGTTCCTCTTGAAATGTTCTATAAATAAGTCTAAGACAGTATATGTCTATATTTTAAGGTTGACTCAGTAAAAGCGTAATAAAAGTTCAAGTTTAATCCTATAAATCAACTACGGTTTGCTTGCGTTAAGAATGCAGCGAGTCATAATTCTAACCCCGCCCTCTAACCAATCTAATCTTTTCAAGATACAGGGACAAGTTAACAGTTATGATGACTCACTGCATTCTCAACGCGAACAAACTGTAGTCGACTGTAATATCACATTCCACAAAAATTACAGTTTGTTCGCGTTAAAAATGCTGTGAGTCATCATAATAGCCCCACATCCTAACCAATCAAATTCACTCACTATAGTGGCTAGAAGTACGACTCACTGCATTCTCAACGCGGACAAGCTGTAGTTGAGTGTAACCTCACATTCCACAGTAATGAAGGTGCAATTAAAAGCAAGGTGCAAAACACGTAGCAGCTGCTCGCGGAACTAGAACGACACATCGGCAGATGGCACGCGACCACCAACAGTTACCATTACCACGCGACCACTAATTGCACTCAATGACGACTGGCTGATAAACGCTGTGGCCAAATCTGACTTTACACATGCGAATTATTCATTCCCATCGCGACATCGGTGGTAAAAACAGCTCGTGTAATTCCAGCTATTTACAAAAGGCATTGTCCGTATTAAAAACAAGCCGAATCGAACATTGATACGCATCGAATTTGCCGTTCCCATTGCGATTTTGTGGTAAAAACATCTAGTTACACTTCCTATAACCGTGAAAGACTATTTAACAGCGCTGTGGTCAAATCTGATATTAAAAACGCACCAAATTTCCCGTTCCCGTAATATGGGTGGTAAAAACAGCCCGTGTAATTCCCTCTTATATTTATATGCGTTAATTGTATGGGTGGTAAAATATACATATCAGTGATTAGCTAATACCGCTGTGGCCAAATCTGACTTTAACAATCCGAATTTTCCGTTCCCATTGTATTAGTGGCGGTTAAGACCGCTCAAATAAATCGAGTATTAGTTACTTTTGACTAAATCTGATAGAAAAATACACACACACGGGCGGTAAAAACGGCTCTTATATTACACTTGGAATTTCCCGTTGCCGTTTTCAATAGCGGGGGTAAAAACCGCTCCATGAACTACACATACAGCGAAGTAACACTAAGGAAGTAATTCCTCAACCAACTGTTTTATAACACAAAAAATAAATAGAAGTTGGAATGAAACTCCTGACAATTACTGAATATTTAACAATTTACACACAGACATGCAGAAAGATCGATATATATAAATTTAATCTTTTTATAACGAACTTTCAACTATCAAAAACATTTTGCACGACATCCAATGAATCTCACCTAAGCCGATCTTCTTCTTGATCTTCTTGAGCACCTTCATCTTGGAGCCCTTCTTGTCCTTGGCGGGCGTGGTCTCCGGCTCCAGCGCCATGGGCGGCAGCACCAGGGTCGGGGGCGCGGGCCCGTGGCCCGAGGCCCGGGGACACGCGGGGCAGTGGCAGGCGCCCCGGGCCTGTCTCACGCTCATGCAGCTTACACCCATCATTACGGCTCAGGCTTCGATATTATATCCGACGGGATTTCTCTATCATAACATTTCCACTCACGAAACACGATTCGTTACAGTCACTGGGCACTGGTTAGTTTATTAATTGGACGCGACGCGAATGACGTCCGCACGCGACGGAGCCTACCGGCGGAGTGACGGGCTGCGGCCCCACGCCGGACCTCCAAGGCTAGGGTTGCGACCGCACAGTCGACCACTCGCTCGATACTTTTCCATCGATACTAGGTACATCGATACTTACCAACCGAACCAATTGTTTCTCTCATTATATTATAAGAATATGGTACGGAATGTGATAATTTTAGTGTCAAACAAATGTAAAACCTTAAAAATGCGAGATTTAGGGACAGGGAAAAAGAAAGATATTTCACGAATTTAATTGTCATTAACATATTGAAAGTCTCTAAAATTCATTACAATCTCAAATGCAAAATACTATAAATGATTAAATGACGAGTGGCAAATTAATATGCCACATGTAATTTGTGATGCTTATTGGCACAACCACGAACTGATTGACACAAAGCAGCAACGGCCCCCAGTCCCCGGCAGCCCCGCTATTCCTAGCTCTGGCAGCGGTTATGGTAACGGCGGGGCAGGGGTGCAAAGAATCTCCGGAAGAGATTCCGCTGCCAACCCCGACGACTTGACCTGGCAACATACAATGCACGCACTTTGAGGACCGACGAAAGGATCTTCGCCAGATATTTTCGTCCGATATTCCTCAGTGCCTGAAGACTAAAGTCTTCGAGCAGTGCGTGTTGCCAGTGATGACCTACGGTTCCGAGACGTAGTCACTGACTATGGGCCTCATGCGGAAGCTCAGAGTTACTCAGCGTGCGATGGAGAGGGCTATGCTCGGAGTTTCTCTACGTGATCGAATCAGAAATGAAGAAATCCGTAGTAGAACCAAATTACCCCACATAGTCCTACGAATCGCGAACCTGAAGTAGCAATGGGCGGGGCACATAGTCCGAAGGACCGATGGAAGTTGGGGGCTAAAGGTACTGGAGTGGCGAACCCGCACCGGACGGCGCAGTGTAGGCAGATCCCCCACAAGGTGGACCGATGATATACAGAGTGTCGCCTTGTGGAGGTCATTACGTGAGACCTATGTCCAGCAGCGGACATCCATCAGTTGAAGCGACGACGACGATGTTATTTGTAAATATCAAAACTAACCCAAACGCTGCACATCTTCGTGACGCTATTCACGGGTTTTACTTGTTAAAATTTTACCTTCAAAGCCTAAAAAAGTTTGACATGTTTTATCAAACGAATATGAGTCAATGGAGACAAGAAATAATCAATTGAAATTCTAAGTTTGAATATTACTTAAGGTTATATTTTCAGAGACTATCGTCCTTACTTATTATCATACATACGAAAGTAACTGAGTCTGTCTGTCTGTCGCGCTTTGACGAAACTACTGAATGTTTTGGAATGAATTTTGGTACACCTATCGTCTCGAGTAAACATTCTTTATTATATTATGAATGCGAAAGTAAATGTCTGTCTCCAAAAGGAAAATAAGTTATTTGCAGTATTTAATTGCAAATAACTCATTAAATAAAACATGTAAAATAATTAGTTCTATAATCACAGACTACGTCAAACCCAGGCTGTTGGTTTGCCTATTTTTATTCAACAAATTTCATGAAATTGATATAAAATAAATCCAAAATGAGATTAAAGTAGAGAATACCTTTTTCAATTTTTTATTCATTAAAATATGTTGTACATATTTCGATAATATAATGAATGATACAAAACTTGTTTTTTGTACAATTTTAGTAATTTGCTAAATGCCGCAAGAGACGACATAAATCTATAGACAATTTGACTTTAACAATAGTATTTATACGCGTGTCAAATGTACTTTTTATGCATAATTTTTATAAAAAAATATAAGCAACTTTCGCAAAAAGGGCTACAAAGTATTTGCTTTACCTATTAATATATGATTAATATATGATGCATCACGCCTCATTCCCTTCGGGGTAGGCAGAGACCACATCCTTCCACTTGCCACGATCCTTGCATATCTCCTTCGCTTCTTTCATCCTCATTAAACCTTTCATACAAGTTCGTCGGTTTAGAGGCCTCTTGACCTGGCCCTTATTTAAAATGTCCTGGATTTGTCCAGGAATGTTCGCCTTGGTCTTCCCCTTCCAACTCCTTTCATTCATTCTCTCTACATGCCCAAACCATCTAAGCATACCTTTCTCAATTTTAGTCACTACGTCTTCATTTATACCACAACGTTCTCTTATCACACTTTAACATTAATATCGCATTTTAGGATAAAAGCGGATACAGACATTGAAATAAATATAAAGTATGTTGATAAAATGTTAAATTTCATCCAAACTCACCATTACACACTTTTACCTGGTATCGATATTTTATCGAGTAGAAGTATCGATAGATCAGCGATACCGCTCCAACCAACAAAGCGTTTATACATCCATCACAGCTGTCACATACCAGAGCTGCACTGAAAAAGCAACTCTAACCTTATAGAGTTAAAGTTGTATTTTGCATGCACGTATACATAAAGGTGCTTTTCGTACAAATTATAACTGAATAATGAAACATTTTAGGTAATAATATTAATTGATGTTGAAGTTATTCTCAAAATGGCCGAAAATATGCGATGTCATAAAATTAAAAGTCGTATTTAACCCTTTCATTGCTGTTGTAATTTTGGCATATCTAAAATAATGTGTAACGTCATCGCCCAAAAAGCACTGGTCCGATTTCAAAAATTTTTTCACCATTAGAAAGCTACATTTTCACCAAGCGACATAGGCTATATTACTTTCTCAAAAAAATTGGGGATCCCTAAGAAAAATGCATTAATGCAACCCAAGGTGTGTAAAAATTGGTCACAAAAAACCTGTCATTGAGTGTGTTAGGGAAACTATTGAAGGTAGAACAAAAAAATGTTCTACGATATTATAGAACGCATTAATATCTACAAAAAAGTCCATAACACCATATGTCTAAGTACAGTAGTTATGTCACTGTAACTTTTTAAAATTGCCGACAATTATCAAATTTCGCCAGTGTCACGTTGATTGGAGGAGGCATGTAGGAGATTGTACGGTTTCTGTGATTGCAAACCGAAATTATCATCATCTACAAATAGTTGACACTTTACAGTCCTTATTAAAAAATAAGGGTTAGGGACAATAAGGGAAATATATAGGGGTTAACAAAAACTCAACCTTTAAAGGAACAGTGGGGGGAATAATGTCATATATGGGATGGGAAATTTTAGGCCAGTTGAACATGATGTGGGGAACAGTGTCTTCCTCCAGGCCACATTCACAAATTGAATTGTCCCTGATCCGGAGATTTTGTTTAACTTAAGAGTCCCTGTATATTTATATATTGACCTACAGCATGTATATATTTGTATGATTGTCATATCTTAGGAAAAAGTTGTTTGTGCAATCAAAATAATCAGAAATAAAACGCCAATCATAGGATGTCCTTTTTATCAAATAAAGTATCACCCATCGTCGTTTGCTTGTCACAATAGTGCACGTTTGCCAGTCGCAAACCACATAGATTAATAGGTCAATTTGGTAAACAGGTTCTCGACTCCAGACGCTGCAGAACAAATTCAAGCCACGGGCGCCCGCTGGTTCATGCGCAACGTCGATCTCCAGAGATCTCGACCTCGCAACCCTCGAGAGTCATCAGTCACCCCAACCCTTTCATCAGAAATGCCGCCTCTTATGGGGTTAGGCTAGCCGCCTAGAAAGAGGCGGCCCGAAAACGACGACCAGATTACTATTGACAATGCCCCGTACACAAACACACACAGCGTCTTCACCGGCGAAGATTAGGTCCCTACTATCTGACGCACCCCGGCCGCGGCCACCAGTCGCGGACCCATGGGCGTCAAGATTAAGCACCTGTCCGATTGTCCTTTCAGCAGCACCAAACGTTGCTCTAAGCCTAGGTCCGAGCCTCGCAGGAGGCGCCCTTAGAGCAACGTTTCCCCCACGACGCAGCAGGGCCCTTCTACGGCCCCACCCCTCGGCAGAGATTCTGCGCTCGCCATCCCTCTCGGTTACGCTGTCAAAGCCAGTAGGGCTAACAGCAACTACACACTTCGAAAAAAAGAAAATAAACACGTTCCTGCTGAACAACAGTTCGAATCGCGATACATAAATCCTCGTCTGGTGACAAGTAGACGGCGGAGCGTCGGAGAATCTGGTAGCATTTGCCGAGCTGGGCTGAGCTGCCGAAGGGGCTCACAGTAGATGATTTGCATATCAACGAAGAAAAAACTAGTGTTGGATGGATAGCGGCATAATATTTGCCTTTAACCAATTCTGATGAAATCCAGAAAGACTTTTCCATGTAAATTAAATTGCTTTCCACTTTCCACTGCCACTATATCGAGCAATACACTTTATGCCCATTCGTAGCGACGATAAATCGACGGTGCGCATTCGGAGGGTTAAATGGGTTCTTTTAAATTTCAGGATAACACGTCGAGAGAGTCACTCGACCTCTTGCCACGGATGTGAACCCTCGTCCCTTCTGATGAGTAGTTAACTAATTGTAGCAATTAATTAATGGCGTTCGTAAAAACGAGGTTGTTAACGAAGAGATTATTGCGGTCGTTACTTCTTAACGATCACTTAATGTTGTAAAAATCTGTAGTCTGTCTGTACGCGGAATTACTTTGTTAGATTAAAAAAAAAAGAAAAACATTTTAACTACCCTCAAATAAATTCTAGTCTCTGAACTGGAATGCTTAAAAGCATTTCTAAATTGAGTTTCATTGTTAATTGCTAATAATCTTTAAATCGAGATTTATTCTAGTATCTCTGAATTGAGATTCATACTAGTATTTCTGCGTTGAGATTCACACTAGCATTTATCAACTGGGATTTATTGTCGCATCTCTAAACTGGGCTGCTTTTTGAGTTTAATTGGAGCATCTTCAAATTGAGATTTATTCTAGTATCTGTGAATTGAGATTCATACTAGCCTTTCTACGTTGAGATTTATATTAGCATTTCTAAACTGAAATTAATTGAAGCATCTCTAAATTGAGTTCGATTCCTGCATTTCTCAATTCCTTGGGTTCAATTGATTCATAGATTTATCCTATAAACTGGGATTCAATCTAACATCTCTAAGTTGAGATTCATATTAGCATTTATCAACTGGGATTTATAGTAGCATCTCTAAATTGGGCTGCTTTTTGAGTTTAATTGGAGCATCTTCAAATTGAGATTTATTCTAGTATCTCTGAATTGAGATTCATCCTAGTATTTCTACGTCGAGATTCAGAATTTCTTTCTAGCATTTCTAAACTAAGATCAATTGAAGCATCTCTAAATTGAGTTCGATTCCTGCATTTCTCAATTCCTTCGGTTCATAGATTTATCCTATAAACTGGGATGCATTTCAGAATATGGGAAAACTGGGATTCAATCAAACATCTCTAAGTTGAGATTCATATTAGCATTTATCACCTGGGATTAATTGTAGCATTTCTAAACTAGGACTCGTTCTAGTATCTGTGAATTGAGATTCATCCTAGCATCTCTGAACTGGGATTATTGGTAGTCTCCTACACCCTAATGTGCAAACACAACGAGCACAAGGTGTCGCGTGCCATCTTGACGACAGCTGGCCAAAAAGCGCGTTCCATCAATCGGATGTGTATTCAATGGCCATTGTTTCCTCAGATCCACGATAAGCCGCTGTCGGCTCAAACGGTCCCAGGTCCCAGGTTCGATACTTGCCGTATTAATTACTCTTTTTATCGATGCCCGAAAGGCAAGATGGCACAGTGGTGAGACGCTTGGTTCAAAGCCCTGGACTTTCTCTATATAGAAAGAAAACGGGGTGCTTGGTTCCTCATGCTGCTTGCAGAGGAGCAGCGTGGTCAGGCTTCTTACCTTTCCCGATACAAGTCCTGGGTTCGACTCCCAGCAGAAAGCATTAAATACTGCATCTTTTAATTCGTCTAGATTTGCAGTAGAGGCTTCGGTCGTGGCTTACCACCCTACCATAAAAATGGCACCTATGAAACACAATTTGCAGGCAGTCACCCGTCACCACTGAGCCGGAGGGCTACAAAGGCGGCACCAGATGTACAAAATCAGGAAGTGATCGGAAGCAGGCGCCGATTTTCGTAACAAAAACCCGACATGTGCGTTTCTATTGGTGTCGCGGACACGACACCTTGAGTACGCTTTCAATCCAAATTTTAAAAACACAAGTAACTGTAATACTTTTTCAATATACTAGGTGTTTGAAGACAGACGATAGTACTGCAGACACCGTTTTATTCGCATTATTCACGCTCCATCATGTCAGTACAGCTTAATGAAACGATAGTTTAATAAAATTCCACAATAAAACCAACAATTAAACACAAAATCAGCTGATGCTCAGGTCAACGACCGCACGGGGGCGGCGCGAGTTATTCAGTTCATTGACCACTTCATTGACCCGTGAGTTCCTTGATCAGTTCGTTGACCTGTGCATTTCTTAACAAGTACGTTCCTTAAATAGTTCATTGACCCGTGCATTTCTTGACAACTTCGTTGACCGGTGAGTTCCTTGATCAGTTCGTTGACCCGTGCATTTTTTTAACAAGTGCGTTCCTAAATCAGTTCATTCACCCGTGCATTTTTTTACCTATCATTGACCCGTGCGTTCCTTACTCAGTTCATTGACCCGTGCATTTCTTAACAAGTGTGTTCCTAAATCAGTTCATTCACCCGTGCGTTCCTTACTCAGTCCATTGACCCGTGCATTTCTTAACAAGTGCGTTCCTAAATCAGTTCATTCACCCGTGCATTTCTTGACCACTTCATTGACCCGCGCGTTCCTTAACCAGTTCATTGACCCGTGCATTTTTTGACCACTTCATTGACTCACGCGTTCCTTGATCAGTTCGTTGACCCTTGAGTTCCTTGATCAGTTCGTTGACCCGTGCATTTCTTAACAAGTGCGTTCCTTAATCAGTACATTGACCCGTGCATTTATTGACCACTTCATTGACCCGCGCGTTCCTTGATCAATTCGTTGACCCGTGCATTTCTTAACAAGTGCGTTCCTTAATCAGTTCATTGACCCGCGCGTTCCTTGATCAGTTCATTGACCCGTGCATTTCTTGACCACTTCATTGCCTCACGCGTTCCTGGATCAGTTCGCTGCCCCGTGAGTTCCCTGATCAGCTCAATGACCCGTGTGTACGAACACCAGTTGAATTTTGATGTTACGTTTCATTGCTGGCTTATTAGTGAATCAATGTATATTCTATGAAACGATCGTTTTGAAACATGAGTACTGTCTTCTGTCTTCGTTTGCACACTTTGCTCCTGTATTCGTTATAAAGTGATTCTGTCTTAAGGGAGACTAAAATCTAATGAATAATAAGTATTAGAGATGAATACTGACGTATAGTTGCACTGACATCTGGAAACCTTCTATCTCTTAAACCATCCAACCGATTCTAACGCAGCTTCCAGCAATAGATAGAGCGGCTCAAGAGGAATGTTCACATCCATACTACAAACATACTCCAGCACAAAAAAGACGAACAATACAAACATTTGTAATGCGACATGACAAAACGTATTTCCATATATACAAATCGCAAACACTGGCTAAACCTTAATAGATAGATCAAAACAATGTTCTACATAATTGTTTATCATAAAAATATCTATGAAAAAGTCTGCAACAGTATTTATTTATCTTCAAAGGATAACTCACAGTGACCACTTTTATCTTTTACACATTGCAATAAAACACGCGTTATTTACTAAGCTACTTTATACAATATATTATAATGTATTAATATATTGAATACATTATATATATTGTATATTTCGTGTAGATCAAAAGTGTCATTGACAGTTTTCCATAAAAATGGATATCTTAGGAGATATCAGCGATTCAAAAGCACCACGCGCTGTGCTTTCCAAGTTGATATCGTTGTACTTTAACACCCACTTTTAAATGAACGCATACACACACGTACACTGTTTTTTTTTTAAATTTTAATTTACAAAGTGACCTTAGAGATATGTACTTCCTCGAGTTGTAATTCGGATTCAATCGGAAGGATTTTATAAGCCCTATATTCCAATGCGGTTAAGGTTAGGTGAGAGCCTTTCCGAGGGACAAAAAAAAGGGTTTCCGAGGTGTCTATTGGGCGTTATGTTGTGCCGAATCAAAGGGCAACCCTTCAGGGTCGTCGCCCTCGTGCAGATGTCGCAGCAGAATCCGCAAGGTGTTCACTGACATCTGTCAAACGCGCGTCTTCGCTTGCCCCAATTACTGTATCGAAGCACGTCGACTTGAAATTTGCCACGGATATGCCTGTTGCAACGTCGACGTTCACTGTGAACGGGATTCGCCATGTCAACCACGGGATCCGTATAATTAACATGGTGAGGTATGCGTGAATGTTTCAAAAGTAAATTAAGTGCGTGTTGTTAAATTTCATACGAGTTTAGTGGTTTGTGGGGTTTGTGGGGTTTGTGGGGTTTGTGTGGTTTATGGGGTTTAATATGCCGCGGCCGAACAAGGTCGGTCGCTGCCGAGTGCCGAATAAAAAAAAAAGCAGAAAAAAGGCATTCCGCATCTGGCGTCGCGGCACGCGAGGGGCGCGTGGCTCACAGCCGTCCTCTCCACGGATGATGCACTGAATTCCGATGGATTTATTGAAGAAGTCAAGCGAAGCTTGCCTGTTTTAGGCGCAGGCACAAGATGAAGGTGTAACGCACTTCAATTTGTAACCAAAGGCGTATCACTACTCTGTGGAGAGATGAAAATGGTTACTCTGTCCGGTTCATCAGCTCCAGAAGACACTTGTATCGATAATATATACGTGTGTTATGATTGCTGTAGCAGGCGATGGGCACAGACCTCCTCGCGTTTAGGAGACAGGGCTTTCAGAGCCATGTCTCTATCAGCAATTGGACTTCAACGTTACAACAGGAGCGACAGTGCCAAGTGCCAACGGCGCAAAAGGAGCCACTGTTAACGTCCCACAGCTGGGCACAGGCCTCCTCACTCGCAGAAGAAAATATTGTTTCAAGGAAATGTCTCAATTGTGGTTAGTTACCATCCTATCAACAAGCCCTTTCCTGTACGATGCTCTTTAGTCTGATGTCTTCATCTTAGACTGTATCATCACTTACCTTCCAATGAGATGACAGACAAGTGCTATCCTGTCAGCAATAAAACAAAACGTCGTGTCAGCTGATGGTCCTAGAGAAGACAGGACACAGAAGATCCCATGGGATTTCAATAGGTATTCTATTCTGCCGCGAGATCCCACACTCCTGACTCAGGGTACAGCTTTCAGTCAGGTGTGTTAATCAAAAAACAAGTCTATCCATCACGGCCTGGCAGATATGTTGAAGACATAGGCTTCCCATCAAAAGCCACCTTCACAGTAAGGTAAGCTGCATATTGAACTCCTCTCTCCCGGATTCCAGGGACATTTGAATAGGAATGAGCACTCGCCAGCTGTTCCGGCAGCTGCCTCGGCGAAAAGGTCGCGGGTTCGAGTTTTGTTGCGTCCATTTTTATAATGGAAAGGTTAGAAAAAAGCTTTTAGCCATCGAGGCAATTGGAGAGAAATTCCAACTTTAAGCTAGCAGTTCCACACCTGCTTAATTCTAGATCCTGCGGGAGTTCTTAGTGAGCGTCTAAGTTGCGAAAATAAGCCCTTATAGGTTTTCAAGCCAATCTCACATATCACGCAATAATTGCACGATTTTTGGCTAATAAATCCCGATCACGTGGGAATATGGGCAAATCCGTTCTTGGTGAATGTCTACGTTGCGGCAGGAGTGGCTACACCGAATTTCAACCCATAAAAACCTATAATCTGGTCACTACATACTAATATTAGAAAACTGATGAGTTTGTTTGTTTGAGTGCGTTAATCTCAGAAACTACTGGTCCGATTTGAAGAAATCTTTTAGTTTTAGTTAACCCATTTACTGAGGAAGGCTATAAGCTAAATAACACCACGCTACGACTATTACGAACGGAGTTATAAAGAAAAACGTTGCAAAAAAAGGAAAAAATTGCTCCTTTTTAAAGCGTACGTTGCGTGTGCTGCGTAAACGGTTACAGTTACACCAAAATCGTGTATGGGAGAATTGTTGCTCTTTAAATGCTCTAAAAAAAAGTCTCAAACAGTGTATGTCTATCTTTTAAGGATGGCTCACTATGACCTTTTTCATGCTAACCAAAGTTATTACTTCCTTACGAGGTGCTAGTACATATAGAAGATGAATTTACTAATATAAGAGCCAATCCAATGCGAATCACTCACTTGACACTCCGTCTAGTAAAATACAGTTCGTTCACGTTAAGAATACAGTGAGTCATCATTCTATCAACTGGTCACTGTGAACTTGAGGTTGTAATTTGAAAGGATTTGTTTAAGGGGCGAGGCTAGAATGGTGACTCACTGCATTCTTAACGCGAACAAACTGTATATGCTATTTACTGCCAATTTAATGGACTCCTTTGGCATTGAAATTATATATTTTATGATATCCTTAGAAAAGCGAAGGTGTTTCTTTGTACCTGTTTCACGTCTAAACAGCTGAATCGATTTTGATGAAATTTGGTATAGATGTAGATGGAACCCTGGAGAAGGATATAGGATACTTAATATTTTTATAAACCTTTAGGAGTTGCGGTCAGAGGAGAGTGATTTCGTATGAAAATTTTCACCGTATCCTTTGAAACAGTCCCCTCGATTGGACCCCTAAATGTGCTAAAGGGACACATAACTGTAGGTTAATTAAATGGGGATTTAATTACAAATATCCTAAGACAAGTTTCTGTATACAATAGTCTATTGCTTAATAAAAAAATCAACTTACTTTTGCAAGAAAAAAAAAAAACAAAAAAAATATTCCCATAGATAGATCTTTGGCAATATACAAATAAAATAACACAGAAAACTGCGCCTTATTCCAATACAAATAAAGGACATAATAAAAACTTTATTGTAATTAAAATAATTCTGTATTTTTTTAAATATATACTTTAAAGTAATATAATTAAAGTCGAATTTCCTTTGCAATGTTTAACAATATATACAGCATTGTTCCTAATTCCAAAATTCAAATTTCGAATCGCTTCGAATGTCGTAAATTCAATAAAGTCGTATGTAACACTTCGATACAAATCAAAACATGCTTTATTTATAGAGAAAATAAAGTCGAAATTCGATTGAAATGTTGTGGTATATAAAGAAAAATATTCCAGTTATGCACTGCAAGAACAGCTGACGATCAGCTGTAGCGTCTACCTGTCATTCTTTTATGTTTTTTTTTTTCGAGTTACCGCACGTGTTTTTCGCAATACAAAAGGCGAATGTTATATACATTCTAAACTAGACCTTATTCAAATGGGATTAAGGTACTTATTTATTTGGGATTGTGTATAAAGAGTTTTGTGCAAAATGGTTTTTGTTGTGCTTTTTTTTGCCCGATCAGCTGATGCAATGCAAAATGGTAAAAGCGTGAAAGCCTTTCGAAATCACATGCTGGCGGTCAGCCGATTTGCTTTACAAAGGAATAATGAGGGTAGATTTTAAAATTATATAAAGTCTATCGATCTTTTCGTGAATAATTCAAAAACTACTGCACATATTTTCATGCTGTTTTCACCGATAGATAGAGTGATTCACGAGGAAAGTATAGATATATCACACGTCTAGATTTATAGTAAACAGGTTGACATACAACGATAAATGTTGCAAGTATCTTTTAGCACACCCTGTCTAATCCCTTGGAGATATGGTGGGATTATCACCCTTTTGTAGATGCACAATAAAGTCTAAGATGGCATGCGTCTATCTTTTAAAGGTAACTCGCTACATCCATATTTTACAAAATCGTCTACAGTTGAATCGAGAACAAATCTAATGAAGCAAGGTGTACCCTCAATTACTAAATAACACTCGAAATTGGTTTAGCATTTGTCAAAAACAGCTGTCTCCTGGCGGCGGACAAAAACAGGTAAAGTTCTTTGTCACGGACACCACAATTGTTATGAACCTTATTTGTATGGGGTTAAGGTTGACAATTGCTTGACAATGTGTTTCTGCCTTGCCACTGGTCCGGCTGATTGTCAGCTGTCGCATTGCGAGCGAATGTAGTGCGCGCCGCACACTACGGGTAAAGACCTCTCAATATATTACGTCCTATTTCAATAAATTCAAAAGCACTCCACAATTATTGAAACGGCCTTTAGTAAAACACGGTTCGATTATTAACTTAAATGTAAAAAATCAGTTATAATAATAATAATCATTTATTTTCAGAAAACTTAAAACGTTCCATTTTTTGTTAGTTACATTTGAAATAAAATAAGACTATGTTAGTTAATTGTTAGTAGGCGACTCTTAAATCTATGTTAGTTAATATAATTAATAAATTTATTAACTAAGGCTGACTGCCAGTGTGCCTTAATGACACTGTCTTGTCTGTCAGCCATTATCCTCAGAATGGTGTTAGGACTATTCTCCACTCTGTATTTGATTGAGGCAATCCTTTTCCTCAAGATTGCATAGAAATCATGGTGGCATAACTACAGTAGTCGGATATATAGCATTGCGGACTTTTTTTGTAGATATTAATACTTTCTATTTTTAGAATCGCTCACTAATTTGTAGGTTAAGTAATACTATTCTCAAATTCTTCATTATTATATTACATACTTTGAATGGTTTAAAACAAGATACTATCGTTGATCAAACTAAGAACTGTCACTTGGCGAATATCCCTTAATTCTCCCGTGCTGTCCCTCTTATACCAAACGCCCCACTCAAAATAATCGCCCCACTCAAAAATAATAAGTCCACCAATCACAGTCGTCGTGAAAACGACGACTTCTTCAATTTGAGAATTTCCGGACGGACCTCAGCATAATAAACAAATATAGTAATTTAATAGCAAACCACAAATAAAATATTCATGATCGCTAACACTATAATATTGTAGAACATTTATCTATTCTATCATCAATAGTTTTCGCAGCACACGCGATGACATTGCATTAATGAACTTTTCATAGGGAATGATAAAAAAAAAATTAAAATCGTTCCAGTAGTGTTTGCGTGAAAACGATAACACAAATGTCTAAATTCGCCCAGTGGTTGAAATTCGACCATAATGAATTTACTATTTCTCTTAAAGCATCTACACCACACGGCAGAAATTGTTCCGCTCGTTAAAATTACCTCGTATTGCATAACATTTCATAATATTGCACCATGATTTTTAGTATTTTTAAGTGTTGCCACTATATTACTCGATAACTCCCAACACTTCAGAGCTATCAGTGTTTTCACCCAACTATCTAAACACATGTAATCAATCAAAAAAAAAATTGTTCTGTTCCTTATAGTCAACAGAAGGTTCATATGAAAGAAAAAAGCAATAAAGTTACGTACAACATCAGGAATGTCAAGAAAATTAGCCATCGAAGTGGCTTTTTAATGTAATCTTATGGCATTGGACATAATTGTCACCGATTGGAAAATACGCATATATATTATGTATGTGTCGGAGTGCAAGAGTCTGTGGATCGCTGGTCCGTGTGTAATAGTCTGTGGAACGCTGGCGCCATCTATCGGCGTGGACAGAGTCAATGGTGGCAGTCCGGCGGGAGTCACTCGGCAGTTGTCGGGTAGCGCTCGACCGGAGCAGTCAACTGTTGAAACTGTCGCGTTCCTAGCTATTAGTGTTAATGAGTTTGTGTAAATTGATATCGGGAACATTAAGTGAATGAACATTATAAACAGAGTTAATTAATAAAGTGTTTGATTGCATCAACATTACCCACGCACGCCCACAGATTAAGAAATTAAATAATGGATCGGATGTCGGCGGAGAACTCTACGCCCCTGTGCTTTATGCTTCTCCGTTTCTCTCTTATTCTCCGACATATGGATGTGTAATTTGTTTTAATAGTTTTTGATTTCAAAAAAATTCATTAAAAGGAAGGAAGAAGAACATCAAAATATCTAAAAGTACGAGTAAAACATGCTTGGCCTTGAGAAGTGAACTGGAGTGTGTAAAGAGGGTTACGAAAAGTGTGATGAAGATATAGAGTTACGTTTGCTATTTATTAACAATTTGGCATCTGTATAGAATTACTTACACACATTAGTTTATTTTTCTATATATTTAACTAATTTTATATATATCACGTTGTCTAGACTGTAATCTCAATTTTAATAATACAACCGACGATTATTGAAATTTCGAGTGCAAAAATCGACGTTAAAATTCAGTTTGCAAATATAAAATAGTTGAATATTAATTTTTCGATAACAGTGACAAATATTAATGCCGTTCTCAAATGTAATGGCCAATAGAAACTCCAATGTAGATTGTCATGGCCAGTCAAAGGGCATAACCAATAGAAACTTCAAACTCGATTAGCCTGGCTAATAGAAACTCCAATGGCAAATAGTATGGCCGGTCAAATGCTATGAGCAATAAAAACTCCAATGTGGCCAATCATATAGCTAGAGAAATTTCATGGATTATAAAAATTCCAACGACAAATAGTATAGCTTAAAGAAACTCTCTCTCCAATCGCTCCTGCATGACTGAAGATCGTGGTCCTGGTAAGATCCTAATCGAACGAATCCATGCTTTCCACCCGCTTCTGTTGGTGGTCATCTTGGCTAGGTTATAAAAAGTAGTTTGTTTGCTCTCGCTCAATTGGTCAGCCCATCTTGTCGGGGAACGGCCTCGAGATCTCTTTCCGTCTGTGTTTCCCGTTATCATGAGCTTTTCCAAACACATAAAGTAAGTAAGTAGCAGCCCATTAACGTCCCACTGCTGGGCACAGGCCTCCTCCCTCATATGAGAGAGGGTTTTTAGAGCATAGACCCACCACGCTGCTCCACTGCGGATTGGCAGGCATAGCACACAAGTGCACTCTCTATACCTTCACTCTCATAGTCCGGTGTGACGGGAATCCGACACGACCGGAAAGCGATCAGGCGCAGGACCGACGGCTTAACGTGCTCTCCGAGGCACGGGGGTGGATCACACCGCCAGCTTCCGAACTTCGGGCAAATATTGAGAAAATTTTCTCAATATTTTCTCCAAACACATGACGTGCCCGAAAAAAAGTCAAATTTCGTTGATAACGAATTATTTGACGTATTATTTATTAACTTTAATCGAGATACCATTAAGTAAAAACTCGTGAACGTTTTCATTTGTTTGTTGTTGTTCGAGAAGCGTCAGAAAAATGTCAATTTTATAATTGCATTCGTGTTTTTATCGGCCCGAGGGCGCAGTGTGCGCTCGCCTCAACGCAACTCGCGCATAACTTCGCCTGCAATTACAATACGCGAACTATTTATAACGGACAGACGGACAAAAAACAACACGAACAAATGCCAGCACTACTCGTCTAAGAACATGCAGAGAAAGTGTTTCGACTCGACTCCCGATAGCGAGCTTTAATACAAACAATTGGTCGATTAACGATCTTGTCAAATCACTCAGGAATGCCTGTATATATATATATTTATATATATGTCGGAGTGCAAGAGTCTGTGGAACGCTGGCGCCATCTTTGTATCGGCGTAGGGGCAGAGTCAATAAGTGGCAGTCCGGCCCGTCTCTTGGCAGTTCTCGAGCGGCGGTCGGCCGGAGTGGTCGACTATTGAAACTGTCGCGTTCCTAGCTATTAGTGTTAATGAGTTTGTGTAAATTGATATCGGGAAAATTAAGTGATTGAACATTATAACTCGAGTTCATTAATAAAGTGTTTGATTGCACCAACATTACCCACAGAATA
Source organism: Elymnias hypermnestra (assembly GCA_015832385.1). Classification (NCBI taxonomy): domain Eukaryota; kingdom Metazoa; phylum Arthropoda; class Insecta; order Lepidoptera; family Nymphalidae; genus Elymnias; species Elymnias hypermnestra. Next base: position 71,140 of record JACTOM010000204.1, on the reverse strand, counting down.
AGAAATTAAATAATGGATCCAATTAATAACGACGTCGGCGGAGAACCCTACGCCCCTGTGCTTTATGCTTCTCCGTTCTCTCTTATTCTCCGACATAAATATATAAAAGCAACTCTTTTTTTTCCTTGTTATCGATAAACTTGAAAACTACTGGACCGATCGGCACGAGACCATGACCATTCGACGCGGAATTAATCGTAGAAGGTTTCAGGCTATTCATTTTTTGAATTCCATCAACTCTTTACCATTTTTTTTTCAAATTTATGCGGACAGTCATTTGTTTCCGGTACGAAAACTCGAGCTCACAAAGACCGGCAAAATGTCTAACGTCACTTCAATGCTTATAAACATGTTTCCACACATCCTCCCACGCATCCACCCACGCACTTCCACGCATCCACCCACGCACTCCCACTTTCATAGATTACGTAAAGATGTGATTTATTTACGCCATCTTTTTTTCCGTAATTAAAAAGATTCTGTGTGTCGTAATACAAATTCATCTTCGTTATATCGAGATCTGTCGCTTTCACACTAAAACTACTGAACAGATTCAAATGAAATTCGGTACACAGACAGTCTAGAGCCTGAAGCAGGACATGGGATACTTCTTAACGTAAACAACGTAGACGCCCACTAAGATCGAGTACCCTAATCATCAACGACCACACCCAGCGATATCTCCAAAAATACGCAACAGATTGGCTTGAAATTCAACATATGTTATCCTCTCGCAATGTAGACGGTCACCTAGAACGTGTTGCCCCATAATCCTACGGGATTCGGATGTAAGCGACAATTACTGAGAGATTTCCTTCACCGCTCACCCTTTGATTTGACTTTCGTCGTACACATTCCTTTCGCGACGTAAATCTACACTAATAACGGATTAAAAGGTTCAAGAAGTACGCGATGAACAGTTAGTGTTCTATAAATTATATTTGCAAAACGTTTTATTATCATAAACGCTTCATCATCTTAGTACAGTTGAATGAAAGGATAGTTTCATAACAAATACTAAAAAAAATACAGCCAACAATGAAACACAATTAGCTGACGCTCAGGTCATGGACTGCACGCGGCAGCTGCCCATGTCAGCATACAAGAAACGACTAAATTGAACGTTTTTCGGTCAATTATCGTTCAATTTAGTCGTTCACGAGTGCAATACTCTGTGGAACGCTGGCGCCATCTGTCTATCGGCGTGGGGCAGAGTCTAAATAAGTGACAATCCGGCGTGCGTCTCTCCAGTTCTCGGGTGACGGTCCGCCAGAGCGGTCGACTATTGAAACTGTCGCGTTCCTAGTTTTTGTAAATTGATATCGGGAACATTAAGTGATTGAACATTATAATCCGAGTTATTAACAAAGTGTTTGATTACACCAACATTACCCACCAACGCCCACAGTATGGAAATTGAATTATTGATGCCATTAATGATGATTTCGGCGGAGAACCCTATACCCAAGCTCCCCCTCTCTCTCTCTTATTCTCCGACATATATATGTAGAGATTTCTTCCAAATAACCTTTAGATTTGAGGGATTACCATATTAGACTATACCATGTATCAGCATTGGTCAGATTATAAAAACTTGGTAACAATATTAATCAATTTTGCGACAAATTCAACAGCGCCATCTATTGACAGCTAATTGAAACAAATTCACACTAGATGGCGCTAGTTGTTGATTAGTTTTCTCCATTTCACCTGTTCTAAATACATTTTTGTAAATCTTGTAAATAAATGTCTGGATTATATATATTTTATCAGACGATCTATGCATTTTCTTCTGCAATGAATTCGATTATCATCAAAAAGGTTACAGTGAGATAGCCTTAAAAGATAGAGATATGCTTTTTTAGACTGGTTTTTAGAATATGGAAAGGGGAACAATTCTGTCATAGATATTTTTTGTAAAACTTTAACCATTCACAAGGCAAACACATCGGAAGCTGATGAAGTACAGTTATATACTTTATCAATAAATGGACTATCTAACACTGAAAGAATTTTATTAATCGTTCCTGAGATTACCTTGTTCAAACAAACTTGCATACTTATAGTCCATAAAAAAGACAAGATGCAAGTTTGCAGAAGGAAAACATTCTGGTTGTGAACCGTGAGTGAGTCGACTGGCATCGCAACAGCAGAGGAATTGCTGCACCTCACAAAAAACCAGGATTTGCAGAACTGATGACCATAGACAAGTTTTAAAGTCTCTCACTAATTTATAGGATAAGTAACACTAATCTCTTATTCTTCATTATTCTATTAAACTGAGGACTGTCACCAGGTGAACGTCCCTCATTCTACTGTGCTACATTCATTAACCCTCCCCCACTTGTCCACTAATCACAGTCGTGGTTAAAACAAAAAAATCAAACAATGAAACTTGTGTTACCTCCGGAATAGCTTCAGCATAATAAACAAATTGACAAGACGAAGACAATTTAAACACTCAAAGAGCCAGACAGACAGACAAGAGACAGGCAGAGACTATCACAGTATTACACCAGTCAACACTTCAGCAGATAGCAACAGACAAAGCCCCTTCCGGCCACACATCTCTTGTTAACTACCCACTGCCCCTCTTCTTTCTCCGTCTTAATGGAAGACAATAAACATGTGTGTAACAAAATGTAATAACTTAATAGCAATCTATTAATGATAAAGATAGCTGACAATCAGCCTTTCCTAATTCATCAGGCCAAAGAGATATAATGCCTGCACAAATTATTAAATTAAAAATCAACGCCCAACTGAGGCCCCTTCATGTCCTCAGCCAAGAGCCTATATAATCATAAATAAATACGACCCAACAGTGTGCTACTTCCGGAATAGCATTAACCCGGAAATAACATGTATATTGATATAAAAAGGAGGAAACCATGTCTTTTCATTTGTTTGAAATTAAACTGATGAAGGATCCATCCGTTATACAATACTTTAGAAAACCTAAGAAGCTGACGCTTATCATCACCTACCTTCAAGTGATATTAGAGTCCTAACGTCCTAATTATAATGAGATTGGTAATAAAAAATCAAGTTTATTGTGGGCTCTTCTCAGAACAGGGCTCCACCCACATACCTAATAAGAATAAGTATTATAAAAGCATTATAAATAAACCCTCCCTCATTGTCATTTCAAAAAGACAGGTAAAAGGTTGAAAATATTGTAACTTCTGGTGCCATCTTATATAGCTCAGCAGCAACAACTGATAACTATAAAAAGTAAGTAAGTAGCAGCCCATTAACGTCCCACTACTGGGCACAGGCCTCCTCACTCTGAGGAGCGAGGGTTTTTAGAGCATAGCCCCACCACGCTGCTGCACTAGGGATTGGCAGGCATTAGTACACAAGTGCACTCTCGATTCCTTCACTCTCATAGTCCGATGTGACTGGAATCCGACACGACCAGAGAGAGATCAGGCACAGGGCTGACGGCTTAACATGCTCTCCGAGGCACGGGGGTAGATCACACCGCCAACTTCCCAACTTTGGGAAAATATTGAGAAAATCATAAAAGAAAACTCAATATTGATTTTGAATTGGCCCAACCTGGGACTCGAACCCAGGACCTCACGTCTGTAGTCGAACATGCTAACCACTAGACCAATGAGGCAGTAACTAAAGAAGAAGAAACTATATATAAAGAAACTATAATTCATTCATTAAGCATTGTGGACGTCACCATCGCTCACGCACAAACTGCATAACTTCTATTTATCTTCCGCAAAGAGGAACTTTAAACCACCTTCATTTATTTACCCTGATCATCATGATTGATAGAACACAGTGAGTTTGTAGTGTTTTAATAAAAAACGGAAGCATTACCCCAATATAGGGGTTCCTAATACAGCACTAGTTCTTAACCCGTCCATGGGAACTGAACCACAGACTATACAAGGCAGTGGATTGAGCCTTTATGACTTCTCATGCTTTCATTCCATAAACCTACTGATCTGCTAGAGACAATTTACTAAATAAATCTAAAATGCAACAAGCAAAGGGAAGGAGTAAAACAATGGTCAGTAGCAACCCATTAACATCCCACTGCGGAACACAAGTCTCATCACTTACAGAAGAGATGATTGTTAGAGCATAGAACCTCCACGCTGCTACATTGCCGGTTGGCAGGCATAGTACACACATGCAATCTCTATTCCTAATAACACAACTTCGGACAAATATTGCGAAAAGTTCAAGTAGTTTAAACTAGAATAATGTTATACAAACTGTGTCCCGATTTATACTGCATCGATTGTGGTATCCCCAGTGTATATAGGTTATGCTAACAAGACTGTTAATGTCTGCTTGGAATCTGGTTAGAGTGTATGTTTACAGTTGATTAGCACTCACCGGGCATCGCGCTCCCAGTCTGCCCCATCGCCACCGATTATTCACCGCTGCAACGGCTCATATATCGCCACCACAAACACCACCGTTAATTACATATATCGATACCACGGGCATCCGCTCGAGCATTACTCACGGGATTGACCTCTGAACTTTACTAACACTATTCATTACATGTACACATTTTCGCAATTTATTAAATCGTTCTTATGATAATAATTCAAATTGGAATCTGCTACGTCGCGGGCGGATTTTATTGGCAGACCACATTATATACGTTGTAAAAACTCTCGCACTTCATTCTGTATACAATAAAATTAGTTAACGCCTATTAATTCTAATGTTTTCTAACTTTAATCAAATTGTGCTAGTGTTCGTTTATTTGACAGCTGCGGACAATTGACGTTTTTGTTTTTTTCTTTTATGTTACTCATATCATGGTAGAGGCTTAGGTTTTAAAATTGAAATGTTGTTTTTCATTTAATATTCAGTTGAAAAAATTAAAATACAACTATTACATACAAATTTATTTAAAATTTCATTCGATTAGTTAAAATATTTAATATTTTGACAAATAATCTTTTATTGCAGGATTTTATCATCCACATCAGTAAATAACAAAAAAAAAATTAGGCAATTAATTACATTGATGGTTACTTCCCATTTGCCAATTGATGGTGACTCCAGAAGGACGCTATTCTTTTTCTAATGACCCCAAAAAAGTCCGGATTGCAGCATCATACGAGTGCTCCTTTTGATTAAAAATTAATGTCTTTATTTTATACTTACTCTAATAATCTACTAAATCGGACTATAGATTTATTTCTGTTAATATAAAAGTTTTATTTCTCTTCTTCTCTTCTCGGTCGTTTTCTTCAAGTTTGAAGGTCTGGTGCCTGCGTCAGTTTTTCCACCCTGTTCGGTCCTTGGCTTTCCTTTATCCCTCACACGTTCCAGGTACCTATATTTATCTTTTTCCGAAGCGATAATTACGACAATTGATCCGCACTGTGCCTGATGAGTCGCACCAATATGTCCAGTAGCATATTTCACACCATGCGACCTGGAATCAGTATGGCGCGGGTAGCCGAATCGCACATATTCACTCTATTCTTGTTGTTCACTGTCGTACGGATTTCATGGGAAATAAGTGCAGTGGTTTCCTCTTGCCTTCTGCATCAGATATTTTAGGAGTTATTTAGACTCCAAGCCTCTTCCATCCATATTTACAGATGAGTAACATATGGCTATACCGCCATTGATCGGTCGCCAGAGCCTCATCTGTTATCTAGCAGGAGGTACTGCGAGCAGGTGAGGTGGACAATTGGGCCCGACTAGATGACATTATCGTCTTCCCCCTTACCCCCCGTATAAAAGTTTTATTTCACTTAGTTGTAAATTACTTCCTTTCAGATTATTAGATACACATTCACATTTATAATCTAATCAATATACAGATTTCACTTTACAACGAATATATATCTAACTAATACTTTTTCAAATTTGTAACACCATTTACGTAGGATGTCCAACATTCGCAAGTTTAAAAATACCGTGCAGGTATTGAAAATTTTTGATGTCATGGAGGTAATTAAAGAATTTTAAAATCGGTCCAGTCATTTTTAATTCGTTATATCTTTTGAATGGAATGTCCGATTTTAATGATTTAAAAAACATTCTACAGGTATTGAAATGGTCTTTAATAAAATATACATAGGATAAGGGTGGATACAAAGGTTAGAATAATATGGTTTGGTTATTGTCGGCATTTTTATTAAGTTTTAAAATGCAAAGTTTATATAGCGGCCTAACTACATTAGCTGGACATATTGTATTGCGGACTTTTTTGTAGATATTAAAACGTTCTTTAATATTGGAGAACTTTTTTTAATCTATCATCGATTGTTCACGACTTTTCCCTTTAATTTATAAATAATACAAAGTAAATAATATTGTTAAGCATCGTTCGTTTTTGTATAATATATTTTGTTTCAACTTAGAGTCTTAATACATATTTATAAGTTTGTATATAAAAATGTTTGTCATTTCTAAAAATAAAGTTGTTTGTGTAATTAATGTAATCCCTGTGATTGGTGAGAAATAAAACGCCAATCATAGGAGTCAAATTTTATCCAATAAATTAACAGCCACCGTCGTTTGCTTGTCACAATAGTGCACGTTTGTCAGTCACAAATATCGTACAATTTTGGTAAACATTATTCCTGTTGAAACAACAGTTCGTAATTAAACACTCGTCTGGTGACAAGTAGACGGCGGAGCGTTGGAGTGAAGAATCTGGTGGCATTTTCATTTATCCTAAACCGGCAAGTCTTCGCAAGAGTGAGCTTACGAAGGGGCTCACATCGATAGTTTCCGCAGCGCACGGATATTTTGTGACCAATTTCTTCACACCTTTGATTGAATTAATGCATTTTTATGAGAGATCCTTATTTTTTAAAGTAAGATTTTTGAAATCCGTCCAGTAGTTTTTGTGTGATAATGTTACAAACAAACTTACGTAAAAACACAAATGTTTCCTCTTACATACATAAGTTTAGATTTTGTCATTTTTAAATAAAATACAAATTAAAATTGTAATTTTTATATTAAAGTACTAATAGAAATGACTGCCTCAGTTCGACTACAGACATGAGGTACTGGGTTCGAGTCCCGGGTCGGGCCAATTCAAAAACCAATATTGAGTTTTCTATTACGATTTTCTCAATATTTGCCTGAAGTTGGGAAGTTGGCGGTGTGATCCACCCCCGTGCCTCGCACGTTAAGCCGTCGGTCCTGCGCCTGATCTCTCTTCGATTGTGTCGGATTTTCCGTCACATCGGTCTATGAGAGTGAAGGAATAGAGAGTACACTTGTGTACTATGCCTGCCAATCCGCAGTGGAGCAGCGTGGTGGGTCTATGCTCTAAAAACCCTCTCTTGTATGAGTGAGGAGGCCTGTGCCCAGCAGTGGGTCGTTAATGGGCTGCTACTTACTTACTTTACTAATAGAAATTATGCAAGGAGCCATTTCGAATTTGTTAAACATCAACTCCGTTTGAAATTCATTAATTTGAATTTGTAATACGTGGCTTATGTATTACAATTTTAAGTGGTGATTGACTTAAATTAGTTTTACAAAATTTTTTCATTATCGATTTTCAGTAACATTGCTTATTTGTAATTGTAATGTGATGTATATCATTGTGCAGAATTCACAAGGAATAGAACCCGGATCTCTTTCACAAGTTGCCAAACATGTGTTCATTACATCGCTTATAACTCAGGAACGGATGGACCGATTAAATGATTCATTAGATAACAATTCTAGAGTAGAAATACACGGCAAATTGAAAATATCTATAAAATTAGCACGAAAACTTTAAGACTATGGGTGGACTTGAAATTCACACATTCCTAACATATTTCTTTCTAGCCGTAGATACATAAGGGGTATAGGATTTTGCGCCTATACCCAGGGGATCGAAACTTACGTGGGAATCATCGCGAGGAAACGCTGACGTATATACAGCTTATAAATATATTCCAATTTTGGAGTATTTATCGATTGTATTCTGAAGAAAAATTTTGTACGGTGTTGCAGTGTAAAGTTAAAGTAACAATTTCGTAAGACGCAATTGTTCCTTTTATATAATTCTAAGAAAAAGTCCGGGATATTATATGTGCATGTTTTAAAGTTTACTCATTTTTATTTCTCAATTTTATGATTTGTGCCCATATATCTTATTTGGTTAACTCTAAGTCCCGCGAAGGAACCCTCGTAACTTTAGATATAGAGCTGTAATAACTGTGACTTTGGTTGTAAAGGGCATGAACCCAGAGCCATTAAATCAATAAAGCTGTATGTATTAGTTTATCTATGGCACGTTGTTTATGTTGCTCATGGTTTGATGTAATATGGAAATTGTTGTTAAATTAAATAAAACCTTAACACATTAAGTTAAAGTATATTTTCAAATATCAAAACTATTAAAATAGCAATAGTAATAACTGATATTTTATAGCAGTAACATATACCTTTTATTATTTTAAAATGTACTTTATTCCAATACAAGAAGGTTCAATTTATTTTTCAATGAAATGTATTGTTACTAACTTTGCCATCTTAAGTTTGATGGTGTCACTTTAAAATTTGAATAGTAACCGAAGCTGTTGGTGTATTAATTAGTTAATATTAACGAAAATGTCTAGACAAATAAAAAAAAAAGTACAGTTATTGAAGCGAAAAGAGGAGATATTGAGTGAAATCAAATATACTGAGAAAAGAATTGAAGAAGCCCGCGTTCGCTTGAAGAGATCCAGATATTATGTAGACAACAGGTATTGTTTTTTCCTTTATTTTTTCATGCGTGTTTCAACATTATATAGAGCCATTATTGAGAAATGTTTGTGTATATAATCTGTTAAAGTAGTGTGAGCAGCTCATGAACGTCCTACTTCTGAGCACAGGCCTCTTCAGTCATAGGAGAGGGTTGGCAGGCATAATACATAAGTGTACTCTCTATTCCTTCACTCGGATAGAGATCAGGTGCAAAAATCTTATAAAATAGGCAACTCAGTCAATAAAAAGTAGTGTTTTAAATGTGACAGCTTGATGAACAGAGTTGCATATGATATTACAGTTCGGATTCTGAGATTGAGGAGTTAGCGGTGGAGCCTGCAGTTTCAGCCTCGGAGATGAAGGCCCAAGAGACCAGGCTGCGTATATGCCTTCAAGCCACTCAAGAGCTCACAGGGCTTAGGATACTGGAGTCCAATGTCAACATTTTGGTTGACAACCCCACATTTGAAGGGTAAATAACTTTATTATTATGTAGAAGATGTGTCAGCAATTATTAATGGTCTTTTTCTTCTTAACATATTTACGTTGATGTGGATGGATACTGTATCTTTGTGAATAGAGGGTTGGGTAACAGATGTGTGGTCTGTGAAAGTCATCTCCTTCTCTCTAGGCCTAGTGGCTTTGGGAATGGGACTTATCTGTCATTTCTCTCTAGTAGTCATTTCTACGTAGCAATGAGGCAACTCTTGTTCAAATGAGTCCCATACAATGTATGGGACTCATTTGTCATCCCCTTCTCTATCACTCTCGCTCTCTCTCTCTTGCTCTGGACTGGCCCCATAGCTAAAGGTAAGTTCTCTCTTTGTAGAGAGCGGCCTCGTGGCTACTGGTGTAGGAGTAATCTTCTGCCACAGATAAGCTGTCCTACTGTTCCCTTATTGTGTGTCAGTCCAGCTTCAGATTTTAGTCAGTACAAGCCAAAGTAACACACAAAGCTCATCCACCAGTGCTCTGTCGGAATAATTATAAAATACAAATGTCTGTAAACTCCCAGTGGGCTTGATTTGCACCAGCAAAAAGCTGTTCAGTAATTCTCGAGGTCACCTTGACTGAGGAGAGAATTATAATTATTGACTGAGTTATCTAGCAGCAAATCGATGGTGCTGTACTTGGAGTCTTATGCATCTGTGTGTATCTCCAGCGAGCCACCTGTGGCTGCAGGAGGTCTCTGGAGACAAGTGGAGGTGCACTGCAAGGTAGATCGGATCCCCTTCGCCATGAGCTTCTACGTACACAAGGCGGTGAGCTCTACACTATTGTTCATTCAAATTCATTAATTGTTATGTGTGATTGCTTTTAAAAGTCAGATGCGACTGCCAAAAGTATAAAATGCAATTTACAATATATCTAAACGTATTACAGAGTGGTCGTTGTGGCAACACAACGTACCGCAGCCTCAAAGTGACTCCTGGTAAAGAGTTGCACCGCATGGAGCTGGATCAGTCCGTACTGACCCACTGCACTGTGCCCAGCGAGGCTTTGGAGGTATGACACCCACAACACCATTTAGACTATGTAAAGTGACACAGAATAACACTAGATGTATCATACAAATTTAAGTAAGTTACAGTTGACAATAATGAACTATATATTATATATGTCGGAGTGTAATAGTCTGTGGAACGCTGGCGCCATCTGTGTATCGGCGTGGGGGCAGAGTGTATAAGTGGCAGTCCGGCGCGCCTCTCGGCAGTTGTCGAGCGGCGCTCGACCGGAGCAGTCTACTAATGGAACTGTCGCGTTTCTAGCTATTAGTGTTAATGAGTTTGTGTAAATTGTTATCCGAGTTAATTAATAAAGTGTTTGATTGCACCAACATTATCCACGGACGCCCACAGAATAAGAAATTAAATAATGGATCCCATTAATGATGCTTTTCCTTTCTCTCTGATTCTTCGACATATATATTGAATATGTCTCAGTTTTTCTCTTTCTCATATTATCTGTATACTTCTTATATTTCTCAACTCTCGTTTTGCTTCTCAATGTCACCTACATCTGTAGTAACGGGGTCGACCTGTACCACAGGTGACCCTAGTTCATGCACTAGTACGGTTTTAATTAAAAATGTGATAATAAAAGACTTGTGTGTGTTTGTGTGAGCAGGTGCTGCGCGAGTACGGCGCTGCACATCGCTCCCGTCGCGACACGCTGGCGCAGCTCGTGGAGCGGTATCCGAACACGCTGCACATGGACACGAGGGTGAGGCAACCACACGCACACACCGACACATACACACACACACACACACACACACACACACACACACCGACACACACACGAACACGCACACACACGCACACACACACCGACATACACACTGTCACACACACACACACACACACTCTGTCACAAACCACACCTACATACAGTTATCAGTCAATCTATCAGTGCATAGGTTAAAAACGACACAAAGAAGACTACATAATAATCATAATTTTTTAGTCCATTATGTTTTAAAAAAAGGTCTGAAATTGATTAAGTGATATCTCTGTATTTTATTTTTCAATAATCTCATGGGTTAGGTTCCCACGGAGCAGTCGCCGGGAGGGTTCGTGGTGTGCTGCGGGGACTGGCTGGAGGTGTTCTGGTCGCTGCAGAACTGGAAGTCGCCCATCGCGCCCTTCAAGCACAAGATGAGCCTTGAACTCGCACATTTTGGTGAGTGTAAATGTAGTGTTAGGTTATGTTAGGTTATAGGTCGATGACCTCGCTGCACACTAAATCAAACCGATGCTATTACTTTATACAAATTACTTTTTATTCCATACAAATTGCATTAAATATACGAAAAAACTGCGACTGGACAGATTTTGATGCGATCGCACGTTAACTTCTTGCAGATACACACACCGTGAACAGAATCAAACAAGTGTTCTTCCAACTGGGAGACCCCTCCATCAAGACAGACAGACGGACACAGCTGCTGGCCACCTTGATAGATATATGCCTGGAAGCGAAGCGGGAAGCCGCTCCCGAACCCGCTCAGGACTCGACTGGACTCAACTCGGACTCTACAGAACATGTCACAACAAACCAAGTCATGGGCCCTCCTAAAGCCCTACCAAAGAAGTATAAAGGAAAAGAAAACATAGATAGAAGTAATAGAAAAAGATCGCACACTACAGACAATGCAACTAACGCGAAGAAAGCAAAAAGTGATAATAATGTGGCTTGGAACTACACAGACGGACGCGATAGTGTAGATAGTGATAGTGCGGATGAAGAACTTGACGAAGTGACTCTAGCGAAAAACAACACCAAACACTTAGCCGGAGGTAATGCGAAGTCGAAAACAAAACAAATTGAATCTAATAAACTTACCGCACTAAATAAAAACAACGAAACAAAATCACAAACAAATTCAAAAAATGATGAAACTCCAAAAACAATAACCAATAAATCAAATAATACTAAACAAAAAACTATTAATGATAACAAAAGCAATAAAAAAGACGATAAACAAAAACAAACTAGTAAACAACAATTCGAATTGAAAAATAATAAATTGAACAGCAAACAAACAAAACAAAGTATTATCAACAAAAAAACAAATCAAATGCCAATGTTATCAGAACGTTTCGCTGACAACAAACTCAATGCAAAACTTAAAAAACAATTCAATTCTAAAAACAATACACAACAAAACAAAGACGCAAGTGATAAAACAAATGCAAACAACACAAAAAGTGATACGAACGTTTTAAAACATAAAAACAAAGCATTGAATTGCGACACAAACGAAGATTCGAACAAAAACAATGTGAAACCAAACAAAGTGGAAACCGGCAAACACATAAATGAAAACAAAGCGTCAAAAATACCACTGAAGAGGTGGTCCGTGTCAAAAGCCTCCAAGAAATCCACGAGAGTGAGTCCGAGTAAGTGCTCCGGCGAGCATGATAATGAAAGGAGGCGGTCTTAAACGTCCAAAATTCATTTGCCATGATGAGCAAAAACCTTTTGCCGGGCTCAGCATAGTTGAAATAGGACCGCCTCCTTGATTTTGCTACTTTCTCCTCCAACAGATCATGAGGTCCAGGTGCGACACTTGAATTTGGTTATAAACCTTTTCTTGATTCTCTCCTGTCGAGGAAAGTGAACCTGGACTGACCATCCTGACTTTCATATTAATCACCAAGCATGACTCCTCTGTACTAATGACATCTTTGATGATGGGATTTAAAAAAAACATTTTTAAAACAAACAGCTGACGCTCGGGTCAAGGATCGCACGCGACATCTGCCCGTGTGAGAGCGAAAGTGTCTTGTTCTATGAAAAGCACTCAATTTAGTCGATTCTTGTACACTCCGGAGGCAGCTGCCGCGTTCTGTCCTTGACCCGAGCGTCGGCTGATTGTGTTAAACTAAACACATCTAGATTAGTCAGGGATATGAACCTGGACCCCACGATCTGTTACTGCATCAACTGACACTCACCATACTAAAACTGTCGTAGTAGTCGAAATTCGACCGTAATCAGCTTCCAACTCATTTCACATTAACCTCCAGACGTAACTCCTCCGTACTAATGACACCTTTGATGAACGAATTAAAAAAACTTAAAACGTTTCATTATCACTATTCACGCTCCATCATGTTAGTACAGCTAAATCAAAGAATAATTTGGTAACAAATACGTTACGTTACTAAAAAAAAAACCAGTAATGGACACAAACAGCGGACGTTTGGGTCAAGGACCGCACACAGTAGCTGCCTTTCCGAGGGTATAAGAAACCACTAAATTGAGTGTTTAAAAAAACCTTTGCTCCATTTGCACGATTTTTGTGCACTCATACAGGTTGTAGAATGCTGTCCTTGACCCGAGCGTCAGCTGTTTGTGTTTCATCGCTGGTTTTTTTTTTGAAATGTATTTTTTGTCATCAAACGTGTCACTTTCGTCTGTCTGTATAAACCATTTCCGTCGCTTTCTGAATCTTCGATGCCCAATTTTCATTTCCGCTTCCTGTCTTGTTGCCGCATGTAGCTTTCGTTTTCATATATAAATAGAAAGGAGAGCAAGAACGGCCCATGTCCAAATAGTCCAATTTAATCTCAGGCTCTATTGTCCCGATCTGAGAAGTTCCCTCAGTTTTAGATAGCTCATTAATCTGGGCTGGCTACAGGCCATATAACACCACGCTTCGACTACATGTATTCCAGTAGTACCATAAAAAAGTCTGACAGCAGTTTTTGTCGTCGTCGTCGTCTCAACCGATGGACGTCCAGTGCTGGACAAAGGTCTCTCTTAATGAATTCCACTGGGCTCGATCTTACGCCGCTTGTATCCAGCGGCAGCCAGCGACCTGTCTGATGTCATCGGTCCACCTGGTGGGGGAACTGCCGACGCTGCGTTTTCCGATGCGAAGCCGTCACTCTAGCATCTTCGAGCCCCAACTTCCATCGGTTCTGCCAACTATGTGCCCTGTCCATTGCCACTTCGACTTTGCAATTCGCTATTCGGTGGCTTTAGTTCTCCTACGGATCTCCTCATTTCTGATTTGATCACGTAGGGAAACCCCGAGCATAGCCCTCTCCATTGCCCGCTTCTGAGTCTTCTCACGGGCCCCATAGTCAGCGGCCACGTCTCCTCTGTATTTCTTTGTTTAATTATAATAATAATGAACCTATAAAGAAACGCCCACGAAAAGGGTTACTCATTGCATACCGTACTTTTGTCAGTTCTGCCTGACATACGTATATAGGCAATTAGCTGTTTGTTCTGAAGGTGTTATCACTTCCTCAAACAGTGCTTAATAGATTTCGGTCCTCAGGGAAGCTGCAAAGCACGTTGACGAGTCAAGGCTCTCTCTCCGCTGTACACAAACAGACCAACATACCCAGTGAGTTCACTGTTAAACTTTAAACTATCTTAACTTTAAAACGCATGAGTTATTTGATAGATATGTATCCTCCGACACCACCAACTCATGAATGTCATGACAAACACCAAACAATTATAAAACCGACTCCGTCATCTAAAATACAGTGACCTACTCAACTAATGTAGAACAGTTAACCAGTACAGTGACTCGCCAGACTCCACAGCAAAAACCAACGTTTAACAGCTCCCAATCAGACTCCACAGCAAAAACCAACGTTTAACAGCTCCCAATCAGACTCCACAGCAAAAACCAACGTTTAACAGCTCCCAATCAGACTCCACAGCAAAAACCAACGTTTAACAGCTCCCAATCAGACTCCACAGCAAAAACCAACGTTTAACAGCTCCCAATCAGACTCCACAGCAAAAACCAACGTTTAACAGCTCCCAATCAGACTCCACAGCAAAAACCAACGTTTAACAGCTCCCAATCAGACTCCACAGCAAAAACCAACGTTTAACAGCTCCCAATCAGACTCCACAGCAAAAACCAACGTTTAACAGCTCCCAATCAGACTCCACAGCAAAAACCAACGTTTAACAGCTCCCAATCAGACTCCACAGCAAAAACCAACGTTTAACAGCTCCCAATCAGACTCCACAGCAAAAACCAACGTTTAACAGCTCCCAATCAGACTCCACAGCAAAAACCAACGTTTAACAGCTCCCAATCAGACTCCACAGCAAAAACCAACGTTTAACAGCTCCCAATCAGACTCCACAGCAAAAACCAACGTTTAACAGCTCCCAATCAGACTCCACAGCAAAAACCAACGTTTAACAGCTCCCAATCAGACTCCACAGCAAAAACCAACGTTTAACAGCTCCCAATCAGACTCCACAGCAAAAACCAACGTTTAACAGCTCCCAATCAGACTCCACAGCAAAAACCAACGTTTAACAGCTCCCAATCAGACTCCACAGCAAAAACCAACGTTTAACAGCTCCCAATCAGACTCCACAGCAAAAACCAACGTTTAACAGCTCCCAATCAGACTCCACAGCAAAAACCAACGTTTAACAGCTCCCAATCAGACTCCACAGCAAAAACCAACGTTTAACAGCTCCCAATCAGACTCCACAGCAAAAACCAACGTTTAACAGCTCCCAATCAGACTCCACAGCAAAAACCAACGTTTAACAGCTCCCAATCAGACTCCACAGCAAAAACCAACGTTTAACAGCTCCCAATCAGACTCCACAGCAAAAACCAACGTTTAACAGCTCCCAATCAGACTTCACAGCAAAAACCAACGTTTAACAGCTCCCAATCAGACTCCACAGCAAAAACCAACGTTTAACAGCTCCCAATCAGACTTCACAGCAAAAACCAACATATAACAGCTCCCAATCAGACTTCACAGCAAAAACCAACGTTTAACAGCTCCCAATCAGACTTCACAGCAAAAACCAACGTTTAACAGCTCCCAATCAGACTCCACAGCAAAAACCAACGTTTAACAGCTCCCAATCAGTCCCCATAGTCGAAACCAACATAACGGTTTCCAATTAGAGTCCACAGGCATAACAACACAACAGTTCTCCATCTGACTCCACAGCAAAAACCAACATAATGGTTCCCAATCAGACTCCACAGCAAAAATCAAAAAAGAAAAACATATTTATTGACGCTTTTGACAGAAAGACCTAAAGCCCAAAATGCCTGTATAATACAGCGACGCTGATGACCCAAAGACCAACTATAATATAAGACCGGAATACCATATCTTAAACCCATTAACCTTAAACACGGACTCTCCCAATTACTATCAAGTCTCATGGCCAAAATGTTATTTGTCATAGTGATAAATCTTGTCAGTCGTGGCCAAGAATGTTATTCCGGGGCAAATTATTTTGCAGCGAGGCCAGAATTGCTATTATCCTGGCCACAGTATTATTGTCATGGCCAGAAATATACATGATGGCGAATAACACTTTGACCACGATGCATAACCATTTTGATCAGGATTCTTGGTATTGACTGGGACATTGTGTATCTTGGTCAAAACCGACGTGTAATATGGTCAAGTGTATAAAAGGCACTGCAGCAAGACGCGTGGTCTTCTCAGAGTCACGGGTTCGAGCCCTGGACAGACTCCATCTTATGCTTTTCGGTTGTGGAAGACAAGTTGACCTCTCTCCCGTGACCGAGGAAGCTATTGCCCAGCAGTGGAATGTCGATATGCTGCCACTCCCTACATACGCAACAAGGCCTGAAGGATATTGGATGACGATGAAATGACTCAATTTAATTTTGTCACAGGATTATTGACAAACACATCGAAGAAGCCGAGACCTTAAGATTTCCTCCGAAGCGGCTGGATCCGGTTCATCACTTGCACGAATCATCATCATCCATTAATTCGATCGTCACTTGGGCCAGTATCCAGGAATTCTATCATTAATCACAAATTTATTCAATCAACACCAATGAATGCAATCATCACCCATCACTTCAGTCATCGTAAATGGACGCGATCATCACCAGCTAATTGTGTCCAATGACGACATCGTGTACTGTTACACGAATTAAGTGTATAATTGTTAAGAACTTTATATAAATATTAATTTAATAAATAATTTGGAACTTTTGTGTTTTATTGTAGTTGTCGTTCTCATCGACGTATCTTTTTTTATATGTAGATAAACTTGGTTATTAAAAGGCCGGAACCCAGGCCCGTACAAAAAGTCACGGTGACATTTACAATTGAAAACATTATTACAATTGAGTTTTTTGAAGTAAAGCTTTAGGCCCACTTGACTTTGGGAGTATGTTGGCGAATGACGTGAGCGTTACGAAAATTGTGATCAGACGAGGCGTACGGAAGTTAGTAAAGATACAAAGAGAGGGAGAGATACGTTTCGTATATTACTGGAAGGGTAAGAGGCATGTACATTCTCCCTCTCTCTCTCTCATGTCTTGTGTGATGAAAACCACACTCGTAAATAATATTTTATTGGTGACAAGTCGGTGCTTGATTGTTTCTGGGAAATGCCTTTATGCACGCCGATCAGAGTAAAATCTTATCGGCAGTGTGGGACTCGCTGGTAAACCGGAATACCCACTAAAACCCAGTGATACCCTCCGCTTCCTTTAATGGAGCACCAGAGGATCGGTAGAGGCAATCTACCCTGTTTGTGAAGATCCAGTCAGAGACGGTGTTAATCCGCCAGGAGACAAGTTTTCTGTTAGGGTGGTATGTCAATGTCATAATGAATATTGACAAGTAAAAGATTTTTTAAGGGATGTAAATGAAACTGCCATAGATTATTAAAAAAAAGGTATATTTGTTTCCGTGTAAAAACGTCAAAATTACAAGACCATTAAAAAAACTTATCAAATTCAAAGAAAAAAAAATATGAGTATTTATGTTGCATACCATTCCCGCTGTTAAATTTAAATTTGATTTATTTCAGCTGCACTTATCTTCTTTAAACTTCTCGAATCAGGTCCAAAAAGAATTATTGCAACTAGATTTTTATGTCGCTCTTTAATTACATAACAATTTCCAACTAATTATTATTAGTTTCGATACATAAGTATAGTACTTATTAATCTGTGGAGTTGTCAAACTTTATTAGTTAACCTGTGGATTTTACAATCTGTATCTGTGCTGTCGGCTCTGGATACTTGTTACAAAAGCCAAGCACCCACAGCTATAAATTACAAGTATTGGAATATTTTGAAAGAATAACAAAGTGTAATTATTTATTAAAATTAATATAGCTTTCTTTATGGCAATTAGCCAATTAACGATGTTTAATCATTTGAAACTATCGCGTCTTTTTACAGTATTTTAAATATCATAATTGTTTAACGTCTCTTCACACGCCTATTATATAAAGTGTTGCTACATTAAAAAAATAAAAAAAACCACAATTATATTCAATTTCTAAGGTTTAGCTAAAAATGGCTTTCTTTAAAAACAAATACCCCTTTAAAAAAAAAGTAGGAAATGTAGATAACACAACGTACGGTCCTATTCGTCTACGACAGCACATTGGTCCCAATTACGCAATGTCCTAAAACTACACTAAAAGTGAGACTACAGTCAGAGTAATCTCGTCAATCCCTTTCAACGTCAGCGATATCAGAACGGTATCTTGAAGGGATAGTTCCTGTGAGTGTCGCCCATTCTGCAATCAAAGAATTTACATCTACCCTCACTGGTGACAGAATTTTATCAATCGGCAAGAAAGAGAGCAGAGCCTTTTTCGGGCTACGACATCTGCTGTATTATATATTCACGACCACAACTGTTCAACATTGGATGGATTAATTGATGGAGGAAGGTCGTTACCCCTTGAAAGTGAATATCCTCTTGTTCCTGTTGAGCGCGTCGAGAGCGGCCACGTGGTGCTGCTCCAGCGCCACCACTGTCCGCAGCGATTGCAGGTGAACGGCCCGCGAGCTCTTCACCACCACCCCGCGCCCGTGCTGCAGCTGGTAGCTGCCATATCACCAGCGCCCTCAGTACCACTTTATAGTGACAGCGAAGGTAGCCAGACAGTCGATACTACCCTCCATATACTCAAAATTAAATCAACTGTCAACCATATTTAAGTTTCCAAACGCTATACCAGTGGTTAATGAAGCGATGACCATTATTGATCGAAGGTATACCTGACGAGCAGCTGTGCAGGTGTAATGCCGAGGCCGGCCGCCATCACCTGTACCAAGGGGTCGTCCAGAACAGGGGGCAGACCGCTGGTGAGGGGCGCGGGGGTGCCCTTGGAGCCCAGCACCCCGAAGCACAGCAGCTTCACTCCCCTCTCAGAACAGAACTTCTCCAGCCGCTGCTGCGAGAGGTACGGGTGGCATTCCACCTGGAAACAAACACAAGTTCTATTATGACTTCAGACAATCTCACAGACAAGTAATACGTCATGTTTACTAGTATCAACCTTGCTAATCTATAAACACACAGCTAATCTCCCAAATCATATTTTAGCATAGCGACTAATCTCAAGCAGAGGTTGTTTCTTGTAGTTGCTATAGATAGTGCACCGCAATTCTATAAATATACAGAAGTGTACTATACTTTGACCAGAGCAGCCAATCTCACCGAGAGATTGAACAAAATCTGCGTACGGTAATCGTCACCTTGTGATTGCACTCCATCACTCTTTGACTTGGTTATAGTCTCAATTGATGATACAGCCTTAAAGATTAACCTTGTAGATATAATTCAACGACAAATGTTTCCTGAACGGCTCATTGGCCACGATCCAAGCCACCAGGATACAGACCTGGTTGACGAGCGGTTTGATTCTCCCCTTGTCCATGACGCGCTGCAGCTGCTGCGAGTTGAAGTTGCTGACGCCCACCCTCCGCACCAGCCCCTCTCTCACCAGATCCTCCAGGCCGCGCCAGGCGTCCAGGTAGTCGTGCTCCGAGTACTGCAGCACGTTGGCTATCTTGGGCAGCGGGTTAGGACCCTCCTGAGTGACATATTTGATACATAGAAATAATGTCTTTTTTATAGCGGACAGTTTAACGCTTGACTGTGATCTCACCCGATGGTAAGTGAGGATGCAGTCTCAGATGGAAGCGCGCTAATCTGGCAAGAAGCATTACACCCCTTATAGTTTCTACACAGCATCGTACCGGAAACCAAATCTCTTTGTTTGACGGTACCTCTTTGCTGGTAGGGAGGTAACTAGCCACGGCCTCCCACCAGACAGACTCAGACAAAATCCGCCCCACCGGGGCTCGAACCCGATGCGCTGCTTAACCCTGTAGATATTACGCTGTTGGCAATACGAAGAGATATTTGGAACTCCTAGAGAAATCGTCACGTAAGGAAAAAGCGTCACGTCTCTCCATTCGAGTCTTCTGTCGTAATGCTCTTTCCTGACGTGACGCTGAACGCAGGCTGCTGCCTTATAGCAGGCTCGTGTGTCGGTACCTTGAAGGACATGGGGTTGTGGACGAGGTAGAGGTCGAAGTAGTCCAGGCCCATGGCCTCCAGCGACCGGCGGCACGCCGCTCGCACCAGGTCCTGGCGGTGGAAGGTGCTCCACAGCTTGTTCACTATGAACAGCTCCTCGCTGCACAGAAGGGCGTTACATTATACACTATATGCGCAGCAGTCCAGGTGCAGGTGGTGACGTACCGCGTGACGGTGCCGTCCTTCATCTTGTCCCGCAACGCCAGCCCCACGTCCCGCTCGTTGCCGTACACGAAGGCCGTGTCGAAGGCTCGGAAGCCTAGCTCCACGGCAGCAGCTATGACCGGCTGCACCAGCCCCGGCTCCAGCTGGAAACACCCCCAGGTTCCCCTGTACCTAGCACCTTGTTCATTCATTTGTTGGTTCAAAACTCGTTCGTTAATTAATTAATTCATTAATTGATTGGTTCAAAATTGAATGGTTCATTAATTCATTGTGTAATCAATTAATTAATTAATTGGTGGATTCATTCTTTAATATTTTGTTTAATTAATCAACTGGATTATTATTATTTTTAATTAATTTATTTATTCGTTCAGTCCTTCAATCGTTCATTTACTAATCATCTCTTGGTGCAAGTACTGGCTGCCATCATATGCCTTTTGTATAAGTGGCCAATCTCTACATGAGATTGGGCGCAATAAATAAGAGTAAAGGAAAATTTACTACCAATACGTTTGCATTAGCTCTACCACCACAACATCTTCCGTTGAGACAGCTAATCTCTACAGGAGATTGGCCTCCTAATTGGACTATAAGACTAAAGGAATATTGTTTGTACGTGCCCTTCAGATACATAACAAATTCCATGCAGATGGCTAATCTCAATATGAGATTGGCTGCCACATAATATTTAGAATAGATAATACACATTTGTTTACAAACAATATAGACACATGACAGCAACTACGCAGATGGCTGATGGATGAGATTGGTCACCATATACGACTTAAAGTAAGAGTTTAGAAACTACAATTATATTTTCATATAAAAAATTGCAAAGGTCTAATGTCAAAATGAGATTGGATACTATATTTCAACACGAATTTGAGGAATAGGTGTAAATGTATGTGTTTGTGAAACTACAAAATTTTGCATGCAGATGGCCAATCTCAATGTGAGATAAGCTTCCACGTACCATTGAATACATATATTTGCATCTGTGACCACTACTTTCAAAGGTAACGATATAAATTAGACCTCTGAGGTTTGAATTCGGTGGCTCCAGGCCTTCTAAATACGCGGTGGCACCCACCATGGCTGTCCCCAGCGTGATGGCGGGCATCTTGGTGCCATCCGCCAGCTCCACGTGCGACATGTTGTGGCAGCTGCCGTATTTCACCCTGGCGCCCCTCAGCTCCTCGATCCTCTTCAGCAGCTCCTCCTCGCCGAGCCCAGCAGGTGGAGCTTCTATCTTCTCACTACTTCTTGAAGCCTGCTCTCCGTAAACCGGCACCACCTTCCTCTGCAATATCAATCGTGGTTTCTACACAATGTTCGTGACCACGTCTCTGCCGGTAGATTGGCAACTAGCCACGGCCGAAGCCTTCAACTCCAGACTTGACAATTTATAAATACAACAAATTAGAGTCTCTCGCGAACAAACAGACAGACACGTGAAGAATTTAGTTTATCTGTGTATGTGACTGATACTAAACGTAGTGTTTGTTTAAACCCGCTTATCTCAGGAACTACTGGTGCGATTTGGAAAATTCTTTCATTTTTAGATAGCCCATTTATCTAGGCTGGCTATAGTCTGATAATCATGACGTAACGATCAATACGAACGGAGCAACAATGATAAATGTTGCAAAAACGGGGCTAAATACTCTTGAGAGTTTCCGTTGCGTGCGCTGAGGAAACGGTTACAGTTACGCAAAATTCATGTAACACGGAATTGTTCCTAATAAAATGTTCTATAAAAATGTCAAAGACAGCATATATCTATCTTTTAAGGTTAACTCATTATAACCTTTTTTATGGTAATCAAATTCTAACGTAGCCGTTTGTTGTATAAGAGGTGAGATTTGACTGTTTATTTATATTGGATTTACTCAAAATCTAATAAACCGATTTTAATAATTCAAACGCCAATAGAAAGGTCTATTATTAGGGAATAACATAAGCTACTTTTTATTATTATTTTATTAAACGTTTATAATAAAATTTCTACGGAAACGAAATGTCAAGTTGTTCGCAATCTTCGCAATGATGAGACGGATTTAAATAGGACTTTCAATAGAAGTTCCATAGAACAACTAATTCCCGTAGGCGTTGCTTGCGTAGTTTACGATCTCGTGGAAATATAAAACATTCCGTTCTCAGTTAGAATCTATGTTGCGAAAGGATTATGGATTCAATCAAATAAGATATCTTGCAGTAAAGTTTTACTCTTATATATCCCGATCCCGTGGGAGTATGGTGAAATCCGTTATCAGTGAGCATCTACGTTGCAACTGGAGTAACTATACCAAATTTCAACTCAATCAGACGTATAGTTTTAGAGATTTCTCGTTAAGTAAGTGAAGGGTATTTCCTTATATAGGTTACATTTTGAACCGAATTTTGGGGCACTTGAAAAGGTCAAATCTAATTGAAATTTTGCACACTTATCGAGGGTAGATCAAAATTTATTAATTGAGAAAAAATTGCTCAATTTTTTCTATTTATGATATAGAAAAATGCGTCACAACACAACACATTACAAGAACGATTTCAATCTATTCGACGTTACAGTTTACATATAATTAAATGTAAATGGCTTATGTAATGATGTAAATAGATTGTACATGTATTTAAGATAAAGCTGTGGATATAATGAGTAAAGGAAATCAGATAAACCTTTGTCAAAACACTCAGCATTACCTCCCCACGTCGAAATCACTCAAAACGCACGCAATCGGTCATCAAAGCCCTTTATTGTAACAAATCATGTAGATTATAATCTACATTAACTAAAAAATATATTTCAACAGTCAATTTAATAAAAAACACCATAATAATAGATTGAACAACAAAGGAAACTGCGTTACAACACTTTAAATCAGCACCTAACATATTGAGTCTAGATGTACTGTTTTCGCAACGTAAACGGTCACTGATTACGGAATGAGAAACTAGATGAGCACAAGAAATAGCTAATATGATAAAATTATAAAGATGTAATACAAAAAACGTAATAAATAGGCGTTAGAATCTGCAGAAACTGTACCAAGACAAAGGGAACGTGTAAACGCTGTTATTGATAGATTGTGTTAGATTATAAACTCACCTCTATCAACAAGACGACGAGCAGACACAGAGACTTCATGGCTTCATAAGTCTTCACACAAACAAACAGGATAACGTTGAAATATTTAATGTAAATGTCGCGCAACACTCGCGATTTCATATTAGAACTCGCCACTGTCTCTTCCTACCGTCAATTTCTATAAAGTCAACTACCCTCGGTTGTAAAATTAATTTTCTCTACTTATCAAAGCACCTTCAGTACTAATATAATTAGATTTGTCTTATTAAAACACATTGTTAAAATTAACTTCAAATGAAGCCAAAACGCCTACTCGTTACACACCGTACTTTTGTCAGTTTTTGTTATATATTGCGGTATGTTTTCGTCTGATATTAAAAGAAATTGTTTATAGTAACATTTTTAATATGTTAATAAATAGAAGCACATGAAACGCTTGCTCGTTACGTAGTGTACGTTTGCCAGACGCTCTTGATTTATCTAGGAAATCTATCCGAATTCATTTTCTTAAATTTTGTTTGTCTGTTTGTTCCGGTTGAACTCTCAAACGAGACTTTCTCTTTTACCTAAACGTATACGGGAACGGGAAATTCTAACCGCACAAACCATAAATATTAATTTTAGTTGATAGGTCGATGAAAAATTGTTTTAAATGTATAAGAAATTATTTCAAATGAACGAGAAATAAATGCAATTATAATAAATGAATTGATAAAAAAGTAAATGTAAATTTAAATGAATGACGAATTATTTAAATAAAAATTCATTTAAACTAATAAATATTCAATGGGCAATATTTTAAATGAACCAGATGTTGAACAGCGTCAATCGGGACGCAAAGGAGATTGGTAAGGGACCGGTTGAAAACTGATCTCTGAGGAATATCTTACTTCATACAATGCAACCCTTTGGGAAACCGAGCCCGGTCGGGGCTTCTCTTTCAGATCGATCAGCTCCCTCCTCGAATGGACCCTGTCTACGGAACTCATTCTCACCACCATTCGCTTAACTCTCCCCTCCACAGCGTCCCCCAGGTCCAGCTCGGCGAGCGACTTGGCTCGCCTTCTGTCCAGATCTTCTTTTCTCCTCTTGTATTCAGTCAATATTTCCAAGCTGGACTTCTCTTCCTCTTTCATTCTAGACTCTCTGTTATTTTCCATTTCATCTCCATCTCTGGTTTCTTTAAAACCGTTACTTCTTAATTTATTATTTTCTTCTGCATAACTCTCCTCTTTTTCATTATTTTGGCTTTTCGGTGGTATTTTCAAAATCTCGTCCACTATTTTGGGTTTATTATTAATAAGTCCTTTATCTGAATGTCTCTTACACCATGGATTCACAGCTGGACCAGCGAATTCATTTTTCTGGAAAATAACGATTACATTTAATTCATTTAGAAATGAAACACTTAAACTACTAAATGAATTACTTACTTCGAATATTGCAATTTTCGATAAAACAGACACTTCTTTGGGTACATCGTCTACTTCTTTTTTAACAGCCTTGAAATCCTTTGAATCCAGTCTTTTTATTACTCTGTTGACTTTTCCTTTCAGAATGATGATGTCTTCTTCTTCTACTTCTTCGAAATTTGATATCTTAACAGGCTTATTAAAATCCCAGCTTTCCCTTTCTGAAACTGGCTCTTCAGCTTTGTGTTCTTCTTTAAAGGGTTTGTTCTTCTCATCACTTACAATTTCATTTGGACTTGGAATCGATGCTATTAATTTGGAGGATAGCAGTTCATTTTCCTTATTTTCGTCATTTTCCTTCGATATAATGATAGGATCTATCTTCGTGAGAGCAGTTTTATGAATTGTTTCATCTTTTTCAGTTACATCATCAATATCCTTGGGTTGATTATGAATAATATTTGATATTTCGCTATATTTATTATATTTTACATCATCAATTGGTACTGTTTCTTCAGGAATTTTAGTTTTAACATCAGTTTTGTGTAAATCATCATCAGTTATCAGATCGTCTTCTTTATCGTTTACAACCGAGTTGATAGTTTCTGATATTTGAGTTTTGTTATTGTTTTTATCGTCCTTTATAAAATTGGAAGATTTTATAGTAAATTTTCTTTCTTTTACATTGGTGTCATTTTGAAGACTTTCAGGACTCCCTATGGAGTCCACTTGGTTTTTATCGAATAAATTAATAATCTCGGGGGTTGTTTTAGTTTCTTTTGAAATTTTAAGACTATACAGTTCGGAAATACTTCCAGTTGAAGTGATTTGTTTGTTTTCAATTCTTTCAAACTTAGTTACAATACTGGGAATTGTGGGCATATTGAAAATTGGATCTATTTTGGGCGATAAATTTGTATCGTCTTCAATTTGAGGGGATTTATTTCCGAAATAAGGTTTTCTGTAATTATCTTCTATTGAATTAGTAGTTTGTATCGTAATCTCAGGCTCAACTTTAGCTTCAGTTGGAGTGTTATGATCATTGTTGATAACGAGGTTATCGACTTGGCCTAATTTTATAACTTCACTTGAAATCAAATTAGTTTCTTCAACATTTATATCTGCTTTTAAATCTTCTTTATCAAGACCAATTTGTGTAGTTGATAACTTTTCAATACCTTTCAACTTCACTGGCAGCTTATTAAGTGTAGCAGAATTCATTTTTGGATCTGAATCATCTACGATTAGATCATTATTGTTTTCGGATGAAGAAATAGTTACAAGTTCTATAATTTCGTTATGTTTTTCAGACGTTTTTGCTTGTTTTGATTCAAACTGCTTCCTGGAGACAGTTTCCGTTCTAACAGTGTGAGCACTAGTTTTAGACGTATTAGTTTCCCCATAATTTTGTTGTTTCACTGTTCTTACAGTTGTCATCGCAACAGGAATCTTGCCTTTAAAGTCGTCAGGATGGCTTCCTTTGAGTGAACTTTTACGATTATTTTGAATCGGTATCTCAATTTCGGCCTCGCTTTTACGTTTAAGTAATGGTATTTTACTTCTCGGCTTCTCAATGTGAATAGGTCCGACTCTATTCTCGTCATAATCGTGTATTATTTCTTCAAACTTTGATTCAAGTTTCACGGGATCACTGATTTTTTCGATGGACGGCATGTCGGTTGAAATTTCGCTTTCTATAATTTGTTCGTATATTTTGTCAAATTCATCATCTACTTTTGGTGAATCCGTTTCTAGATAATTCGTAGCTTCAATAGAGTTTTTCTGACTCTCCTGAGATTTTCTGTGGTCTTTTAATCTCGGTATTGACGATCGTGCTCTTTGGCCTGAAGACTGAAAGGAACAAAGGCCTGTAGCAACACTGTATTGAAAATAACTTTCAAAGTAAAGAAATAGATGTACCTGTGTCTCGTTCGTGTTACGCAACATTTGCTTTTCTTTCCGGATCTTCTCTATCGCTTCTCTCAACTTGAGCTTCGGTATCTTCGTGGTTTTCTTCAACTGCTTCTGATCCATATCTGGAATGATTGGATTACATATCAAGTCTAGATAACATTTCGTTTTTGCGTAACTTTAGACTTTCGATTGTTTTACCTTCATTTGTTTCTTTATCGGTGTTGCCATCTGTGTCTTGGTCAGCAGTCGTTGACAGTGAGAATACTTCGTCATCAGTAGTGTTTTGTCCCACAGTATTTTGGGTGACGGTTACCTTCACCATCTTAAGCGTGGTCGTGGACTCGTCCTGAAATGAAAACGATATCTTTCCGTTGAAATAATCTTTGAGCTAAAAGGAGCCTTTCCCCAGCACCATAGACTATAAGTATCCTCACTCAGCAGCTTAGGTTTTTTGGTTGTTCATATGCATTTTCCACGGTGATTGAGTCAGTCGAAAGCTTTACCAAAGTCAACTATGATATTTTGCGACGTTTTCTCGTATTCCAAGTACATTATATTATCTGGTCTATTACTTTTTAACTTTTAAAGTCTATTAACTAGTTAGCAACTTAAATTTATTGAAAGAACTACTATAATGTTATTATTTTCAATTTCGGAATGAACCAGTTTCCAATGTTGCGTCTACTCATAAGAGACTCAATAGATATTCTTATAACTGGATGCTGTATTATCGCTTGATCCTCGAAAATGTTTGATGAAAGAAATAAAAACCCAAAGTGATTATTGCATTTTAATTAGAAAACTCATTTTTTATATTCGTAGTCGATCTTCTGCACTTGTATCACTACCGTCTTTCCCGGCGACGTGTTCTTCTTGATCAAGTGCTGGAACCTTACCGAAATGTCTTCGGACACCACGATCCTCTGCAGCTTCAGGCCCTGCTTGCTAAAGGTGGACTCCTCCTTCCTCACTGTGATGACAGGAGAGAACACTGCGTCTTCATGCGGTACAGCGGCTTCATTGGGCGCTGCTGTAATCATTTCACCTTCTTTAAAGTCACTGGCAGTAGTATCTTATAAATAGACGACTAATCTCACTGTGAGATTGGTGAGGAAGTTTATTCTAATAATAATTCACTCTCAGATGGCTTTAAAGGAAAGAAATGTACTAGATTATGTCCTGAAACTTTGAGGGTGTGTAAAACATTATTGACTTGACCGATTTTGATGTGACTTTCATCGGAAGATGGCTGAAGTTTTAAAGAATAATAATCTAGAAATTTCTGTAACCCATCATCTATATATATAATACAAAAGTCGTTTTAGTAACACCATCTATAACGCGAAAACTTAACTGATCGTGATGGTCATTGTGTTCCAAATTTCTCTCAAACTATTGAAGTTATTGACTTGAAATGCGACATAAATATTCCTTACGCGACGTAGACACTCACTGGGAACGTGATTTCCGCAAATTCCCACAGGATTTGGTTATATACTCGTAAGCATAAAACTATTGCAACCAGATATCCAATACTATTAACCTGATTGACTTGAACTTCGGCATGTATATTCCTTTTGCGATGTAGACGCTCACTAGGAACAACCTTGCACATATTTCCAAGGGCTCCAGAAGAATTAATGTGTATATAACGGCGTTCAACAAGAAATCTTTGAAACCCTTCGTCTGATTGATGTGGATGTGATGTAGACTATCACTAAGAACAGATGGCTGGATATAAATAGATGGATGATGTACCGGGGTTATCTCCTCGCAGTTCCTGCTGTTCGGGGACGTGGGATTCTATTCCTGAAGCGTCAGGTTTGATGTCGGACATCGCGATGTCTGATGGCCTGGAACACGTAAAGCTTATTGCGTTCCTCCTCTTTAAAGTTGGAAAAACACGCGAGCTTAGTGTCACTTGATGGTGAGTGATCATACAGTCTAAAAAGAGCTAATTCCCTACGAGATTTGACATCGTACACTCGTGCACTTGCAAGTAGTTGAATGGGAAATTCCAAGCGTTTTAATCAGACAAATATCTGTATTATATGTTACATCTAAGAGTTATAATTGAGATCAGAGTGAGCTACACCAGAGTTTATTTTAATTAAAAGAAAATTCAATAGAAACACTAATTGGAAATTGGAATTTCCAATTAGTGTTTCTATTAAATTTCCAGAGAATTTAATACCAATATTCGTTTAATTTATAACGCGTTATGATATACTTATTCGCTTTATAATCAACATCAGAATGAGCTGCAACAAATTCCAAATGTGCTTCATATATCAATGAAACTAAATTCTATAGAAACACTCCCTGGAAATTTGGATTCTTGCTTTCTATGGAATTTCTTACGAATACGAACAATATAGCTATATATAAGATATTCGAAGTGTTATAATATAAATAATCAACGTCAGAGTGAGCTACAGCAAATTGCAGATTGCACTTAATGTATCAGTAAAAAAAAATAATGGAAACACTAATTGGAAATTCTTTAAAGATTAGAAAGAAATCGCCCGTCGTATGTACCACTTCTGTCGTTTATTGCTGCAATATATTATTGTATAATCAATATCAGAGTGAGCCACAACGATTAAGTACCTAATACACTTATCACACGCAATTCAATCGAAACACTTCTTGGAAATTACGAATGTTTTACGAACAAAATGCACGTAAGATATATGTTTTAATTTCTAGTAAGTCTTACATGTTGAATTTGATTATAATTGGCATCAGAGTGAGCCACAGATTGTTTCTGTAATATAATTTAGTTAGCTAGATTACGAGTGTGTTTTGTTATTAATTTATAATTGATATCAGAATGAGCTACAGCGTTGTTTAATCAGCTCTATTAATGTATTGGCTAAAAAGGAGACAACAGAATCACTTCTTGGAAATTGCGAATGGTTTTATGAATAAGAAGAATAATGGCTTGGGATTTCTTTTCACTGATGACTATTAAACGTTAAGCTATTTTATAATTATTATCAGAATGAGCTACAGCACTATTTCGTCAGTTTTTTAAATAATAATCGTGATGTATTAGTTGAGACGAATTCAGTAGAAACACTATGTGGAAATTACGAATGTCTTACGAATTAGTATAATATATTATACTATTTCATTAATGTTAACATCAGAGTGAGCCACAGCTGCTTTTTCTACGCGTTTATTAAAGAAGAAATTCAATAGAAACACTTGTTAGAAATTTGTAACGTTTCACGAGGCTGAAGCAAAATTTGGGGCTATTTATTTATTTATTTATTTAGTTAGATTGTGAGTGGGTATTGTTTGTTATTTATAATTGATGTCAGAATTAGCCACAACACGTCCTAATCAGTACATGAACGATACTATTAATAAAGAGCTCGATAGAATCACTTCTTGGAAATTACGAATGTTTTATAATATATATGATTTCTTTTCTCTAATTGTTATTACACGTTAAACTATTGAATAATTGACATCAGAATGAGCTACAGCATTGCTTTATTAATAATCAAGTGACACTATTAATGTATTGATTAAGAGTTCAACAGAAACACTTTTTGGAAATTAACTTATAATATGTATGTTTTCTTTTCTATTAGTTTAGTGTCTTATAATTAACATCAGAAGGAGCCACAGCATTGTGTAATCAATATAAGAACACTGCTATTAATGTAATAGTTAGATGGACACAATTTGAAACACTTTTTGGAAATTACGAATGTCTCACGAACAAACCGTTTGTTTATCAGTGATGTGTCGTTTGACGCTGTAATTAATATCAGAGTGAGCTACAGCAGGGTTTGATATCTTTATTAAAGAGAACTGCAACACTTACGTGTTCTTCAGGAACTTGAGCAGGTTGCTGTGCTCGAGGCGCGCCATCTGATACGACTCCTTATCAGATAACCCTATCACAGCCTGATAGCACTTGCAATGTGACCACTGCGCACTCAGCGGCACCACTCACTCACCCACAACAGAGACAGTCTCAAATATCACCGTCAAAGCTGGTCAAAAGTGACTCATCTCACACAGTTTTCAGACAGCATCGCAACATATGTCTTCGCTTTGGTGGTAACTAGCGACGACCGAAGCCTCCCAGCAAAGCCTCATACACCTATGTAACTGTAGTTACAAAAATTCCCCACAAATCTAACCGAGGACTTCTGATCCAAGAAGTTTAAAACTACTGTTTGTTCGCGTCGAGAATGCTGTGAGTCACCATTATTGGTCGGCCCTCTGACCAATCAGATATCTTCAAATTACAAGGTCAAGTTCACGGTGACCATCGAATTGGTAATGGTGACTCACTGCATTCCTAACGCGAACAAGCAGTAGAGGCAAATATATGCACGTATGCTCAGCATGGCAAAAGATTTCCGACTGCCGATATTACATCGCCGCCATTTTAAATGCAATAATAAATTAGTGAGTATTTTAAACAAAACCTGTATTGGTAACGGGAAACTCCAAGCGTTTGGCTTAAATATTCCCCTAAACTACATCAATTGCTATATTATCATATACGCAATCACAATTACGTATACACTTTTAAACTATTATCACTTTTACGTAATATAACGGGGAAGTGTTTCGCACTTTGCATATAACACTTTCAATAAAAGCTCTATACACTAAATTTCTAGTGGTAACGGGAAATTCCAAGGGTATATATTCGTGCACTTACTACACTTTTAGGTAATATAACGGGTAAGTGTTTTACACTTTGCACTTTGAGGTGTCAGTTTTCGATGAATAAACAAACGTAGCAGTCAATAATTGTTTTTCCATGTAACTGAGTGAAAAGATCGCGGCCGCAACTGACTGTGCGTTTATCAGTGAGGCGGCTGATAACGCGCCGATAGCTATTGATCGCTGATAATGCGACTGATAGAGGCTATTGTGAGGATGTTTTGTTTGGAACACCACCGATTGAGGTGTTTTACTGCAAAAACGTCACGTAACGAAAAAGCGTTACGTCCAGACTCAATTGCCTTTCGGACGTATCAATCGTCACGCGAGGTACGACTGTTACGTCCGATGCATAATCATTCGCTGGACGTATTAGTGGCAACGTGTGAAACCAGTGCCACGTCCAATCAAAATTACTTGCCGGAAGTAACGATCGTCACGTAAGCGACGAGTGTTATGAGCTCACAAAATTACTTCACGTGACGCGGTGAAAAGGTGTCACGTCTGCTTTATCAGGCCCATAACAATTGTGTCATTCAATTATCTTCGAATCGAAACAGTTGTGTCAGTCTCAAGCCGATAGATGGCGCCACCCTTCGAGGCAGACATTTAAGACGCAGACGATGTCAGGGAATCGGCTAGTATATGAGGGAGAGCAGCTAGAGGTACATAAATGCCAGATCGCAAGCTGGTGAGCAGCAGCCCATTAACGTCCCACTGGTGGGCACAGGCCCTCTCAGCCGTAGGATAGAGGGATGTTTAGAGCTGCTCCACCGTGACTCCAAAGCTAAAGTTAGTCATGCGAAAGTTGAACCCCTGCTGCCTCATTCGTGGACGAAGAGGGTTCCGCTGGGTTTTAGTGGGCATTGCGAGGTTCCTGGCCAAAAGAAGAAACACACTATTGCGTAACATCGCGGCTTGCCTTCGGGACTTCACCGACTCTACTTCTGGAGTCAGATCTAAAATCTAAAGCAAGTGGAAGAAGCGTAAGTCTACGCCACCTACCTCCCTCCTTCGCTGGAGTAGAGGAGCATGCACAGCATCCTCCCTCTGCCTCTCATGTGCCCTCTTCACCCTCCACTCTCTTTCACTGCCAGAGGGTGCTGCACTGAATTAAATGAAACACCATTTTGACTTGCAGCTTCCGGCTGCGTTCGCCATTTTCCTTCTTTATTTATCAATAAATGTACTGCAATGGAAAGTGCCTTAAAACGTGTTCGCGTCATGATATTAGTTTTTGTATTGACTTGGCTGGCGGAGCATGTGCGTAGAGTACGACGGTCGTAGTTTTGATGTCAATTGTATTAGTGGGGCGTTAAGAATTATAATTAGGAATAAAATAATATGTGTTATTAATCTGAATATACAGTCCACTTATCGTACGTATTTTATTCCGGCAGTGTTCTATTCTCTCTCTCTCTCTCAATGAAGGTTCAAGGCAATTACTTCCTCCCGAAGACGTTTCTCGCTTAGTCAGGATGGTCTGTCTCTATATCGTATGTGTATGTGAGCAGCGAGGTTATGAAATGATTAGTCCCCGTCGCCCCGACCCCATTAGCACACAATGTGCAGCGCCGGGGGACGGAATTGATCCTGTCCGCAGCAGCCTCCGCTGATCTCCACAGAGCAACGCACGCGGAAACACTTTTCTAATAAAATGTCTGCTTCCTTCATCACAGACAAGAGCTGATGCTTTATTACACAAAGCCATTTGATCCATTCCTTCTTCAGGTCATCTTCCCATTGGCTTTTTGGTGTTGGAAAGATGAGGCATATCCCTCAGGGTTCGGTTTTTTCAGGTTAATCGAGAGTGTAAGGTGAATGTGAAGCAAACTCTGGCCTTTTATACTATTCTCCCACCCGACACTTACATGCGGCCGTGACGAGCGGGAGAAAGGGTTTAATATTTGTCCTTCCCGTACTTCTTTTGCTTTCCATTACCATTCAGTTATTATTCACATACATCAGCACTCAGACGACCTGTATACTTGGACAAGTGAGATGCGACTGACAAACGTTCGGTAAGCAACGAGTGAGCGTCGCGTGGGTTTTTCTTTATTTTAGGCAAAAGTGGCCAACGATAGTTTTTAGATTTGTTATTAACAAGCACGTGTTCAACTTCATGGTTAGTGATCCAGTCTAAGATGGAAACGAGTTAGCCTGGAAAAAGGATTTTCCGTATATTTTCTTTGTTACTAGACTATAATGAGTTAAAATGGTGGTGAGTCCAGCAATCGCAGTTGTAAATTGGCGAAAAAGACATCAGCTCTGTGTGCCAATTACTCTGTGCGAGCATCAAGGATTCGACGCCCATAATATCTACGAGCTGCTCTTACATGACGACCACAAACAGAGGCGATCGCACCGTTCGGGAGTTATAAAAATACGAACAGACACACCATTTTTAACAGTAGATTTACGAAGGAAACATTTGTCACAAAATTGGAGCAGATAAAATGATTTAGGGAACAATATCCTCAGAAAGCCATCTCACAAGAATATTATGGTATTGTCAAAAATGTCATGATACTATTTCAAAATGAAATAAAGAATTCAAAAATATCGTGATATTTATTAACAGAAATGTCATGATACTTAAAAGAACACTTTATGTTTCGAAAATGTTTCAATATTTTCAAAGAGATCATTATACTTTTTTAAATATCACGATATTATCAGAAATGTCATGATACCTCATCAAAATATTATGATGTTATCGAAAGTATCATTTCTAATGAATGAGCACAATGTAAGCCAAGAGCGAGAGCAACAGGCCGTCGCTGGCTCATCGATGTTCCGACCGCTCGTCGCGGCTCGTCGGCCACACACACACAACGCACAACGCACAACACTCTACGTCTCGTGCTCTGCTCACACGAGCACAACGCTGCAAAGCTTGCCTTTGAGCCCATGACTTGAACTCTTACACCGTCCGGCGTCTTTGATCAATCTCGGGAAGTATCCACTCCAATTGGACAATTCCTTCAGCGTCGCATAGCCCACTAGTCCAGGCTGGCCACAGGCTACTCAACACCACGTCACGACCAATAGGAGCCGAGCTGCAACGGAATACGTTACGAAAACGTTACAGCTTCTATTGCGATCGTTCGAGCATCTATTCAGTTATAACGTGACAAAGAAAACAAACCAGTATGTTAAAAACGCAATAAAACGTGAATCTCTCTCTCTCTCTCTTTGTGATAAAACGTGAATCTTTCTCTTTCTTTAATAAAACGCTAATCTCTCTCTCTTTCTGTAATAAAAAGTGAATCTCTTTCTTTTTGTAATGAAAAGTGAATCTCTCCCTTTTTGTAATAAAAAGTGAATCTCTCTTTCTGTAATAAAAAGTGAATCTCTCTTTTTGTAATGAAACGTGAATCTCTCTTTTTGTAATGAAACGTGAATCTCTCTCTCTTTGTAATAAAAAGTAATTATCTCTCATTCTAGCTTCACTAAGTTATACCTCGCTCTCATTTTTCGTTGGCCTCGCTTTCGTAACGCTCTCGTCGCACATTCGCCGGTTTACTTTGCCTTTCGAGCGTTCCTAAACTATTTTCATTACGCGAACAGTAATAATAACGAACATTTGACACGGCATTTTCTAAAACCAATCGAGGACGTTGTTTTTTAATATATACGGGCGTGCGAGGATGATGAAGAGCCTCGCAAATGCTAAGGCGTCACGTAT